>OY744523.1:49441096-49511096 GCA_963556195.1 Sepiola atlantica | reverse complement strand
ATAAAAAAAAAGAAAAAAAGAAAAAAAGGAAAAAAATAAAAACAAAAATAAAAGTAATAAAACTAACCATGGTTATTTGAATATAATAAATATCTGTTCTATATTTTGCTCTGTTATCAATAATTGACAAACATTGAGCTGAATCTTCTAAGGAGACTACAAACTAAAAGGATCTGATGATATATGAGTATACATATATTGTCTTCAATAATTAATTATATACATATATATATATATACATATATATATATATACATATATATATATACATTGTTACGAAATGTAGGGAGAGTTATCGGGATTCGAACTCACGACTCCGGTTTACGGAGAGATATAGGATTCATTTTTGCATATTTATACACGACCGAGAAATTATAATAATGCGACTCGAATGACGTCAGGAAAAGAGATAAAAAGAGAGAGTGAAGAAAAAAAAAGTTTCAGCCGCACACGAGAGCCGCACGCGAAGAAGAACAGTCGACAGGAAGTTAACGCGACACAGAGGACGAAGGATGCCGGCAAGGAAGTACGTTAGCTGCCGGGTTAAGACGGACATATTTTGAGGACAACTATAGTCAGTCTTCCCGAGTACCTCTGCGCTGAACGGGGAAGAAATGAACAACCGTCGACAAGAAAGTCGCAAGGAAAGGCAGGGACCTTTTGAAAATGGAATTATTGCCGCCCTCGGCTCGGGCGAGACGAGCCTGTTGAAAATGGAATTATAGCCGCCCTCGGTTCGGGCGAGACGAGCCTGTTGAAAATGGAATTATAGCCGCCCTCGGCTCCGGCGAGACGAGCCTGTTGAAAATGGAATTATAGCCGCCCTCGGCTCGGGCGAGACGACCCGCTGAACTAAGTGGAGAAATGAAAATGGAATTATAGCCGCCTTCGGCTCGGGCGAGACGACCCGCTGAACTAAGCGGAGAAAAAGTAACCAGCCAGGAATTGTTTTTCCTGTAAACCAATGTATTTCAAAACTACATGTGCAAGGAGGTACGGCTACGACGACATGCCGGAAATATCTACTCTAAATCGAACAATGCATCCAGTTGTAAGTAACAACCTGAATATCTCTTCACGGACATTCGCCCCCTAGGGCTGTTATATATGTGTATATTTTTTGTGTAGAGATGAATCCTGCTACTATAGGGATATGGTAGACAATCCCCCCTGTTCTTAAGAATATATTTTTGTTTTGATGTTTTATTTCGTTTTGTTTTATAGATACACTCCCCTGTTTTTCTAGTATACAGTTTCATTAAATAAATGAATATAAATTAAAGTCCTAATGTCTTTTTGTCGTTTCTTCGTATCTTTTGTTTGTTTCCTGACGGTATTTTATATTGGAGAAATCCCCATCCCAGATCACGTTTTATTTGAACCTGGGATAATACGAGCAACTCCGGACTTTTTAAAAAAACTTTTTTTAAAAACTTTTTTATCTTTGTCACGTATTGTCTTTCGGTGGTCCCGACCGGCGGCATTCGTGACAACATATATATATATACATATATATATATATATATATACATATATATATATATATATATACATATATATATATACATATATATATATACATATATATATACATATATATATATACATATATATATACATATATATATACATATATATACATATATATATACATATATACATATATATACATATATATATATACATATACATATATATATACATATATATACATATACATATATATATACATATATATATATTTATACATATATTTATATAATATATATATATATATATTTATACTTATATATTTATATAATATATATATATATATATATATATATATATATATATATATATATATATATATATATATATATATATATATATATATATATATGAGTAAAAAACGGGAGGATGGCAATATTACATATAACACAGTAAATATTAATATCTGCAGCAAATGTAAATAAAACTAAAACTATAACTGATTGTTTTGTGTTTGTTATGAGTTTAGTTACTTTTTTTTTATCTGAATATGACATAATGAACGCACCAAGGAAGTGCCACATATTCATATAAACAAATTAAAAAGAAAACGAAGAGCAAAAAGAGAGAAAAGAAAGAAGAAAACATTTTTCGTTTATTCAGAGGGGGGGTAGATAACAGCCAAGACCGGTGTTCAATTAATTTTTTTTCTCTAATATTTGTTTAATATTTTTATATATAATATTGTTATCTTATTTTATTATAACAATATTTACTTTTTTTAATTTATTTAAAGAAAAACATTTTTTTCAGATTTATTTTTATGATTAATGGTTAAATATGTTTTGATTTATACCCTGGCAAGATTGTGTGTGGCACGCAGTAAATTTAATGAACGGAACTAATTCTTCAATACTTGATTAATTTATTTTTTAATGTTATATTTGTCTTATTAATCCTGAACTATTTAATGCTGTCATGATTTTAGTAAAATGTTATTAAAATTCATAATTTAATTAACTAACGATTTTTAAAATTTTTTAATTAAGTTTAATTTGTTTTCTTTCCGAGAAAGTGGGACAACTCTTGCTAAATATTAATGAATTATCTCCTTTATACATACAAATATAAAACTAAATTATAAATCTCCAATATATAATTTCGATTTACATAATTTTCAACACTTATTTGAAATTTCTAAATCTTTTATCTTACTTTTAAATATACATCATTCAATTGTAAAAGGGTAAACGACGTATTATTTGAGTTCTTATATGAAGGACAAGAAACATTAACAAATTTGGCAGCTATCACAGTTTAAATGTACGTAGTAAGCCATTATTTTTTTCAGTTAAACACTTCATGAGGAGATACTCACAATAAACTCTTTCAGGAACAGTTCGTTTGAAAACATGTTGATTTGAAATAGCGTATCTAGTAACAACAAATAAGCACAAACAACTCCGATCACAATTTTTAAGTTACCAATTAAGATAAGAGTATTCTTGAAATATTCACCAGTCAAAAGATGTAAAAAAACGTGAGTTCTCTTTAACGCCATATACGGCTTGCTTTATCCTTGTATTATTGATTTTGTTTTGTTAATTTAAATATATTTATGATTTAGCATTAATATATAATTACTTTTGCCAGCCTCAAACACAAATAATATTTTGATTGTATTATAAACGTTGATATTGAGAGTTTTATACCTTCTAATAAATTCCAACAGAGACCAAACTGCTACACCACAACCAAACAGGTTAATTATTTAATGTACCGTCGCCATTGCTACCATACACCACCAGTTGACTTACGTACAATACAATACTGGCACTGCAATCAATCCGCCTTTAAAACAGTCGGCAACCCTGGAAAAGTATTATAGAAAACGCGATAATACTATGCCCAATCCGTTAAATCTTTAGTTGTGAAAAACGGGATTTATTATCGTGGGTTTCAGAGATGAGAACAAGGCTGGTGAACAAATTTTCGCTGAAAAGTTTGCATTAAATTTTACAGTTTGCGATCAGGGACATCTACCCATAACATTTGTCCAATGATCAAAAATGCAAAAGTGACATCTATATATTTCGCCGGAATGTTGCCAAACTATCCAGTCATTATGTATAAAAATTTGCAACTCAACTAAGCCCTATCATTACAAGTCTATTCAATATTTGCTTAAAAAAGAAATGTTTTCTTTTATTTTAGAAAACTCCGTCAGTCCGTCCAGTTTTTAAAACTACTTAAGATCCCTTTTATGCGTCTCAGTTCAGACCGATCAGACTCCTGTTCGTCATGTGATAGTTGTTAATTTTTGATAATTTGAGAAGTAATCAACCACCTCAGAAAAACAACCTATTGAAAGACAAGCAATATAGGTTTCGTCAAAATCAAGAGAGTACGCACTTTCTGTAATATCGAAGAGATTCAGTAGAATCTTTCGGCGGGGGATTCGTCTCTAAGATGATACCCCTTGACATATAAAATACCTTCTATACGGTATGACACAAAGATAAGATTAACAAGCTAGTTGGCGATGGGATATTTTTAAATGTCCATCCAACCATTAAAACCTTTTCTTCTGATAGGTCTATGAAACTAGTTGTTTACGGGCAAAAGATTCAATCAACTTATATCAATGATCGTTGAGATCATATTCTGAGACCCTCTGTTTACATCTATGCTGACGACACAAGTAACTATGGCAGCAATAAAACATCTTACAGAAAATTCTCTATGTCGACATGAAGTACGTGGTCAAATGGAGAGAAGGTTGCTTAATATTTTTAACAGGTAATCTAAGCTTCTCTTATTTCAGCACGAACGCTGGCGTCCTCATCATTCCTCACTGTCAATGTATGCCTCTTTCCTTGCGAAAGCACCTTGTATTGATAAGCTCAATGTTTACTTTCAATCCACACCTTAAATAGAAAACGTAGATCACATTTCTTGCAAAGATGTCTGGAAAAATTATTGGATCATTGTGCCACTCTAGAAAGCACATGCCTTTTGATACAATTATATCTTTGTATAAAAGTCAAATACGTCGTAATACAGAGTACCACTGCCATATCTTAAGAATGCCCCCCAGAACACCCCTTCCTGCCTTGGTAGAGTACAACATCAAGTTCACAATCGGGTAGTGGCTAATATTTCCCCTTCCCTACAGCTCTTTTCTCACAGACGAGAGAGCTAGCCTTTCTCTAATTATCGGTATTCTAAAAGGTGCTCGGATGAGGACAAGTATCTGATCACTCTTTTAAATCATTTACAGCAGGAACTCTTCTAGTTACAACCATTGCAAATAACTTTTCTTTTATATTCATTTGCACTTTAAACCAAATAGAACTTTTACGAACCGAGTTTGTTTTCAAGTATATTTTATCTGTGGAACACAATACTGCGCATATGCCTCTCGTCTGACTACAACGTAGTTTTTTTAAGCCAACAAATGCATGTCAAGCCACATTCTTTTTGATCCATGTCTACCTATCCGACTCATCTTTGCTAATATTTGTAATTATATGTTTAATCATCCAACCGATAATGCCAATACGTCGTCTCCTCGAGTGCCATTTGCCCTCTTGAGTGTGGTAACACATTTGTTTGTAAAATTAGAGGCGTTGATTTTCCGTGATTTGTCAGTTGGGATAGTATCTTGGGTATTTGTATCGATCTTGACCCAGTTTTCGCGAGTTTCTTGTCGGAAACGCCCGAGAGATGACGAGCCGATTTGTACCAAACAACAATTTTGATACGGTGCTGCGTCCTATGATGTTAAGTTATATTTTCAAGAAATTGTCTAAAAGTAGCAACAAAAAACAAAACAAGCAAAACATAGCGAAGTTACTGTTATCAAATCAATATGTTTTTGTTATTTTGATACGTTGCTGCGTCCTATAATTTTTTAAACAATAAAACAAATAAAACAAGCAAAAGAGAGCGAAATTACTGTTATTAAATAAATATGTTTAACCCTAATCCTAACCCTAAACCCTAAACCTTAACCCTAACCGTAACCCTACTCCTAACCCTAACCCTAACAACAAAAAAACAAAACAAACAAACATCATAATCATAGGACGCAGCACCGTATCAAAATTGTCGTCTGGTACAAATCGGCTCGTCATCTCTCGGGCGTTTTCGTAGGATAGCCGAACGCTTCTGACAAGAAACTCACGGAAACTGGGTCAAGATCGATATAAGTACCGTATCTTGTTACCAAAATTTATACTAAATGTTTGCTTTTTTCTAATCTATAAAATAACTGTTATAATTCCCTATCTACGCCGGGTGACCCTGCTTGTAATTATAATAGTAGTTGAAGTGTTCACTCATTTTCATCACGACTTCTTCGGTTTTTCTTTGGATATGAAATGATCTTTGAAATTAAAGAAATAATAATTGTTAGTTCGTTAGGTAATAATAAGCGGTGAGCTTCTTTTTTTTTTCGTTTCTCGCTATTAGTGCTATTTCCCTAGTGACCACTGGCGCCTGTCTCTCGAACACTCCATTTTGTCGTCCCTTTGTATCGCTCTCTATCGCTATGTCTGTCTACTGTCTCTCTTTTTTCTTACGCCCCTCCATTTTTTCCGTATCGTATCTCTTTCTCCACGCAGATTGTAAACGTTTCTTTCACCATTCATTATTGATTTGCGTTTCCATCCAGCACCAACACCACAAACCTATTCAACATTCCATCCTCTTCTTCTTCGTGTTCTTGTAATAATAATAATAATAATAATCATAATCATAATCATAATCATAATCATAATAATACTACTACTAATAATAATAATAATAATATAAACGTGTAAACTTATTTAACTTTTTTATCATTCGTTTGTTAATTTTTACATGGTCCTACATTATTTTTTGTTATAGTTGCTGTTAGATACTGGTCACACGGGAACGAAGTGAGAAGAAAGAAAACACATAATTGTGAGGTGCCGATGAGACATGGAAAGAAAATCAAATATGAAGAAAAAAATTTGAAACAACAAAAAAAAATCATAAATAAAGACGACAAAATGGAGACACCGCTACTTGCACGGGGAGGGTCAGCGAAGTTCGATTAGAATATTCTTCAGCATGGATATCTCCACGGCGTCGGTATGACATCATTTCCCGATCGCGATATTCCTTTGAGGCTTAAGCCATTATTTGTCTGCGGGGAGCCATAGATCTAATAGCCGAAAAGAAGTCATCTGAGACGGCAGCTTCGTTTAGCGACCGGCAAGGAATCATTTTAATTTAGTGCTAAGAGAATAGTCGCTGAACAAATTGATGAAAAAAAAATACCTGAAACAAGGATGTTTTACTTTCTTTTTTTTTTTACTTCATTTTATTACATTTTTCAAATTTTAAATGTTAATATTTGCGGCATTTTAATGCAGTCGCTTTTGATAAAATATGAAATTGAATTTTGTTCACTTTATAATTAATTTGAATTTTGGATTTAATTAATTGTCTGTATACAACAATTGAAATAAGAAATTTACATCCGTCTATCTATCTATCTATGTATCTATTTTTTTATATCTATTAAGAAAAACAAGCACCATGCATACATATTTGAAGATATATAGAATTTGAATCATAAAGACATTTACCAAAATGACCATATTCGGCATAAAATAACCCGAAAAAGGTTGATATGCTGTAAAAAAAATAACCAAATCAAAAACTATGAATAATTATTTAAAGATATAAAGAACACGAACCTTCATGAAAATGACAGGATTCGGCAGTAAATAACACAAAGACGGTTTATAAGCAGTAACACAAAATAACCACCCAATTATATATATATATATATATATATATATATATATATATATATATATATATATATATATATATATCAATCTAAAAAGTATATCTCATATATATATATATATATATATATATATATATATATATATATATATATATATAACTATCAATCTAAAAGCATCTCTATTACTCTCTCATATATATATATATATATGTATATATAAATGCCTATCAATCTTAAAATTATCTCTCTCTCACACACATATATATATATATATATATATATATATATATATATATATATATATATATATCTATATGACTATCAATCTAAAAATTATTTCTCTCTCATATATATATATATATATATATATATATATATATATATATATATATATATATATATATATATATATATATATATATATAAGAGGGTACTGCAGTATTAGTTCAGTTCCAACGAGGGAAAAATATATATGTAAAGGAGTACCAACATTTGTAAAATGTTTTTTTCAACATTTATTTATTATTTTGTTATTTTATCATGTTATAATTTTTATTATGATTAGTTTTTTATTATTATTGTTATTATTATTATTTTTATAATTATTATTTTTACTATGATTTTTCTTATTTTTATTATCATTTTTATTTTCATCATTTTATTTATTGTTGTTATTTTTTTATTATTTTTACAATTATTATTTTTATTTCTATTATTATTATGATTATTATTATTATTATTATATTATTATTATAATAATAATAATTATTATTATTATTATTATTATTATTATTTATTCGACTATTTTAATTATCATTATTTTTTATTATTATTATTTTATTTTATTTTTTTATTATTAATTTATCATTATTATTTTTATTTTTATTATTATTATTATTATTTTTTTTTTTTTTTTAATTACCATAGTACTTTGAACTTTTGTATGGTGTATGTTGGATTTTTTTTTGAACATCAACCCAATTCCCTTAACTTTAAACATTCAAGCTGTACATTAACACTTTCGCCTAACACACTAGCATTTTGCAGTATAGCAAAATATATTTTCTCATAAATCTGTTTAAGCCATTTATGGTTGCTTTTTATTATGGTGCCAAGCGTCCTAATTACAACGGGAATAACCTTGACTTCCTTACATTTCCATAGTCTAAGCAATTCACAGTTTAGATCTTGGTATTTATTTATTTATTCGTCATCTTTCTTCTGCACTCTCGTATCAAAGAGGCGGGATTTATCAATAATTAAGCAACCTCTCTTTTTTTGTTTAAAAATATTAAGTCGTGTTTGGAATGTTAAGAACCTCATCAGTTTGTATGCGCGTGCCCCGAAGCAATTTGACATCGACATTCTCTTGCACCACTTCTTAGTTATGCTCATACCACTTCTCATTGTGGTCAAATTCATAAAGTTTGCATATGTTCTCGTGTAGTACGTAAGCGACTTTGTCGTGTCTCCATTTTTCATATTGTTGTTTTGCTAGCATTCGTATATAATATGCACTAATTTTTGTTTCTTTTCATTACACAATCTGCACATCGGTGATTCTGCAGTTTTGTCAATGTAATATTTGATGGCCCTAGTGCAAGCTGCTTTTTCTTCGGATGCAATTAAGGGGCTATCAGTAGATATTTTGAAATCACCAATGACAAACCAATTCTAGCTGTCGTTGAATCAAAATATATTATTCCTGTTTAGTTTATTTCACAATAATTAAACCCTCTCTCTTGCAACCTTTGATTTTTTAAACCTCAGTTCTTAGTATTTCTTCTCTTTTCACTTCACAAAGAAGAACCTAATTACTGTCAGAAATATATTTATGTAGACTACTTTAATTATTATTATTATTATTATTATTATTATTATTATTATTATTATTATTATTATTATTATTATTATCATTATTATTATTATTATTATTATTTACTCACTAGGAGTTATCACACTGGTCATCGTCAGTGATCGCCCACTGCCAACAACCTGTGGTATTCCCTGGAGTCTGAGTGACAACAAGTCTCCTCAGACTTCCAGTATGCTCCACTTCTTTTCGTTCATCACCGCTGATGACTTTGTGGTATCGCAACAGCCACCTACCATCGATTTCCCGCTGATAAGGGCCATTGGTCCCCTCTAGGGCCCGAGTGGCAACAAGCCTCCCCAAGGTCCCAGAGTTGTCCGCGCTCTTCCAGTGGAGGTCTGGTTTGTGCTTTGCCTTTTCGACCCTCTGTCCATAATTTTCGTGGTGTCAGCCTATGCTTGCGCCTCTCTCGTGCGGTTGTATTTTCCCCGGTTCTGTTTTCTTGTTGTTGTTGTTGTTATTATTATTATTATTATTATTATTATTATTATTATTATTATTATTATTATTATTATGATGTCAGTGGTTTTAACGAAATAATAACTTAAGTGTCTAAATTTAGTTATTTAGTAGGAAGTAGTTTCATCAGTGCTGCTCGATAAATTAATTTATTATGTCTCTCTATTAAAATCGAAACAGTTAAATGATTAACGTATGATTATTCTCTTTTTTCTATTTCTCGATTTAACGTAAGGTTTCTTGTTTATGTTTCATTGTGATATTTTTGAGTCACTTTTTGTTTTTGCCCCTCTGGTATTTGCATTTGTTTAATACTAGACCTTGTTTATATTTGTAAAATATCTGAATTCCAGAATCACATATTAGTAGTTTTTATTAAATGATTCAACAAAACGGGTATAATAAAGCTAGGCACTTGACATATAAGACACTGGCTATTTCTCTATTGCTTCACTGGCCTTTCAGCTACAATACGATCACCAGATAACAAATAGGTGAATTTTCCAACGGTAAGTCGACTTATACAAGGTCTAAGTCTGCAAGATGTCTATTTAGTAAGTATACCTATGAATTTGAACTGCATGTTCTCTTCGTTTATAAATGACTGAAAGCTTCTTTAAATGTTCATATATATATATATATATATATATATATATATATATATATATATATATATATATATATATATATATATATATATGGGGTAAGGTGCACGATACGTCATGAAAATGAAATGCCGTGGTAGACAAAATGTGTGAGAAAAGACAAACGGAAAATAGGGTAAAATGCAGGAGAAAAACAAAAACAAAAACAAGAAATTTGACCGGTTTCGTTCGTATTAACGAACGTATTCAGAAAAAGTGAACGAAACAAGTCAAATCCATTGTTTTTGTTTTTCTCTTGCATTTTAACCTGTTTTCCGTTTGTCTTTTTTCACACATGTATACATATGTTGCATGGGCCACTCCTCCTGGACCGCGGCAGCACGCGTTTTGTATACTCGCACCCGCTACGTGCCGTGGCTTTACTTGTTTCGTATACTCGTCCCGGTACAGCCGTGGCAGTTCACATTTAATACTGGTCATATTTAAAACATCATAAATCACATAGTTCATATATTGTTTGCATACCTTTAGTTTTCTCCCTCGCCGTGTAGAGGGTCGTTCCGTCTAGTGGATGAATTCTTTCTTCTTTCCTTCCTGCCGTGAACCACGCCGTCCGTTGTCTGCAACAAAACTCCACGATCGACTCACCACACAACGATCTGCTTAAGTTTCAATTCTTGTTATTACAAGTGTTTGTTATTTATCGGCTTGAGAATATTCACTGCGTCGAGAGAGAGAGAGAGAGAGAGAGAGAGAGAGAGAGAGAGAGAGAAAAAGAAAGAGAGGGCAATCACTACTTTATCGTAGTTAGTTAACAATTATTTTCTTAACCATTCATAGAGACGGGGGGAGGATATCTCTCGCTTCTATTTTCTTAGGGAAATATTTCCCGTATCTGTTGTAAATTACATTTTAACAATCACGTCTCATCGGTTTGCCTCAAAAACTCAGACTGACGAAACTCGCTACTCACGAAGAACGAGTGACGTCACGAATCCCTATGTTTCTCACGCAAGGCCTGTGTCGTCACAGAGCCTCTCGCTTGATCCGGAGTCTCGTCACACGGCGAACCTGTCACGTCTGTGATTTCTGACTGTGAGGACAGGCCATATTCTGCACTCGACTGCCGGTCCACCCCGCGTTAATTCGCGCTAGTCAAACCAACGATTTCCAACAGATACGCCCATTCCCATAGGGCCATTATCCAACACATATATACACACACACACACACATATATATATATATATATATATATATATATATATATATATATATACATTTATAATAATGATTTACGTTTTATACATATAAAAAAAACATATAGAATACGAATAAAACTGTGAGATTTAAAAGAATAGATATTAGTATTCTAAAAAGTTATCTTTTATCCGATCTTATGCAACAATGTTTGTGAAATAGGATCGAAGAAATGGAACACGGATGTGTTTTCTAATAAGAAACTAGTTGGTTATCCTCCTTGACATTGAATAATGTGTTTTTTGTGTTATCCCGGTGATATGGTATGTGTTGTTTTGTGTGTTTCTTTCTTTTTAAAAGGAAAGAGAACTCCGAGTGAAATAGCTCAATGCAAACTTTCTAAAATTAAAAAAGGCGTACAACCAAGATAATTCGCCGCGTGTATCGATGGAAGAATCGATGGCCCCTATGAAAATATTAAATAGTTATGTGTTTATTTTTTTAAATCATGATTAATTTGTAATGTCCAATGCTCTAATTGAATGAGAATGGTGGCAAATCTGTTATTTGTTTTAGATGCAAAACAAATGTGCTTGATACGATACGATCACGGGTTAACTATTTATTACACATATAAGAGCGTATTGTTGGATTAATTGAATTAATATATTAGGAATGTATGTCCTATGACTTTTCAATTAAATTAACGAATATAATCGCGGTCTTTGCAGACAGATGAAAACACACGCATACAGCACGCTGCCTAACGAACATGTTTTATTTAAATTACACTATTAATGAGTAAATTGCTTGAAAAAAGGGAAACTATTACATAGAGTCATCCTGATGACCACAAGAGTCTATGTAACATAAGTTCGTTATCTTGATTGAAATTACTTATTATTATTTGACACTGAATCAATAACAAACATAAAATTACTATTTTTGTAAAGCCCATGGAAGTTCCTGAAATAGCTTTTAATACTTAACTTACAACATAAACTTTTACATTATAACCTTTTCCAATTTGATCACTTAGGCTTTTTAATTGACCTTCTTATCCCAAAATTAACCAGATTTTACCATTTTTGACGCCAGCTTTTCCTTTGATTTGCCGCTTTTGAACATGCTGCTTCCATTTTCATGACGCTTTAAACGGTACCCCTTTTCTTATATTTTACAAACTCATCTTTGAATTGTACATCTTTTATATTTGTAATCATCTTATATTGTGTTTATATCTTTGTAAATTATGACTTTTGGTAATCTCCCTACCGACTTATCTGTGTGTATTCCTCTGTCGATTAGATTTCTTTTGTTGATTATACACGGTTTCAATAAAGACAAATACATTTATATTATTTGAAACACGTTGTTTCGATAAACTGATGACGTAATAGATATTGTATTTTTACAATCTTCATACAATTGTTCTTTAATTATCGCTCTCTCTTTCTCTGTCTGCCTGTCTCTCTCTATATATATCTATATATATATCTATCTATATATATATATATATATATATCTATATATATATATATATATATATATATGTAAGTAAATGTCGTGTACAACAGAATCGAAGGATTAATTTTAGAGGAAGCATTATTATAATCAATGAAACAGACGAGTGGTGAAAAAAGGAAAATTGTTAAAATTACCTTAAGGCCTTATTGTCTGACCCTCTGAGAGGAAACGTCAGAATGGTAAATTAAAAACTAAAAGTCGAATGAGATATGAGGGGAAAAAACTTATTTCAGTTGGAGGAAACGATTGAGAGTAAAAAAAAAGTGTAAATCTCTCAACGTTATGGTGGCTTTGAATCATTAAAGATCTCCAACTGATGCTTCAAAATCTTTTGTCTACACAGGTTATGTTGAGAGTTGTTAATGACTTACGCCTCAATAATATTGAGATGGTAGTTCGACCTGAAAAAAAATAATGTTTTTCTGTTTATTATTTTCAAACTTTTAATAAAAATGTGCTTGTTTGAGTACGTCAAAACGAAAAGAACTAAATTCTAAGTTCACACAGGTTAGCGTGTAAAACTGAAAGCGATGAAGATGAATGCTTTGTATTTTCTAGTTAAGGCAACCTAGCAAAGACTATTCCTTGTTTCAGAATCGACGCTTCCTCCCCATTGTAGGAGGGAGACTCTGACACCATTTTAATGTCAGCGCTACCCGATTAACAGGGTTCTATCCTCTGATCGTTTCCAACCGAGAGTTTATCAAGCAAGGTCGTGACAGATTTGGAATTGCAAATGGATGGAGTGACAGTAAGAAATTCCTTTTGCACATGTCCGACCAGCATTACTTTATTTATTCTGTCAAACTTTCGCTATCTTCGTATGGAAATGTTGGGTCTTACTGCCTAACTGTCGAAGTTAAAAAACCTGCAAACTTGCAGGAATAAAAGACAGATTCGCTTCTCCCATTTATCTTATTCTCCCGCAATAACAATAACCAATGTAACGCTCGATGAACCCAAAGTCAAACACAAACTTGATTTTAAGCAGGTGCCATCTGACTCGCTCTTGTCTAAGTTTCAATTGATTAGCTACTGCTTACTTTTCGTATAAAGTCGCATACCATAGCGCAATGTAAGAGAAATTGCATACAATTAGTGAGACAGTTATTATGCAATTTTATATTTTGGTTTCTCTATTATATTTCTTTTACTAAAGTATATCCAATTATCAAGGTCTAAAGGCCAGTCGAGGATAAGTGTTAAAGAGTATCAAGTTGACGGTGATACAACACCGTGATGATTGGTAATGATAGTGGGCATTGGGCTTAATTTGATTATTTAAGAAGACAGATCAACAAGAATCTTTTTACATTAAACTTGAAAACAATTATATCGTAGTCAGCTGGAAAGAAGCGCGCGGTATTGTGTTACACACTATGATAGTTCTAGGAAATACACTTTAATCATGGAACTTTCGTTAAACTTTAGGACGAGAGAAAGATAGAGAGAGGGATAGAGAGAAGGGGGAAATATTGATAGTAGTTGTAACTAGACGAGTTTTGTTGTGAATGTTTTATAGGGGTAGGGGTGTAGACTCAGCTCATCATAGTACCTGCCATGAATAAACGATGTCTAATTAAAAAAAGAAGCATGAGGCATAAGGGGTATGGCGAAAGTTTGTTACGGTGTTGCCCGTTTTAAAAATGTTAAAACCTATTGGTATAAATTATGATAACTTTTATCAAGAGTGGTAAACACTTGAATAAGAGAGAGACCCTCAAATTAAGGATACCTAGTAAGCTGCGTACTGATTCTCTTATTTGGTTTAAAACGATAAAATGAAGTGAAAAATATTCGTAAATAAGAAAAAAAAATCTGTTGATGTTGTTTATTTCATAATTAATGATCATTTGCGTATTTTCTTATCAGAGTATTGATTTACTCCTCTCCAGGAGTTAGGCACAAGGCCAGTTTTTATCTTACTCCCACAAGTAAGATGTGACCCAAGGTCGGGTCGGGAAAGTGGGGTTTGAAAAGCCAGCGCCCGAGAGGTGAGCACTCTGGCCATTAAAAATTGCCTGGCCAGCCCCGTCGGCATTCCCTGGTAGGGGCGTCTCAGGCAGTAAGCAATAAACTTACTCCTCCCCAAAGAGGGGATGCGAAGTCTGGGAGGGTGGACCTCCTCGAACTGTACAGGACATACCCATAGACCGGCGTAAATCCAGCCCCGAAGGCCAAGGCAATACCAGTCTATAGGGTGCAGTATCCATCGGAACAGATACTACACTTTGATCTTAGCCAAAAGGCCAAATAGACCAAATACGAAGAGAGTTTTTATTTATCTACCTCCCACAAGGTAAGATGTGACACAAGGTCGGGAAAGTGGGATTAGATTAAGCCAGCGCTCGAGAGGTGAGCACTCTGGCTTTTTAAAAATTGCCTGGGCAGCCCCGTCGGCATTCCCCGGTAGGGGCGCCTCAGGCAGTAAGCAATAAACTAACCCCTTCTCAAAGGGCGAGAAGGCAAAGCCTGGGAGGGTGGACCTCCTAGAACTGCACAGGACAGACCCATAGACCGGCGTAAATCAAGCCCCGAAGGCCAAGACAATACCAGTCCATGGGGTGTAGCATCCATCAAAAGAGATACTACACTTTGATCTTAGCCAAAAGCCAAATAGACCAAATACGAAGAGAGTTTAGATGCGTCCATTCAGTCTGCGTGTTTAACGAGAAAAATGCTATTTACAAACTGAGGCGTGACACAGATACGGACTGACAGATCCTTTTAAAACATTCTTTGACGCATCTAAAAATAACGATGTCGTTTAGGACAGAATATGTTTCTTCTTTCTGTTTATCTTACTGTTTAAGATATCGAGTTGCTTTACAAAGAAATGCGAGATTTGACTCACTCAAGAATAACGGAGACATCTAATTGTTTTGTTTTCGAAATGTGATGGGTTTTTTTGCTATATCAGACATTGAGTTTACATAACCAAAATGAAATCTGAAATCGATTTGTTATTGCAGGCCGGTGTCTTGTCGACCCAGATCACAACACATAGAGCAATACTGCAGATTTGTAGCCGGTCTTCAGCGTGTGCATACATCACCTAGTATTCAAATAAGGACACCCATCTTAGTGCTGACTCGGCTCACCGTCGCTTAACCTCTGTTATTTTACAGGAATTGAAATTATAAAAATGGGCATTTTGAAGCTATTTTTTTAAAAATCAGACAAGGTCAAATAGTAATTAAGACGTCCAATTTCATATGAGAAGAATAAATATGTTATCTAAACACTACTCTCATACATATATTGCTCACGGATACATATGACACTGAAAACAGCAATTATTCCCCTTTTGTCAGAAACATCGGCCATTAAATGTGAGGACTAAAGGACATAAAACTGGAAGCGACAGTAACGAAGCTGTCGAAAGTGAACCCAATATCCACTTTCTACTCTCCTTTATTGTCCACTTTCAAAATTAGTTGTGGTTATATAGTATTGATTCAATCAACCACTGTCGAGTAGCAAACTAGTCATGTCGTTTGAGAGAAAACAAGTGTCTAGTTAGTGTTTCGTTGAAGGGTTAGGGATATGACATCGTGCTTTAAGGACACGTGTGACTTGCATCAGTTCGGAGGAGCGGAAATATCTCACTGTTTAACTTGCGTCGACATATGATACTCTTTTTACTACTCCGGATGTCCACTTGTATTTTAAGGGGCTTACTCGTAATAGTGTAAGTAAACCCAATGTATAAACGTTGGCTTTACTTACACTATTACGAATAAGTCCCTTAAAATGCAAGTGAACATCCGGAGCTCGTTTTTCGCCGGATAATAATGGATCTATTTACTGAACAATAATCACAAGCGATAATAGACTATAATTATTGTATTTACCTAATACTTATGGAGTTTACTATACTATCGCCAAATCATATAGTCTGAATTCATCATGATCTTTTCAGTGGTGTTGAGGATCGTTGGGGCAACAGAGATGGCCTGGGAACCAGCTTTCTGCATCCCTCCCGATCTTCTGCATTCTTCAACGTGATATTCAGCGCCAACCCTGTCCGCGTTCAGATGTTGTCTTAGCATTTTCTGTGTCTCACTCTTCTTCTTTTTCCCTGGGCTATGCCTTACAAGATTGTCTTTGCGAGATTTTATGAACGTGTTACATGGCCATACAACTTACTAGACTATTAAAAATTATGATACGAAAACTAATTTAATCGACCTTTGTTTCTCTAAATAATAAACTAGAGGTGAAATATCGATTTGTTGTAATTTTTAGTATCACATTTGTTCTCTGTTAATCAATTGTTCAATTTTATGTTTCATATATATTCGGTCTAATATATTTTAATCAGACGAAATACATGCAAAATGTTCATCCGTTTTCTTTATAGAGTTGTGTTCAAATAATGCTTCGATTGTAATTGTTCAAACTGATCAAATGACAAGTCTATAACTATAGTTTTGTCTATCACTTTCACGCGTCATCGCGTTTATTATATACGCCGTTCGTTATCTCCCTTCCGTCGCTCTCTCTCTATCTCTCTCCATCTCTTTCTGACTCTGTTTATAAACAGTCGAAAGGATTCAAGAAAGGATTAGGCTATTATACACGATAGCAAATATCATCACTAATTTTACAAAATCATGCGAGAGAGAGAGAGAGAGAGAGTGGGGGAAAAAGAGAGAAAGATATAGAGGGATAAAGAGATTGAATCAGAAAGACAAAGAAAGAGTGTGAGAGGAATATAGCGATCAGAAAGAGACTAATGTTTATTTAGTTATTTTATTTTAATTTTAACAGGATCAGCAAACTCACGTGTTCCTAATTCAAACAATAAAACCTTAACTAAATGGATGACCCACGGGTCATATTTCTTTTCTTTTAGAGTCGAAATATAGTGATATCATTTGGAACAAAAGATTACTTGTTCAGTGTTTGTTTTAGTGTTAAAGTCAGTCGCTAACTACACGTGTTATTTGCCTCAATTCGAACGAACGGAAACACATGATCAGTTTAGCCTGTTTCGACATTTGGACAATGTGTAAACCTACATAACAATTCATATATTTATTTTGCCGTCGCCGACGTTTGATGCAGGTGGTCAAACACATTTCAACATTAAAATAACAAATGCTGGGTATATAGGTAATATGGTAAACCAATCATACTTAAAAATCAACGTTCTTAGTTTACTTACTCAATTAGCGGTATAGTGCTCGCAAGTGTGCGATATATTCTTATTTCGAAGTCTGTACGTGTATGTATATTTTCTATTGCTTTAGAATTGGCTCAATGTATTTATCTAACTATTTATCCATATATATTTTTATATATATATATATATATATATATTAGTAATCCAGGTAATATAAAAATCCACAGGATAGAAATTAAAAGGGAATCAAACCGGGCTTATAAAAGAGTGCTCAATAAACATATAGAGCTGTATTATGAATGTTTTTTTATTCAAACATGTACACTGGCATGTCGTTGTTATCGATCTCCAGTTATCAAGAGCTGAGATCTCATCAGGCAGAAGGTTTTTTTTGTGATCCAACCCGGTCGGTGAAATCCAGGAAGAATGGAGCTTAGCGAAAAGGAGGAATAATAGTCATGTGACCAATTTAAAAAAAAATTACCGTTGGAAAAGTTTAATTTTACAATAATTCATATTTTTATTTTTTATTCAACGCTAAGCCGGGGCAGAGTGTGGTGAGGCAAAAGAAGGGAAAGGAGAAGAGAAAGGAAGGGAGGTAGAGGGGATGTTAGGGACGGGTGTCTATAGCCATTTAAAAGTGGTTGATGGTGGTAGGGGGAGTATGGCCTCGCTCGACGCCATGACACGAGACGGATATTTTGCAAATGGGATTTTGTCGCGTGTCAAAGGAATAAATGTATTTCGACTTATTTACTATGGACGGCTAGTTTCAACGATAAAACTTAAAGTAATATTTAGTTTAAATTAGTATTGGTGATAAATAAATGTATTTTAGTTCTAGATGATATTTGATAATGAGTTAATAAAATATAGTGGTAATTATTTTTAGTAAAAGTCTTATATAGATTTAAAACAGTAATATTAATAAATTATTATTATATCTTGCCCTATTAACATTTAGTTTTAATTATTTTGGGTGATAAATAAATGTATTTTACTTTTAATTAATATTTAGTAATGAATTAGTATAGTGGTAATTATTTTTATTTTTAGTAAAAATCATATATGAATTCATGGCAGTGGTATTAATAAATTTCATTATTAGTTGTAATTGTATTAAGAATGGTGAGGTTAATACTTGTCAGAAGATTACAAATAAAATTAGTGGTAATGAGTTTTAGTTAAAGCTGTTAAAAAGAAATTATGGTCCAGGGTGGGGGGCTAGGGATGGTAAGAGCCTAGTAATTTTTAGCAATCTAAGCAATATATAATTTTAAAGATAATTTTGGTAATATGAGGTTTACTTTTTTGGGATTTTGTAAATTAAGTATTTGACTTGATTATTTCAGGCCAGGATTAAGTATATGGGGAACGTCTATACACACAGACATACACATACGCGTACATACATATACATATATGCATATGCATACATAGATATTTACACATGCACACATATGCCTATACATATGCATATACATAAACGCACATATACATATACATACACATACATACACACACATATATACACACATGCACATACATATATATACATATACTTACAAATTTCATATTTTCACACACATAGATACACATATATCCACAAAACATGCCTACACATACATATCTAGATGTTCCACCTGTGGGTGTTATAATATGTATTCCAAAAAAGTGGGGGGTAATTATATTATACTTGTAATTAAGGGTTAAAGCTATCTGATTTGGAGATGTTTATAAGTGTTAATTTTAGGGGGTTGGTGGATATTAAGGGTTTTTGGTTTAAATGGTGTTGATTAGGGGTATTGTACACATTACTAAGAAGATGTGATCTGTTATGCCTACAATTGATCGATGTTTCTTGTTTTTTGTTTAAAAGTTTCCCTCTATCGATAAATTTCATTATTTCAAGTTTTTCGCCAACGCATAAATAACATGGTGAGTTAAGGGAGCACCTGTAGCTCCCTATTCGAGCTAATATTTACGAGACTGCTAAGTGTGTCTTCTCGGGCGTGAACATCTTATTAGTGGTGGATTTTTTTCTTGATTTTTTTTCTGAAGTGGTTACCTTTTTTTCCCAAGTGGGTGTTTTGTATTTGTATACTTTCGTTTGCCGAATTTTTATCTAATATTAACTTGGATGTTCACCGTATTTTTCCCTCCGGTGTTTTTTTTTATGACATGTATCTCGCTGAATATTTACGAAATTCAACTGATGGAGAAAAATACACTAATTCTAGTATTGTCATGAAACGCGTGTAAGGAATAGGAATGAATATCTAATTAAAAAAAGTCCTATAAAATGTCTTAGAAAAGTAGCTCGTGCATTATTTCTTCCACCAAGCCACCAAGCAAATAATCGGTCCTGAATGCATAAAAAAAAACGCAAAACCAGAACATGTGCGATTTGTTTATCGTTGTTCTTTCTTGTTTTTTAATTTTAACTTTTATTTTTATTTTTCCTCTTCTCTTCTTAAGTGACCTCAACTATTGCAACGCCACATTGTGTATTGTCGGCAGTTGAAACCCGTATTGCAGACATTTAATTTCCCTAATGACTTGCCAAGCAAGTACCTGATTGGTAGTGAAACACGTGTAGGAAAAAAATTTAATTTGAATAAATAATATTTGTAAGAAAAAATATCTTTAATGGTGATCATTGGTGTCCTGAAAGGGATGCTTTGGTAAGCCTTCATAAAATCACATATAAATGCTCTGTACTCTGCAATCGAGTATCATCGAGCTTGTTTTTATTGGAACAACCCCGGTCTATTTTATAAGTGAAACATCTAAATATATATATATATATATATATATATATATATATATATATATATATATATATATCATATGTGCTACTTTCCGTTGGCCTACTTGATTAGGGCGTAGGATCGTGATTCTCTCCAGCATCTACGAACTGCGTTCGAGCTCGTCTGATCGCCTGAAACCACCACTTTCTGCACTGATGAGGACGTAAGTCTGAAGAAAACGTTTTCTGTACGTAAATACACATTAATATTTAATTAAAAAAATATTCATAGTAATGGCCTCCTTTAAAATTAATAAATCTTAATTGTTTAGCATTGCCTGTATTTATAAAAATCACAGGTCGTTGGGCTATGGAAGCAAAGCCTACACGCCCGTGTGTGTAAGCACTCTTTGATCATGGAACGTTTAAACCCCGCCGTTGACTTACAATGATCTTAATTTTAATAATGTGTGTGGTGATTTCCGTAACTTAATGCATTAAGGCGTAGGATCGTGATTATCGTCTGAATCTACGAATTGCGTTCAACCCCGTCTGATCGCCTGAACCCACTACTTTCTTGCACAGATGAGGCCGTAAGTCTGAAATAACGTTGTAGGTGAATACACTTTAATATTTAATTAAAATAAATGTCCATAGTATATATATATATATATATATATATATATATATATATATATATATATATATATATATATACACATCAAATATAATAACACGAAATTACATAATTATCGATGCACTAATTTATTTCAACTTTATGGTTTTATCAAGCATCCAATCCAGATAATTACATTTTTGAGACAAACCACAAGGTTGAAATACATTATTGCATCGATAATTATGTAATTTCGTGTCATTATATTTTATGCTATTCTTGTTCTGTTTACCCCATTGAGCTCTCATACCCGGATTTCCTCCTGGAATTATTCCATTATATATATATATATATATATATATATATATATAATATATATATATATATATATATATATATATAATGTATTAGGGGGTGCGTGTAAACATACTGAACTGACTTTCGTTCACACTCATCACAATAAATATCGAGAAAGAGATGTTAATTTACTGCGATTCAAAAAAAAATAACATAGTTAAATGAAGAACAGAGACACGTTTGGGAGAAAATGAAAAGAAAAAGAAGGGGGGTCACAAGTGAATCACATTAACCCCAATTAAACAATCCCCTTGCTTACATGAAGAGCGTTTAAAAACTAAATATTCAGGTTAGCTATTACCTAACTTAATATACATCTTTCTAATGCGAACCACCTAAGAAAACTTATATATCTCATTATAAAGAACTTTGGTTATTCTACAACTTATAGTAAGAATATTCTTAATCTTTCTTCATACCAATTGATTGATCTCGAGCATTGTGTATTCAATCACGGCTTAGAATTATGTATGGTCACTTCATTAATAACACGAGAGAACAACTTTTCTGAATTTGAGGTTTGATTTGTGAAATTTTCACAGTTTCCCTTTTATTCAATCGACCGGCCTTCAACGTTGCAAACAGTACTTACTGATATCGTCCACGCTTATGCAAGAACTCCAATTGACCGTTATAATTTCAGTTGAATAAAAACAACAACGGTTTTCTGCCAGCAATTATTTTCGGCCAAATCAGTCATTATTCATTACCCAACTAGAGAAGTGTTCAGGAGTAGTGATTCTAGATTATGTAAATTATGTGGGTTAAATAATGGTTATTGTGGATAGCGTTGACACATTATAAAAAAATAGAAACTATGAGTACGTATGATGACACCTTTTCTATTGTAAGTAGTTTTCAGAAAATATTACTTAAACTGATTTAGAAAGGTGCTCTTCTTGTGACATATTTAATCTTATTCGAGCAATACGGTCTATAAGACACCGTCTTCCTGGATTACCATAACCACACAAGAACGATATACACTAACGACTTATTCTTTCTATGATAGATTTAGTTAAGAATGATTTAGCTAAATGGTTGGCATAATTACTTCAACCAGAAATTCAAGTAAATGTAATCAATTGATTTGTTTACTTTTGCTGACTATGTACGCAATTGTCTCTTTTCTGTTGAAAATAAGTTTATGTGTTCGTTTCAAATCAGCAGTTTGTTTCCATACGTTCTCTTGCAAGAAATTATCGATATTTTGCCGATGTACTATATTGTTGGTCCCGTTATCCCCGAGGAAGTCTTCGTGGAACTTATGCAGTTTGCAACTATGCCCGGCGAATTTAGTTTTGACAACGTCATCTACCAGTAAACTGACAGTATTCCTATGAAGTCACCACGTGTTCTTTCGTTAGCCAACATATTCGTGGGTTTCCATAAGCATAATCTATTAGCTCGTATCAATAGTCCACTAACCTATTTTAGATAGGTCGATGATACTTTTTTGCGTCTTCAACGATGAGTCAGAGGTGTATTATTTCTTAATCCACTTAAGCAATTACACCCAGCCATACGGTTTGCCTGTCAGAAAGAACATAATTCGACTCTTCGTTTCCTGGATGTACTAGTATATACATCTTATTCCTAGTTTCTTATATTTGTTCATGGCAAACCAACATTTAATGGCTTATATTGCCTTTTGGGCTATGTCTGTCCCAAATAAAGAAAAATAAATGTCATCAAATGTTTGGTTTATCGTGCCTTCATGATTTACTCTGAATTCCTGATTGATTCGGAGGGTCAGTTTATCAAAGTGATTCTTTTGTATAATGGTCACGCTCTAGGTATTGTGAGTACAAATATTACCGCCAACATCACCCATTTTCGTAAACATTCACTTTTTTGCCCTCCAAAATGTCCGGCGTACCCTAGATTATCTTGGTTAGGTAATGTAAGCGTAACCTTTTCTAACCTAATTTCTGCAGCTGAACGTCGCTGTTATCAGGTTTCGAACCCTAGACTCGTGTTTGGGTCTCGATCTTTATTAAAATACGTGAAAAAGTATGTTTTCCTACCGCACCATATTAGTAATATTATTGGTAACTTTCAATGTCGGTGCGATGCCGAATATGTGGTTAAGACGGTGCATAGGTTTTACTCCAGAATCAAACAACACATTCCTCCTGCAACACACCAGGGCTGACTAAACTATTTAAATTTCTTCGTAAACACATGCAGGTCAGCTATTACTTAACACATTATAAATAGCGCCGAATGTGCGTCGGCTTATCCTTGCGAGAGTATTTCTGTCATAAGCAGATCACATTCGTGATTCCATCTTAAAGTCCTGGAAACTATAACTCACTACTTATGTAAGAAAAAGAGTGCTTTCTAGAACTTAATTTGATCCGTGTTTTCTCTTAAACATGTCACTGATCTTCATTTTATTTATCTATTTCACATTTTATTTGGAGTGCATTAACTTTGATGAATGTGAACAAAGGCCGATTTAATAGATTAATGCCACTATATCATGTGTTCTCGTTTATCCCATTTTTTTTTTAATTTTCGAAGAAAAAATGTCACACATGCCTTTATTCCTTGTCTTAATTATTATTTTTACTATGAAAAATCTATATGTGTATTATATATATATATACTTATTGATCAAGTTCAAATGTGTTAATAAAGTGAACATATAACAAAGTGTTTTATAAGCGTGCAATACCAAGTAGAGCATTTATACAATTTCATAAACAATATTATAGTCTTACGTCAATGTTTACTCTGCCTTTGACAAGATGCGGTAATACGAATTGAAACGTGCGTTGACTGACGTAAGGTTATACTATTGTGTATGTGATATATATATATATATATATATATATATATATATATATATATACACACAAAGATACTCTCTTAACTCGAAAGTTGTTGTTTTTTTAGACTCATACACTTTTTTCTGAATGAGATGAACCTTGTTTATTTAACGTGAAACAACATTCACTTTCAACTGAATATGTTTTATCTACTAACATTTGAACCTGGCGTTAAACAAAGTTAAAAATGTCCAGTTTTCATATAAGTGTTATATTCATTTAATGTCTATTAAAACACATTTTTATGAAGTACGAAGAACCGTACGGAATTTTTAAATTAAGAATTATATAAATCCCTGTAATTTATTTGCTTGTATGCGTTCTAAAAATATATATTTCATGTATCGAATGTGAAAAACGCCACTATTATTAGCCGAGTAACATACACTGTATATATATATATATATATATATATAGTCATTAAGACGAAACTCTGTCGAAGTCTACGACTAATCAGTGTCGCTATACGTAGCACATCTATGCATGTGTGTATATATTGTTTCTGCGTGTGTTTTTGCGTGTGTGTAAGAGAGAGATATATACAATAGTCAGGTATATAGGTCTTTATCTACCGTTTGTTTCCCGGTTGTTATGACATAGCTTCATATGGCCACATCCAGACTGTGGCGCTTCAGAACGCTTGGAATAAATAAACAAAACGAAAGAAAATACAAATAATGTATGAGAAAAAAGAGACAAGAAAATTAAGGAAACATTTCAAAACCTAGAACTCAAATCTCGAAGAACCAAACGACAAAATTCAAAACGGTAATGGCACGAATCTAATGTTACACGTTCAATCTTCATCTTGGAGGATGAGATAGAGCTATAGAAAAAGAGAGAAACAGTGTGTTAGCGAGATAAATAGACTGATATAGGAGTGAGTGAAAGATAGAGAGCGTGTGTGTGTCTTTCTGTATGTGTGTGTCTACAGTGTCAGCCACTTAGATTTCATGAAGAATCCTTGGAGTGTGAAATTGTGTTTTGGACTCACTCTTCGAATAACCGACACATTTTTAACTCTCAATTATTCATGAAACCCAAGTTCTTCAGCGCCCACCCTGTAACAGTGTGGAGGGTG
The DNA here is from genome assembly GCA_963556195.1 of Sepiola atlantica. NCBI lineage: Eukaryota > Metazoa > Mollusca > Cephalopoda > Sepiida > Sepiolidae > Sepiola > Sepiola atlantica. The sequence continues at coordinate 49,485,413 of OY744523.1, read as the reverse complement.
GGTGCACGTCTATACACTGTTTAAGAATCCCCTTCCCCCATAACCCGGCCAACACTGCTCCGACAACCATCAATGTCGGCTTCAATGGTAAATACAGATGTGGCTGGAGATTGATGGCCTTGCATCTGTCTACAATACTTTTCGAGGGTCACTCTTTGTATCTGCACGGATCACTGGTCTTGGCCGACAAGGATTGGCTAAAAAAATAAAATAAAATTCAACTAGCGCTTCAATTCACCTTTTCCCTATATTCCTGTTTATCATGTTCATTCTTCTTCTTCTTCATCTTTTTTTTTAATTATTGCTTTTCCTTTTTATATCCAGGATTTTTCCACCCACTTAGTACAATTAAAGAACTGTTCTATTGATACTAGTGTCTGAAAACGGAGATGGGTAAACGTACATCAACACGATGACATCTTCCTTGCCACTTTGAAAGTAAATATCAGTTAGAGTGGATAGATTGGCCGCTCTTTTGTTTCTTATGATATTTAAACACGCACTGATATATGTATATATATATATATACATATACATTATATACATATGTATATATATACATTATATATATATTATATATATGTGTATATACATACATTATATATATGTGAGTATATATATATATACATTATATATGTATATATATACATTATATATATACATTATATATATATATGTATATATATGTATATATATACATTATATATATATATATTATATATATGTGTATATACATACATTATATATATATGTGTGTATATATATATACATTATATATGTATATATATACATTATATACAGGGTGGGCAAAAATAAGGGTCCTATTTTTAAAAATTCATAACTTTTTTATTTATTGATTTAAAAAAATGTTTTTTTTTAGAATAAGTAAAGGACCCCTTCCGAAGCAAGCATGAGCCGTATTAGCCCTGAGGAACGTACCCTCATCTAGAAAACATTATTTTTGCTTAAAAAACTCAAAACAGTGTAAAAAACAATACTTTAGTTTTTGTAAGTTTTAAGAAGTGTTTTGCGGCTAAAATTTGTTTTGTTTATTTCAAAAAATCTCGGAAGGGTCAGTCTACACACACATAAAGTTTAGTGAGTTTAACTTTTGTTTTGTGGAAGTTATTCAAATTTAAAGATAGGACCCTTATTTTGGCCCACCCTGTATATACATTATATATATATGTATATATATACATTATATATATATATATTATATATATGTGTATATACATACATTATATATATATGTGTGTATATATATATATACATAATATATGTATATATATATATATACATTATATATATACATTATATATATAAATATGTATATATGTATATATATATACATATATATATATATAGAGATATACATAATGTATATATGTATATATATATATATATATATATATATATAGATATACATTATATATATATATATATATATATATATATATATATATCAACGGTTTGATACTACTAAAGCTCTAATTAACATTTACGTCATATAAACCTCAGTAAATTTAGGAAAACATCTTCAGTAAATTAATACACTTGTTTTGGGTTTTTCTAAACCACATCTGACCTTGTGCCTAAGCTACTGGATAGGAGTTAAATGAAATTGAATACGAGAAGAATGCCATTGTTACACCTTATATCATATATATATATATATATATATATATATATATATATATATATATAAAAATGAGGAAATATCATTTTATAAAGCATTTTTGAATGTTAATATAAATATAATGCCTTCACAGAATCCATGTATTAGATGCGAGTAATTGAATTAAAATAAAAAATATAAATATTGCAAAACATTTCTCAAAATATTTCAAAACCCTTCCGTTTTTTTTTCTTCATCTTATTTTTTTTTAGCTAATATTTCGCTTGATAAAAGAAGCTTTGACAGAGCTTAGACAATTAAAGGTATAACCTTTTTTCCATAATATGCTTCTTGGTCTTGTAGAAGTGTCTCATCCGATGTTGTGGACTAATGGTGAAAATGTCTGTTTAAAATAGAACTTGATTGCGCATGGTCGCTGGTAGTTATACATTCGGAAAGTTAATTTTATAGAGCATCTTTTGAATGTTAATATAAATATAGAGGCAAAATGCCTTCAAATATATTAGATCATGCGCAATCGGATAAGACACTTCTACAAGACACAGAAGGATATTAGGGAAACAAAGGTTATAATTTTAATTGTCTAAGCTCTGTCGCAGCTTGGTTTATCAAGCGAAATATTAGCTAAAAAAAATCAAGATAAAAACAACGGAAGATATTTTGTAATATTTTGAGAAATGTTTTAAAATATTTTCATATTTTCTTTGGATTTAATTACTCGCACCTTAAAAATATAATGATTAATAATATTACGCTTGTATTCTATCTATAAATTGTGATTACAATTCATTATTGTATTTTACTCAGATGGTATTTCGATACAATCTTATGTTTAAGGGGTTTGCAATGAAATTAAAATTCAAGCATTCTTGCTTAATTGGTGTTTGATGACTCTGCATCCGATTCAATGCAAATCTAATATATTTTAATTTCAAATGGGGGGGGGGTATGCCGATATAATGCTCTATAAACTCGATTTATGAATTGAAATATGGGGAATATGTTTTTGATTTAACTCTAATACATAAGTTTAACATTTCACAAATATCAGATTCATATGTATTCAAACGAAGTGGTGGCACGCCCACCCCCATACTTTTCCATAAAACTATATTGAACTAAATATAAACCACATTTGGACCCATTTCCGCTTAGCAGTCGTGTTTCCACATTCATAATGATCGGTTAATTTATTTAAAACATAATCTTGTACATACACATATTTAAACATATAAACATACGTTACTTATAAATATATGTATACACACACACACATACACACATATATCTGTTTTTAAAAAAAAGTTAAACGGAAAGACTATGGCAAGAAGATAAATAACACCGATACAATTATCTCTCTATCTCTCTCTATATACACACTATATATATAGATATATATATACATATATACACAATACATGTATATATATACATATCTATATACATATACACACATATATATGCACATCTCTCTCTAATTATATACATATATACACAATACATATATATATATATATACATATCTATATGCATATATACATAATCCATATATATATATATATATATATATATACATATATATATATATACATATATACATATACATATCTATATACATATATATTTATACATATACACATGATACATATATATACATATATTTACATATATATATATATATACACATATATATATATACATATATTTACATATATATACATATATATATATGTATATATACATATAGATATATATATCCATATATATACATATCTATATATATATACATATATATATACATATATACATATACATACATACAGGGTTACCCCCCAAAAAACGGGCCCCAAATCTAATTAGGTTCCGTTTCTTAGTGTTTCGTCCGAATTAAATGAATGTTGGGGCATAACTAGTTTATTATATTCACAACATCATATCAAAACAGTAGGGTCTTTGACCTTTTTTTCTCTGTTCTACAGCTTGTGTTCTAGATGGACTCCTTTTAGCTCCGTGCATTTCTTGAGGCGCAGAAGGAAGTTGTCCATGACGTTCTTACAGACTGAATCGGGAATGGCTCTCATCTCCTCTCTGATGGCTTCTTTGAGTTCCGTGATGGTTCTGGGTTTCCTTGCGTACATTCTGTCCTTAAGATAGCCCCAAAAGAATAATCTGGGAAGCTTAGGTCCGGGCTATGGTGGAGCCACTCAGAATTAGTCTTGAGACTTATCACTCGGCCTCCGATATTCTCTTTCAGCCAATCTCGGGACAGATTTGAGGTGTGAGAACTTGCTCCGTCTTTCTGGAACCAGAACTTGCTCATGAGCGACGGGTAGAGGGTCTGGAGCTCACTCTTGAAGGTTTTGAGGACCTCCACATACCGCTTCTTGGTGACTGTCACTGCGGCGCCAGATTCTTCGATGAAGATTGGTCCGATGATGCCTCTGACCGAGATTGCAGCCCACAACTTGCAATTAGGAGAGTGCAGGGGCTTGGTGGCTACTTCATCGGGTCTGGAGGACTCCAAGAAGACATTTGTCTTGGAGTTTGCCTTTCCGTCAAGATGGAAGTGGGCATCATCTGAGGTCCAAAGGAGGTTAATGAAAACCTGGTGTCTCCTCGATCTTATCGAGCATCTTGAATGCCATAGCGATCCTCTGCTTCTTGTCTGATGCTGTAAGGGTCTGCAGTGTCTGTATTCTGTATGGGTAAGCCCTTATATCGTTCACTAACACTCTCCTGCTAGTCTCACGGGAGATACCGAGGGACTGACTTTGCTTACGCACATAGCGTTTCGGACTCTGCTGAAGAGACTCTCTCACGCTTGCGACCAGCTCGGCTGTCCGCTTCTTGGGACGTGCCGAGTGGCTTGGACGGTTCTCACTGTCAGCGTTGAAGTTCTCCACGGTCCTATACTTCTCGAAGTGGTCCACCCAGTTCTGAATTCTGCTTTTGGGTAGAGATTTTTCACATCCGAAGAGATGCATAAAACTGTCCTGGATTTTCTTAAAGGAGCCTGTCTTTTAGTAAAATTCAACACAGTGTATTCTTTGTCCCAGCTCCCACTGAGGTTTTGGTGTACTCACGGTCGTTGATTCTGCCATGTCCTGTAAAATAAGGGAAATCGGTGAATAAATAAAGGAGATATCACATAAAGTGAACACGGGGCCAGTCTCTATTTTATTCACCCTGTATATATACATATATATCCATATATATCTATATATATACATATATATATATATGTATACATATACATATATATATCCATATATATACATATATATATATATATATATGTATACATATACATATATATATACATATATACAGATATATATATATATATATATATATATATACATATATATATATATATATATATATATATATATATATATATATATATATATATAGTGTGTTAGAGTGAAATTAATTTCAGAAGGAAATCCGAGTATGAGAGATCAATATAACAAACAGAGCAAGAAAAAAATAAAATAAAGTAACACGAAATCACATAATCACCGGTACGATTATTTATTTCGACCATCCGGCTTTTTCAACAACCCAAGACGAGGTGATTACACGTTCGATTATGGAAAAAGAGAAATTCACACTAAATATTAAATACACAAATTGTAAGAAGATGGATATTGGGCGATTTACAACGGAATGTATAGTGAGGGGGAAAAAGAGTAACAACATTTTCCATACATATATATAGAGAGGGGGCATTTGACGATTTATAACGGTAGGCGTATGCTGAGGGAAGAAGTTGGTAACATATTGTATATATATGTATAAATACATACATATATATATATATATATACGTATATATCGAGAGATAAGTGATTCCGTCTTTCTTTATGTTATCTCTCTCTCGCTCTCTCTCTCTCTCTCTCTGTCTCTCTCTCTCTCTCTATATATATATATATATATATATATATATATATATACATATAAAGATTACTAATCCGTAAGATACAAGTATATACTGCATGTTAAATTAATAGAGCTAATATGTCATTAATAAGTAGAATACAACATTTATTTCATGAGTAATATTTAGTATTAATACTCTGTAAAATACTACACAAATAATATGTATCCTTGTGCACAGAAATCAATTATAAATCTAACCGAGAATGACAATTTTAAGAATTATACTTTCACTAAAAATATATATTTGGTACTTCGTTACAGACACAACTACAATGGAAGTACTAAATTATCACAGACACAAAAACAAAATAAAGTCCAGAAATATTGTAATCCTACATTTTTCCTTTATAGCAGGCTTAAATATTTGGATTCTAAAAAAGTCAATTATATATATATATATATATATATATATATATATATATATATATATATATACATTAAAAAATAAATTACAATAAAATAAAGATGGTTTAATTCGTATAAGTGCACAAGGGGTACAGATCAGGGCCTAGTGGTAGAAAAAGTCTTATTTTGGATAATTGAACTTTTAAAATTGTTACCATTGAACCACATCTCATTGTAACGGTTGGAAATAGCTTAATCTTTTGTTATTTATTAAGCAACCTGTATGTTTAATTATAGATAAAGATTCATCCAAGCATAGCCTACAGTACATATCTAAAACATGATTAATATACACCATCTAAAGTTGTATAACATTTATGTTATCCTGCAGTTCCTATTTATGACTAGATGTATATTTAGAAAAATATTTACTATTAAATTAATATTTATGTGTTGAGGTAGTTGGTTTCATGGACCATTCAGTCGACCCTATATATATATATATATAGTTATATATATATATATATATATATATATATATATATATATATATATATATATATATATATATAGTTATATATATATATATAGTTATATATATATATAGTTATATATATATTTATATATATATTTTATGGTAAATTACGCGTATAAAAAAATCGTAGGAAAAATTTCAGAGGAAACATTTTTGTTAATCAATGAAACGGGCGGGTGGAGAAAAGAAAATTGCTAACATTTTCCTTAAGGCCTTATCGTCTGACTGTCCAAGAGGAAACGTCAGAATGATAAATTTAAAACAAAGAAAATCGAATGATGAGAAAAATTGTTTAAGTTGGAGAAAACGATTGAGAGAGGACAAAAAAGTATATATATAAATATATATAGTCTTGGAAGTTTCTCAACCATTAAAGCTATTCCAAGTGGTTCAGTGAAAAATCACTCATGTACATCAATTTAACTTTTACAGTTATTATATTAGTTTGCTTCTAACATTATTTAAGGGGTCATCAGTTGTTTACCTTGAAAAACTGTTACGGGAATTTAAAAACAAGACAGTATTTAATTTCATGGCTTCCCAGCAGATTTGATCAGACCCACTTCCCTTAAAAGACAAAAACATAAACGTTCCGTATACTAAACCTAAGTTTTGTTCCGTATAAATGTTTTGCTAAATTATATTAGTTGTTGAAAAAAAAACCCTTACCTGTGTTGTTCGTCTGTCTAATAAAATGTATCCGTTACTTACAAAAATGTTGCTGCATTTTAAAGTGTGTAGACGAATCCATTACATTACTTTTTAGGTGATTAATGTATTTTTAGATTTAGTTTAATATTAAAAATATAAAAAATATCAACATATCAAAATATATTTTTTTTAAATGTTTAAATTATATATATATACATATATATACTTTTAGCTCTTTTTTCTCCCCCTCCTCCTTCTCCGCCTCCTCCTCGTTTGTTGTTCAATTCCTTGTCATCAATTTCAAATAAATACTAATCCTCCTTGTCAACTCACAGTGTTCATATTCTTCTTCTGTTTTTAACTCACAACGCCTCCAACCGGCGTTCATAAGCCAACTGTCTATCCTATCTTCATTTCTTCTTCTTCTTTTAAACACTCACAGCGTTTCCAATCGGCGTTATAAGCTAACTGTCGATTTTTTCTCTGTCTTCTTCCTTTTTAACTTTTTCAACGTGTCTTTCTTTCTTAATCCCTTTCTACTGTCTATTAAACGTAACTATTTTTTATATAATTAGTGTATGTGTTATATATACGATTATACATATTCTACATCATATATATATATATATATATATATATATATATATATATATATATATATATATATATATATATCGGTTCAGTGTATTAAAAATCCGCTAAAGATGAACGATCGCTATTGTTCGTCTCGTTGCTATTATTACACTTACTTTTATGCCTGGGTGTATATTTTGTTTCACTATGCATGTGTAAATCACGTTTTCATGTCCGAATAATTGCATTCAGGGCTTTGAGTCACCGCGTTATTAATTTTTTGTCCTGATTAATTTTCTCATATCGTCTACTAAGGTATTAAGGTACTCCAGAAAAATATATGATTGTATTAATGTTGAATAGTTTCATTTTTAAATTTCAACTGACGTCCCTAAAATCTTCTTTAAAATTATTAGCGACAACTTCAATGCCCCTCACAAATATAATAAACTATTAAACAAACTAATAATATTGATACGTAAACTTCAACGGACGCGACTAATACTGAAGCAATAATTCATAATCTTAGATTTCACAACCATTTTCATACAAGTAACCACCTTTTCAGTGACCGCCTACACCTAAAGAGTGTGAGCCCAAGCGTGTTTCTCAGAAATCTAATATAATTTGCAGCCTAATCAATAGTATTTGATAATAATCAGCATATTAAGATAATGTCACGAGGCTATAAATGGACATTTTTATTTTGTTTTCATTTTATTTCGTAAAATTAATACCCATGAATATTGGCTCTCTCTTTTTAGTGGACATGATAGAACCTGGTAGAGCTGAGCTTCTCTCCACCTCACATACACCACCTGGTATTCCCAAATGGACATTAATTTAGTACTGGTCAGGCTCAATGTCGCTTAATTTCGGTGATCTAACGGGAACCGGTGTGACAACGTGATTATTGCGTTTCGATTCTGAAGAACCGAACACTGGCAGTAAGCCTCATGAGTCGTTAGGAGCGAAAGAAAAAATATAGTCGTAAATGTATAGTTATATACTGCTTCTGCCATCTACTCGTATATTGACCAGGTTTTTATGACCCGGTAACATTTGTGCCTTCTTTGTCATAAGTAAGGACTGGTTCTTCTTTCGTGTGTATCAGATGATTCTGGTGTTGGCATTTGTTACCCCGATGTTTTTTCTAGTTAACTTCTTTCTGGAAAGACATCGGGTACTTACGGGAATGTCCACGAGAAGTGGTACTGCGGTACTGTGGAACCGAGGTGATTCGAACTTGGAACACCCAGGTCTTTCAAGAGAAGTGAATGAAATTCTAAACAAAAAACAAATAAATAAGTCCCTGTCGTTATCCACTTAACCACCGTCATCTCCCAAAGAGTGGTTAATATTACTAAACTACTCCCTGTTTGATATACCTCTCTTTGTTTATTATTTTCGTAGCTATAGTATTATCATTTTATTTTTTTTCTGTAAGTGACGTTCCCATGAAGAATCATTGGTTAAATATCCCAGCTATTTTCGTTTTTATGCCCGCCTCTCTTCCGTTATACAAGTCGGCCGGCTGGGGGCGCTGATGGTCACTGAAAAAAGCGACTTTTATTTTGATTTTACTTTGTTTTCTTTCCTTATTTATTTGTTTTTTGTTTAGAATTTCATTCACTTCTCTTGAAATAATTGGTTTCTCCCATGTGCTTCCGAACTGCCAATCGATGAATGAAGAATGGCGGAAATAAAGTCTGGTCTTGCTAAGTGTATTGCGCCAGTGTCGTCTGTTTAATACATTCAAAACATTATCAACAGTTTTAAGGAGACAACATAAAACATTGTGTGTCATGAATGGTTTTCGAGGAAAAGAATTTCCAAATATCGGCTTGACATGAAACGAGTGAAAAAAGACAGTTCGTTTTTTTTTCTCAGCTAACCCGGAAACACAACGGATCTGGAATTCTAAGATAATAAAGGGGGTTGGTACTATGAAATGATATGTCGCTTGAAGAAAGAAACAATAAGTTTAACTAAAGTAATTACACTAAACAAGTGTACGCCCTTCGCCATTAATAGCAGACTATGCTCCACTAGCGTTTGCACTAAGCATATATAATAACATCTCAATCGATAAAGTAAAAAAAATAAGAAAGAAATATTACGGTGCTGTTATAGATGACGCGCCTGATTTCCGTGACTTCGCGTCGGCAACGATCGCGCAGGTCGCGGAAGCGCCCGAGAGTTGCCGAGACGAAAACGCCAAGCGTTAATGGAAGACGTGTAGGCGATGATATGAGACGAATAAATTCAAAGAAAAAATACATAGAAAAAAGGATAAAAACCGAACAAACTGTACGGGAGGGGGTCAAATGAACAATTTTCTATCAAATGTGTAGTAAGAATTTTTGTGTGTGTATTGGGGGGGGGGGGAATTTTGTCAATGTTTTGTTTTTCATTTGTTTCGCTGTTTTTCTTTTTCTTCTTCTTGCTAACATAAAACAAAGAAAGAAAGAAAAATGGCTTAGGTTTAGGGTAAGGGTTAAGGGATAGCGAATCTCTGCATTCAAACTGCCAAGCTCTAACTAGAAGACTGGCAGACGATAATATAAGACGAATAAATTCAAAGAAAAATACATTTACAATTTCTTTTGTGAAAATATTTTTTGGAGGGTAGGTGTAAAATATTGGCAATGTTTTTATAAGATAAAACAAAGAAAAACTATATTATTCCGGCAACGCTCGGGCGCTTCCGCGACATGCCCGATCGTTGTCGACGCGAAGTCACGGAAATCAGGCGCGGCATCTATAACAGTACCAATATTACATCTCCAACTGGAAATGTTGATGAAGACATAACGAAAGAAAAGGTAACTATAGTATAGACACGAAAAAGATTAATAGATTGGATGATGTTATTCTTATTTCATTGTGAACGACGGCGATTTGTCAGATTTGCAATTTGGTTTCTCTTTTCCATGATAGTTTCGTCTTTTTACTCGCTCAAATGCGTGTGATTAGACGGGTATATATTGATATTTATATAAATAAATCTACATTAGTCTTTTTATAGACAGGAATGTTAAATTAGGGGAAGAACCAAGAAATACAAAAAAAGAAAACAAATCAGAGGTCCAAATTACGGACATGTTGTAAAATAGCAATTTGGACAAATTCCATTTCATAATTCCGTATTTTCATATAAGTTATTATGAGTCGTATTATTTGAATTATTCGGAGTAGTATTACTATTATGGTTGTTATGTCTACACGGGTCCGTGGTGTAACAGATGAAAGCATTGAATTATATTAACTTCTAACTAACAATATCCAGGAGGTTGATGGTTCAACCATAATAACTAAGAAGTATATAAAATTATCAGATCTACAAAGTCATTCTTGACGGAACTCTAACAAAATACCTCGTGGAGAAAATAAATAGTTTAATTCAAAATTCCGAATAGGTTCCTGATAAGATTGAATGATAGATCGCCCGAAATTCTGTGAAAGGTTCAACCAAGATGATAATAAAAGTCCGAATAATCCAACTATTATTAATTAAAAGTTGGTAATAATAGCAGATAAACTTGATATTTGATAATAAAGAAACATAATTGAATATAAGGTGTATTAATTGGCTCAACTTAAAACATAACAGATGACTGCATTTGTTATGTGTAGCTAAGGTTATTTTTTGTATTTATGATGAAGTGAAGTCGATTCTCTCGTCTCTAATCATACAGTTTAGGTTTAGAACAAATACTATCTACCAGCAACTTCGGCCAAGTCCTCATGCGTGTTTCCACGAAATATGCGTCAAATCTGTTACCTTTACAAACCTCTTGCACATTCTCCAAGTAAACTCTTTCTCCGAAATAAACCAGAGAAGTTTTCGGCAATTTTTACTTACATCATAATATCTATTTCTGCTGCCCCCTTAGTATAACAAGGGACAACTTGTTCGAGGCATAATAATAACATGAACCGTGTATGTGTTCCATTTTTTACGCTGCTATTCTTGTGTGTTATCTACAATACATTTTGATCAAAATAATGACTGCAATCTTGTTCCAATGCAAAATAATAAGAAAGTTAATTATTAATATGTATACATATTGACTTTTTCGTTTTTACGATAATTTCGAATGTTTAACTTCTATTTACAAGTTGGTTTGGGAGAAAGAGTTTACTTGGAGAAAATGCAATCCTTGGATCTTTATTGTTCCTGATTTTCATAAACAGCCTCGCTGATTGTATCGAGTCTGAGTACGTATATTTGCTGACGACACTACACCACGCTCACCTCTCGAGCGCTGGCTTTTCAAACCCCACTTTCTCGACCCGATCTTGGGTCACATCTTACTTGTGGGAGTAAGATAAAACTGGCCTTGTGCCTAACTCCTGGGGAGGAGTAAATAAAACTCTTGTCATGTGGGCAAAACGGACCCGTACATATCCGAAGCAATGGTCGAATCCTTAGAAAGTGACCTTCAAGCTGCATTGGATTGTGGACAGAAATGGTTTGTAACTTTTAAGGCCGCAAAGACACTACTTTTTTTCTTTTAATAACTACAAGAAATCTCTTCAACCACCGATTTCCAAGGCAAATAACAACCTACCTGAAAGTTCACCATTAAAACTATTCGGCATAAATTCACAGGTAACATGAATTGGAATAAATACATTGAAGACATTGCCAAGGCTGCTGCAAATAAGGTTGGCTCATCTATCGTGCTAGTAAACTCCTCACACCTGACATGATTCTGTATTTCTACAAAGCCATCATTCGCCCATGTATGGAGTGTTGTTGTCAGATCTGGGCTAATGCATCATTCACGAGTTACTCCCTCTTAGACAAGGTCCAAAAAAGAGTCGTCAACTAAATAGGTCCCTCACTCTCCACCAAGCTCAAGCTTCTGTCCAATCGCCACAATATTGCATCCTAGTGCTTGTTTTACAAATACTTCAATGGATTCAATATCTCTCTCTCTCTCTCTATATATATATATATAAAAATATATATATATATATATATATATATCTATATATATATCTCTCTATATATATATATCTATATATATATATATATCTATATATATATATCTATATATATGTATATATATATATATATATCTATATATATATATCTATATATATATATCTATATATATGTATATATATATATATATCTATATATATATCTATATATATATATCTATATATATCTATATATATATATATATATATATATATATATATCTATATATATATATATATATATCTATATATATATATATATATATATATATATATATATATATTCTGAAATAATTAATGTTTTATTTTATTTTTTTGGTTTTGGCACACGTTAACAATATAGACGAAAATCTTACAATAAATGTATTAAAAACGTTGTATACAATACGTAACGGAAACAAATGTGTTTCCGTTATGTATTGTATACAACGTTTGTCAAATTAAAAAATAAATGGTATCTTCATTTAAAAAGTATATCCCCCGAAATTAGATTCTACTTTTTAGCCGAGTATGTGTGTGCACACTGAATAAAAAAAACAATTATTTTAGAATTTAGAGTAGAGTGTTAGTTGCGCATATTCATTTAATGTAAATGTAAAATTATCCCCCTTTCCGCATCATTCGAACTTTTTATGGTATTAACTAATATTTGGACCAGTCACCCTAAGTCCGACATTCAAAGAAATACAAACACAAGATAGTTTTCGTATTACTAGTCAGACTATGTCTATGTAGTAATAAGGAGGCGTGTATTTTATGACTTTTAACAATGATATATTTTATACCAAAGTTTGATCAGGAATATTATCATGGCTAAAACACTGTCTGGCCCGAAAGGGGTGACCATTTTACGTTGAATTTATATACGAATCTGAATTTTTGTTTTATTTTATTTTTACCACTAAGTTTTTCAGCCTGTAAACATGCAATCGTGTAAAAGATGGAGACTTGCATGTTTTAGGGGGAGGGGGTAAATTAGCATATCGTGCAAACCTATTTTAATACCTTAATTTTTTTTCCAAAATATTCGTAAAAACGCTTTGAGCCTGCTCTCGGCTGGCCAACCCAGCAAGAAATCCGATGAAACTTCCTGATACTTGCATATTGGTTTCGAAAGGAACATTTAATTAATAACTTGTTATTTTCCTCCCATTTTTTCTCAATTCTATAAGTAATCTCTAATTTCATATTTGCTGTTACACTCCTGAAGAGTTATTGATGTTGGACATTTTTCTCCTTGTATATATTTTTTTACAAATATAATACTTATGTAATTTTATTTAATCGTTGATAAGCGATTCAAATAATAAAATAAATATTTATTCAGCAAATCTCAAGGAAGTCCAATTCTCGTTAAATCTTCTAGGTCTTATACGTAATAGTTTTTTTTAATAATAAATGCGTTTTGTTCAAGGTAAAACTATGTGTGTTCAATTAATTGCATACGATAAACCGTTGAGCCAACGATCAGAGAGATAGAGTGAGAGAAAGAGATAACTATGAGTAACGGGATAGAGAACGGAGCAGACATTCCGAGAGAAAACAAGATGTATAGAATAATATAGACTGACATAGAATAAGATAAAGGGGAGAATGATTTAGACAAAATAAACGTCTAACTTACTATATTTATAGAGACAGTTGCAGTTATATATACATACATATATATTGAAAAGGAAATAAGGAAGACCAAAATATTAATTAAATATACATCTACGTTCCACCTTTATTAGATGGTTTCTTCAGGATGGGAGATTGAATGAAAAGAAAAAAATACAACAAGTAATTTAATTAATATATTATTATCTCCCCGCCTTATTTTTTTCGTAAGTTTGTTAGTTATCTATCATTTAATAGTTGCTATTACACTCCTGAAAGGTTATTGACGTTGGACTTTATTCTCCTTGTATATATATATTTTACAAATAAAATAGTGATGTAATTTTATTTAATCGTTTATAAGCGATTCAATTAATAAAATAAATATTTATTCAGCAAATCTTAAGGAAGTCCAATTCTCGTTAAATCTTCTAGGTCTTATACGTGATAGTTTTTTTTATATAATGAATGCGTTTTGTTCAGGGTAAAACCATATGTGTTCAATTAATTGCATACGATAAACCGTCCCCAATAGTTATAATGATTCTGCATGAGTTAAATCAAATCGGGTTGATATGCTGTAAAACGAACTCAGATCAACCAATGATTTGATCAGGCTAACATTTGAAAGGAGATCAAAAAGTTCAACTATTCAAATTACTAAACCCTTTTTCAGTTTCCTTTAATGGTTTCATTAATCGTGTTCCTTACATGTTAACACGAATACGATTCACCTTAATTATCCTCTCAGGACAGTCGCAACTTACTCGAGGTGTTAGCTCTCTAATCTTGTATTTCATTCACTTATTAATTGACTTGTGTTAAACCGGTCCTACTTGTTCGCCGTTGTCTTGAAAGTTTAACTCATCAGTGAGAATTACCGGCCGGCCGGCCGATAGTGCGTGTACGGAGGCCCTAAGTAGTAGCTAGCCCGTAGACAATTGGGTAGATGTATTGGGTGGAGACGATATTTACTGGTGAAAGAAGAACGGTCATTACGGAATCATAAGATGGCCCTCGTTAAAAGAGAAAAAAAACACACCAATTTGCACACTTAGGTTCTGATGAGTGGACAAACACTAATAGATGGACTTCGTTGGTCACTCTTATCACGCTCATTAATTGTATAAAGCTTATTGTAATGGTAGTCTCACGAACAAGGCTGGTGTGTAGCCAACATCAATCATTGTAAACGGATTATAGCCCGGTTACTATATATGCTCATTGCCGCATTGCAATGGCTGACAGCGAGTGGCAGCTGGGATGTAGGACGTCGTCGGTACCCAAGCAGGGAATATTGAACAGCAATAACGCTAGACAAAGGGAGATAACTTCAATGTAAAGACCATCACGTTGGCTCGACGAATGAGTGTCCAACACGAAGCAGACAATTTCCACAAATGGATTAGATTATAATGGATCATGCATTATGGAGAACATAACCCGCTCTCTCGTTCGTGCAAGTCATGGTTGCACATATGTGTCGGACATTACGGATCGAAGAAATACCTGGTCGCCGAGTTATTTCAGAGTGTCCATTCTCTGAAACTAGTTTTCTTTACAAATGTATTTTCTGGCTTAAAACTTAGCAGTAATATTCTTTAATAGTTCAGTGTAGATGCGTGTAGCTATATTTGTAGGAATATTACGTTACTGTTCAGAATTTATTAAATAAGATATTTCTATGTTTGTCAGAATATAGGATAAAGTCTGATACGTCAAGCGATTATATTTGTTCACGGAGCTATTACGTCAGTATTCAGAACTTATTCTAAAATATTTTTCGTCACTGGTCAGAATTTATTGTCAGGATTTATCTTTAGAAACATTACGTAAGATATTAAATATTTTCTCGCGTACATTACGTAATAAGTTATTCTGAAATATATTACGTCACGTCTTGCTAAATATATGATGTTATTAATAAAAAATTACTTTAAAATGTTACGTTCGAATTTAGAAATAATTCTAAAAAATCTTTCGTCATAGATCAGACGTTATTATCAAATATATTACGTGATGTCTCGAAATATATTACGTCAGAATTTATACTGAACAATATTACGTCATTAGTCATAATGTATTCGCCTTTTATTTTCTAATAAATAGTTTAAATAAAAGTGTTTATTTTTTCTGAAGTTTCGTACTTAAAAATTTAATTCGATACGTGGGAAGTTGAGAGAACATGTTTATAAAAGCAAATTCCTTCAGTTCCCTTATTTACATGCACTTATATGTTTTATTTGTTTTACTTATTAAAACGCAATGATGTCATTAACTATGTTGACTTTCTTTAGTATCAAATAAACACAGAAATAAAAAGTATTAAAGAATAGGGGACACATGTAAATAATTTTGTAATAAGTTAAATAAGAACACAAATCATAATATATTCGGAGGGTGGTGTTGTAATGACAAACGAGAACAGTCGTAACTTAAGAAAGCTTTATTCGGCATAACTGTCAGTACAATATTAGTGCTGCTATTTATATTTGTTAAGACGAACAGGTGAGTTCTCCAAAGGGGAGATAATTTAGAATAGGGGAATTATTCGTAATTGTCTATTACAGGGGTTAATATAGCATTTACTTTTGGTTATTTCTGGGTGTTTAATTGTTTGAATATAAATACTTAAGTTGCACCATTTTAATTTCAGTTGTAAAGAAGTAGAAAGAGAGAAAGCAAGGTACGAAAGAAGGCAGACATATCCGGTGGAGAAACGATCAGAGAGATAGAGTGAGAGGAAGAGATAACTATGAGTAACGAGATAGAGAACGGAGCAGACATTCCGAGAGAAAACAAGATGTATAGAATAATATAGACTGACATAGAATAAGATAAAGGGGAGAATGATTTAGACAAAATAAACGTCTAACTTACTATATTTATAGAGACAGTTGCAGTTATATATACATACATATGTATGGAAAATGAAATAAGGAAAACCAAAATATTAATTAAATATAAATCTACGTTTCACCTTTATTAGATGGTTTCATCAGGACGGGAGATTAAAGATTTTTTTTAAAAAATAAACAACAAGTACCAAAGTCTGAAAAATGAAAATGTTATTTTTCAGACGTTAATACTTTTTGCTGTATTCTTTCTTTTTCTTCAATCTCCCATCCTGATGAAACCGTTTAATAAAGGTGAAACGAAATAATATATTTAATTAACATTGTGGTCTTCCTTATGACAATTTTCATCACGTCGGAACATTTTCGCATCCTTTATCATATATATATATATATATATATATATATATATATATATATATATATATATATATATATATATATGAGAGAGAGAGAGAGAGGGGGGAGACAGAGAGCGAGAGAGAGAGACGGTGTATTAGAAAGCTATCACAATGCAAGAAATTGAGATATGTCGTGTTAAGAAAAAGGACAACACCGAAGTGATTTGTAAAAGAAAATCTTACTTGTTTAGTGACAACTCATATTTAACGGGATGTGCAAACAATGGATCTCTGCCACCCCCTCCCTCTCTCTCTATCTCTATCACCCTGTTTATCTCTCCGAGAGAAATACCCATTATTAGCAAAACCCGTTAAATATCAAATAATAAAAAACGAAATCAAAAACAAGCCTCCATATGTTCCAAATATATATATATATATATATATATATATATATATATATATATATATATATATATATATATATATATATTGTTCATTGTATCTTTATTCATTATATCTTTACTCAAAGTATACAACATTATTTTGTATGTTAACGTTTGTTTCGACAGATGTCTCAAGTTTAGTTTTGTTAAAGGCCACGGGGAGAGATTTAACACAACACGGTGGTTTTGATTTCTTGATTGTGTTTGTATTTGCCGTATTTTATTGATAGAAGACGCTTACACTAATCGAAGTCTTAGATTTTTCCTTTAATATGTTATTCATCTGACCTTACTAGTCTTACATGATGCAGTTGAATATTTGTACAACATCTTACGCAGTATATATATATACATATATATATATATATATATATATATTTATATACATATATATATATATATATACATATATATATATATATATATATATATATATATATATATATGTGTGTGTGTACATATATATATATGTACATATATATATATGTACATATATATATATATATATATATATATATGTACATATATATATATATATATATATATATACATATATATTCGTTCCGTTGTACCATTTACGTCATATTAAATCTATTGAGATATTTAATACTGAAATACGATACTTTCGTAGACAATTGAATCAACATAATTAATAAGACACGTGACTTTATTCCTAGTTCAAGAGAATTAGGATCTGTGATCTTCCCAGTTCTCTTAGTGCTTTAGCGTATCGTAACACTGCATGAATAAATATGTTTCAGCATAATCATTAGCTTTTTAAGAATCATGCTTCCAAAAATCGTCTGTAAAGCAGCTGACTAATGTTCACAACATAAACAGATATAACCGGCGTGTGCTGATTGGTGTTTTACGTCTATTATCTGCTATTATGTGTTCATTGTAGTAGGCGATATAGCATAGCATCTCTCTTGATAGTAGGCAGTGTATAACATATAAAAAACTCACTCTCAACGCATTACTTAAACCAGTACATTCGTAGAGGCGATGGTTACACTTTGCTGCCGAAAATGAAAGTGCTTGAACTCGTTTCTACGCACACCGCTTTGCGCATAAATCCGCTAGGATTTTATAAAAGCAAATAATAATATTTTGAACCAATCAGCGGATTTTTCTGAATATATAGACATTGCTTATTGGGAACCACCTCGACCACATATAAGGCTAGATTGTCCTTCAACAGCATGTTTAGCCCAACTCTACGAAAGAGCTTACATCGACTTCACTCCAGTCCCCATCGCTCACTCTGTAGGCCCTTGGAACGCTGATAATGACTTTTTTTTCTAAACTCACGCACACATAGCTATATTGACATCAGCGCACACACATACCCAATGCATTAACTGTTTCACTGTCTTACGCACACATTCCTTAAATCCCATTTCAATGTCGTCTCCTGATTTACGCTGATTGAAAATAAACTTATAAACAGAACCACTTTCATACTTTATGTATTTCTCACTGAACTTTCTAACATGAAAACAAATGATGATTTATTCTGTTTAGTAACTTTCAATGAAATGTAATTTATGTAATTGTGTTAGGAAGTTTTGATTACGATTTTTCAGACCCGTGGACAATTACCATCCTTTAAATTATCGACTCATGCTTCCTCGATATCACAACTAATGAATCCCCCTTTTCGGCAAAGACACTCAAATATGAGCATTTATTTTATGGTTTCCTATCTTTGTAGACTTTCATTTAAAACATATATAAAATATCTCTTTTCGGAATTTATGCTTTTAAATTCATTATTTTGTTTGTTGTCATACAACATTTCTCTCGCTCTCTCACACATTTGATTATTACTTTGAACTGATTTTTCTTTAAAATGTTTCTATAGAACTCGGCTCTTCCAAAATCTTTTGCCGAAACTGAAACTCTAAAAAGAAACCTCCAAACATTCGAAGTGTCCACACCAACACGCCTTGTACGAAAAATGGATAAACACTCATTTGGGAGTTACTTAGAGGTTCATTGCTCTATTTCTCCATTTCACTTTCTTTTACAAAGAATTACTAAATCAGTCCATTAGAAGCCTTACACCAGCACGCTTCGTACTAAAAACATATCACACTTCGATTTTTCTGTACAATCCAAATGTTAGGAAACTTCTTATTTTTTTTTTACAATTTTTTCACCAAAAGGAGTGTTATGCTATTTTATATATTTCAAATGGTTGTCTTCGTCACCCGAGTCAATAAAGATGTGAAAAGTGCCCCACACATAAATAATTCGGAGTGAACCCCTGCTATGCAACTCATGAAGTCGTTAATAAAATTCATCATCCTTATTATAATCCAACCATAGTTGACACAAATAAACTTCAATCTATAAGTGACGTTTTCTACGAAGTTTCAAACATTAATATCAAACAGTGTTTTTTTTGTTGCATATCAATAAAAAGCACACTATTCAAATTTGTCAATAACACCGATATAATTCTCTTTCACAATGCCCTGATTTAGGTTGTGATTCCCTTCTTCAGTTAATGGAAACTCTGGAGATATATAGTGTACATCATTTTTAGATAACAACACATTAAAATATGAGGTATTATCGTCCACTGAGTGGAAAGTGTAGCGGTCGGACATAGCACCTATTTCTGCTTGTCCCCTGTGCTGTGAACAAATTGGGTCATACACTGACCAATCGGCTTGCAGGGCGTATGATTTTCTAGCTGTCCACAAACGGACTACTTTGACAGTTTAGTCTTGCAGAGAGAATCGAGAAGCGATCGAGGAAACAGCTCTCTCCTGCCTAACCATTGTTCCAAAAGCAGCCACGATGTTGACGATTCTATTATTTTCCTTTCTGCACATTGTCCAATATTTTGTTACTTTACCAAACGGTAAAGTAACCCTTTGAAATAAATTCTCTTTCGTTTGTTGTTATACAATGTGTTTCTTGTTTGATTAAATTTCGTGCATAGAGATGTAAGAAGCATTTCTACAAAAGCACATTCAAGATCACACTTACTACTGCCTTGACTGACTTGACTTTGTCCCTTAACCCCCTCCTGGGTCGTAGGGGCGCTGCACATATGAACTCCACACCAGCTGTCTCCACTTCTGACGGTCATGGGCAATGGACTGGGTTGTAGCGAAGTTGTAGCCCGTCCACTCTTTTATGTTGTCCGTCCATCTTTTGTGTTGGCTACCTCTTACTACTGGTGAAACGATAATTAAAATGACCTGAATATGATTGAGCGTCGATAAAAAAGAGACTACTGGACATGCATGAGTGAGCATTTGAGGACACATCTCTGATAGACTGAAGTTCATTTGTACTAAATATTCTTAAATTGTACTAAATATTATATATTTTATTAACAATTTCCTTTTGTTAAAATTATTAAATATTGGCATCTGAAGATACGGTATTTTTAAAGCTTAAATAAAGTTTATAAATACGATGCATTTTGTGTTGGTCAATATATCTTGCGCATGTATTATTTTCTCACTTGTCCCTGCGATTTCTAAGGATTTGTGCATTTGTAAATGCTAATATTGTAATATTGTATTATCTGGAAAACTAGACAGCCGATGGAGTGAGCGCATATGTTATGCTCTAGAGACGTCGTTATAATGACAAGAATAGAAATAGACATCATATGGGAGAATCGGAAAATCAGACACCGTCCATGAAGGAATAAGAAAATATAAAATCCGATTGATTGTTCGCATAAGTTCGGAAATAAATAGCATGTTATAAAAAGGAAACTCAGATTTTCAATAAAAATGCTCACTATTGTTTTCCAATAAAATATCTATAGAAGAAAAATTAGGTATTGGATCGTCTGAACAGTTCTAGGCGGATTTGAAGGACAGAAATAGCATAATTGTATTTGCATAATAATAATAACTAACACACGCGCTATCGTATTAACATGTGTCTTCCCGGTCGCCCCCCCCTCCTTCGATGTAGAAAAAAATCTTAGCGGTTGGTTGGGATCGAACTATAAACCAGTCGGGCCAACGTAAAAAACTGTCGTCAAAATTCTACGCCGCTATCCGTTGCACCAAAGGGAAATACTCGAAAATATTGCGAAAATTAAGTGAGTTGAATGCTTTTCCAAATTTAGACGCGGCACGCATGCGCAGAGATTTTCACGTAAGTGTGACACACGAACACACACGCTATCGTATTCATATATAGATATTCATCGCTGTATAATACATTGTTCAGCTGATTTGGGCCGCATACACAGTGATGTTCTGAGAGTGTGATCATTAGCCATTAAGGATCTTACGGTTTCTGCGGAACCCATTAAATTTAGTCGAAACGCGTCTTGCAGGAGATGCAATGTTGACACGGTGACAGTGTCAATAGCATAGCATACGCAGCCATCCTATTTCATTCCCAGCAGAAGTTGCTATAGTTGTCTTGTTAGTAGCAGCAGGGTTGGTCTGTCTTTCTCTTTCTCCCTTTTAGCTGGGTGTAGTTTGTCGCAACAGGTATAGTTCATTAAGTCCTTTTAATAAAAAAGCAAAAACATATCTTATTTTCAAAGTTCATCTTAATGACTTTATTTATACAGTATACAGTAATATTACATTTTTGAAGTCTGCATTAATATTACATTGTGTGTATACTCAGTATTGACCTTCAATTCCAGTACATCTTCGTATTGATTTACTCCTCTCATCTTCGTAAGAGCGGCATATTTCCTAGAAACGTCTGTTCTATTCTACAATAAAAATTCTAGCTTCTCATCTGACATGTATTGTATATCAGATCCGGTTTTCTACCGTCACTTCTTTTGATACGTCAATTTAAATTCTAACATTAATTTCTAATCGAAAATGTATGTTTTATGTATTTCAATTCGAAGTGGGAACTTCACTTCTATCTGAACTAACATATCTCACTTAAAATATTCTTACTTTACATCGTTTTCAAGGATTGAAATTACATAAATTAATTTGTATTACAATAATTTACACTGATATCAAATACAATGTTATGCTGCTTTTATTAACATCGGCATTAATATAGTTAAAACGAAAGCATTCTGAAGTATTTGTATTAAATTTGTGTACACGGTTCAAATACTTTAAATCACTTCGTTTGTGAAGTAGGTATGTAGCTAGTAAAGGTTTCGGGCTGTGCAATATTTTAGAAGAATGGGAATCGTTTTTAGTTCATTATACTCAGGCCTTTACGGAGCCTTCAAAAAAAAAGCGCGCTCCAGGAGCACGCTCCTTTTAGCTAGAGCGAAGGAGAGGAGTGCTCATTTTATATTCATCGGGAGTGGAGCGGGGGCAACTATATTTGGGACTAAATAGCAGTGGTTTTATCGCTCCGCGCTCCTCGCTCCCCACTTTATTTGATTTTTTTTAAACATTAGTTTTTTATTCGCAATAAAAAGGGAAATAAAAGAATGTCTCAGAGTTTACTCTGAGTTATTTTTTTAAAATTATATCTCTGGTAAATGTATATGAGAGAGAGAGAGGGCAAGAGGAAAGGAGAGAGAGGGAGAAAGAACTATATGAGTTAAGCATAAAATAAAACATTTGTAGTTTCACACCGACATGTTACATGTTTCATGGGACAGCTTTCTTAAGGCAGGAGAAAATTTGGCGACAAATGTCTTTCCATAAACCAGTGAGTTAATAGATGTCTTTGAAGTTATTTTCTTATAGATTTGAATTTTTTTTGTATTTATGACAAGGATGTTTATTGCTGATTGAATAAATAAGCCAATTTTAATTTTAATTCGTGTTTTTAAATAAAGAATTTTAGATTCAATCATACTATAGGGGCCGTCGGATTTTCTCACCCATGTCGCTCGGTATTCAACCAAATGTTCGATTAAATCGATTTTTGAGTGAAATGGTACATTTTGTCCCGACAAAAAATTATAATTTATTTTTTAGCATATATCAAATTTAACTTTTATGCCACATTTTTACACGTCGTCTGTTCGGCGACATTTTTTGTTATTCTTAAATTCACGACTAGTATGTTTTAACCTTTTCATGTTTGCTTTTAAATTCGTTAAATTCCGTTAAAACTTGCTTTTGTAAATAGAATGTTCAAAGTTTTTATTTGTGTGTAATAAAATGTTTGAGCAGTAAAAAATATCTTTAGTCCAAGGAAAAAATATATTTAGTCCAAGGACAAAAACAATAAAAACCAACATGGCCGCCAGCGATTAAAACCTGGAATTAAAATTAGATTATCAACACTTTATAAAGTAAATGAGAATTTTATTTCAGGACCAAAAATATAATTAAGACCAACAATCAGTTTTATCCAAAATTTTGGCAAATACCAAGCGAAATAAGCGAAAGAAAACAGCGGTTCCTATTCTACAATTAAACCGATGTTTAAACTTAATTAAATTAAAGAAAATATCTTAGATGTTAATTTAAAAAAGCAAGTAATTAGACTTTCTCATTATTAGTTGTCTTTTTAGAACCGAAAGTAGATTATATATCTTTCTTTATCTTAAAATATCTGTTATCGAATAGTAAAATTGTAAACAGTTTTATTTTTGCTAGAGATTTCAAATATAGACGTTTTCACCTTTTTATTCAAATTTTTAATTTTAATAAATGTTTTTGTCCGACCTAGGAAACTTTGTTCCAGTTAAGTTTTCGGTGGAGGAAAATTTGACCCGATACTTTTTCAACTCCCAATGTCTAGGCCAGATATTTTGTATGACATTTTAAGACATTAAATGGGTCTCTGAATTGTTCATTGACAATTTATTGATATTTTTGGCCAACTTATGAACACAATGTTTGCTAACTTTTATTTTATCCCTACTTACAAACCTCACTCCGTATCTTTATTCAAAGAAAGTAAATTTGTCATTCATTGTTTAGGATCTATAGCAAATCTAGTATGCTTAAATGTTACCTCTCTCTCTCTCTCTCTCTCTCTCTCTCTCTCTCTCTCTCTCTCTCTCTCTCTCTTTCTGTATGTATGTATATATACAGAGTCAAACAACACATCCCCCCTGCCATACGCCAGGGCCGACTAAATAATTTAAATAATTTAGTTAATACATCCGGGTCTGCTATTGCTGACCATCTCATAAATAGCGCCGAATGTGCGTCGACGTACACTAGTGACTGGTGTTCTGTCATAAGTAGATCGCATTCCCTATTCCACCTTAAAGTCCTGGAAGCCATATATATCAAGTCAATCAAACCCTCCCTTTGTAAACAAAAGGAGTGGCTTTTAGGACTTAATGTGATAAACTTATTTTTTTTTCTCCTAAACTTGTCACTAGTTTTCATTACAATTTTTTTTAGGTTTTAGTCGTATTTAATCACTTCCACGTTTTACTCTGATGAGTGTGGACGAAAACCGGTTCAGTACATTAATTAATTTCTTTTTAATCGTTTACTCTCGTTTTTATATTTGTTTAATCTCATTCTACCCTCCCAAAAATGTCCCAAACGCCCGTATTCCTCGCCGTTAATATATATATATATATATATATATATATATATATATATATATATATATATATATATATATATATATATATGTATATCTATAGTATTAATGGATAATCTAACAATCAAAAATTATATTAGATCCTATCAAGATACTGTAAGGCTTAATATAGTAGATAGTTGTTTACATACGGATAATAAAGTGATGACATATATAATATTTGCAGAGTTTACAAGTGTATCAACTCATCAAGTATTCAAACAAAGAATATAATCATACAATAACATCTAAGCCATGGATTTTCAAAGATAACGTTCTCATCGTCAGAAGGTTTAACCAATAACAGTTTACTATTTATTAATTATTAGAGGAAAATATCTTGAAAATAAAAAAGTTTTTTTTTTACTATGATGTTGTAAAAAATACGTTTTTATTTACTTTTGTATTTTCAAGATATGTATCTTTGATAATTAATTACTGAGACTACGAGATACTAAAATTGTTCCAAGCTTTACTCTAATTTAAATTATTTTTTAAAAGGCGCGTACATATGGATAAACATTGTTAATTGTTGATTTTCGATGCTTTTAAACAAAATGTAAAATTTTATCTTATTAAAATGATAATTCATTATATCATCAATGTTGTAATGTACAAGATCATACGTATATATATATATATATATATATATATATATATATATATATATATATATATATATACATATACGGATAATTAAGTGATGAAATATATAGAATTTGCACAGTTTTCAAATGTTTAACTCACAAGTGTTTAAACAATGAAAATAGTGTCTTCCTGACATAAAATGCACCAAACATTGATGTTATTGTTTTTCCTTCCCTTTGGCACAAGTAAATCATGTTTTGCAAAGCCAAAAAAAAACAAAACATTTTTCATCTGCAAAATAAGCAAACTAAACAGCCTGAAGATATAAAGAAGATATAAAGCATGAAACACTTTTACCAAAATCATTGCATTTGGCATTAAATCACCCGAAATGGCTTGATATGCCGTAAAACAAGACAACAAAACCTATCAACATGAATAAATATTTGAAGATATAAAGAAGTGTAAGCATGAAACACTTTTTACCAAAATCATTGGATGTGGCATTAAATAACCCGAAATGGCTTGATATGCCGTAAAACAAGACAACCCAACCTAACAACATGAATAAATATTTGTAGATGTAAAGAACTTGAAGAATAACAACTTTTACCAAAATAACCAGATTCGGCATTAAATAACCCGAAAAGGGGTGATATGCTGTAAAACATAACAACTAAAAAACACCATGACCAAATATCTAAAGATATAAATCACTTGAAGCATAAAAAATTAACCAAAATGACCGGATTTGGAATTAAATAATCCTAAAAGGGGTGATATGCCATAAAACGAAACAAACAAAACACCATGAATAAACATTTGAATATATAAAGAGCTTAGATTTACCAAAATGACGGGATTTGTCATTAAATACCCCGAGAAGGGTTGATATGCCGTAAAAAAAACCAAACGAAACTCTAATTATCAAATTATAGGCAATTGTTACTGGTAAAACCTTCTGACAATAAGAGTATTATCTTTGAAAACCCATGACTAAAAGGTAAGTTTGTA
The DNA here is from genome assembly GCA_963556195.1 of Sepiola atlantica. Classification (NCBI taxonomy): domain Eukaryota; kingdom Metazoa; phylum Mollusca; class Cephalopoda; order Sepiida; family Sepiolidae; genus Sepiola; species Sepiola atlantica. The sequence goes on along the minus strand of OY744523.1, from coordinate 49,458,421 downwards.
TTTGTATTCATTGCTTAAACACTTGTGAGTTAAACATTTGAAAACTATGCAAATTCTTTAAATTTAATCACTTAATTATCCGTATATATATATATATATATATATATATATATATATATATATATATATACGTATGATCCTGTACATTATAACATTGATGATATAATGAATTATCATTTTAATAAGTTAACATTTTACATTTTGTATACAAGCATAGAAAATCAACAATTAACAATGTTTATCCATGTGTACGTGCCTTTTAAAAAATAATTTAAATTAGAGTAAAGCGTGGAACAATTTTATTATTTTCTCATCAGAATATGGACTTTATCAATTTCATTATTGACCAAATTATTATATAAAAGCTCTGTTTAATACCAGCCTTAGACCATTGAGCTTATTTTAATCTGCAGTACTTTACATATTCTGGGGATTAACAAAATGCAATTGGTTTATTATGAAATTCTTTTTTATCTGATATCTTGGGAATGTCTGAAATTGTATGTATATATATGTATATATATATGTGTATATATATGTATATATGTATATATATATGTGTATATATATGTATATATGTATATATATATATATATATATATATATATATATATATATATATATGTATATATATATGTATATATATATATATATGTATATATATATATGTGTATACATATATATGTATATATATATATGTGTATACATATATATATATATATATATATATGTATATATGTATATATGTATATATATATATGTATATATATATATGTATATATATATGTATATATATATGTATATATATATGTATATATATATGTATATATATATATGTATATATATGTATATATATATATATGTATATATATATATATGTATATATATATGTATATATATATATATAAAAAAAAAATTTTAATTTTAAAAGTTTTTTTTATTATGTTTATATTTGATTATTTACTATATATATATATATATATATATATATATATCGTAACAGTTACGTGTACATACTTGTTGAAATCCTGACCCTCCATTGTGACCCTTACGTTTAATCAAGAATCTGCAAACCTGTCTATCTATAATTCCTTACATTTCGACTGGCAATCATTTTCGTCTCATTAACCTTTATCTTACAGTGACGTTTGGTCTTGATTAATGATGACATCACTATTAGAAAATCCAAAAATAGAATGCTTACCTTGCATCAACAACCTGTTCCAGGGTTTCTTGTCTTTTCTTCTATTTTCCATTATTTGTTGGTTTAACCAATGGTCACCGACTTTGTCGATATATCGGCCATAACTTAAAAAGGACTTAATTGCTGTGATATCAATATAAAAAAAAGTCAAAATTAGGATGACAGTAAGAGATGAAAGTCAAACTTTTAGCGATAAGTTAATCTTAGAGTATTTCTACTTCGCATTTTATATGATCTTCTACTCAACCTTTTACGTTTATTATCTGGACAGGTTAGGTTATTTTCGAATTCTGTTACAAAATTCTAACTTCTAATTATTAAAATTTGATGGATGGATCTGACGCTCTCTGATCAGATAAATTGGGTTTGAGGTATCAACGTTCCGATCACATGACTTCGGGAATACTTCATACAATATGGAGAAGTAAGGCACAGATTAGACCGTGGGTCATACTTACGTTGAAAGGCAAAAGTATGAAGTCTCACGACTGACTTAATTTCTTGTCTATAGACAGTAGTAAACTAGCACATGTTTATCTCAACTATTTAAATTTTACATGAAAACTGATTTTTAAAACAAAAAATAAGAACATAGTTAATAATGTTACATTTTAGAAGCATCTTTCACATTCTTTGATAAAAGATGTGCTGTGCAGTTTTTATTCTATTTTTTCTTTTAATATTTATGATCTAGCACAGTTATCCGGAGTCGCTGGAGCTCTCAATTTCTGTAAATTCTGTAGATTAGAAAAACAGTTAAAAGCAAAAGTAAACATAAACGTTCCGATCACATGGCTTCGGGAATACTTTATACAAGATGGAGAAGTAAGTCTCAGATAAGACTGTGGCCCATACTTACGTTGAAAGGCAACGGTATGCAGTGTCACGACTGACTTAATGTCTTGCCTATAGAAAGAAGTTAACTAACACTTTGTATATCACATATTAGAGTCTTACGTGAAAACAGCCATAATTAGTTATAAAACAAAAAATAAGAACATAGTTAGGTATGTAACATTTAAGAAGCATGTTTAATATTGTTTGATAAAAGATGTGCTGTTTAGTTTCAATAGTATGTTTTCTTTTAATATGTTCTAACACAGTTATCCGGTGTCTCTGGGGATCTCAATTTCTGTAAATTCTGTAGATTAGAGAAAAAGTTAAAAGCAAACGTAAACATTTGCGACGCTAAAATGTACATGATAAAACAGACCCCATTTCCCTCAGTAGAATGTCCGTTTAAAAAAAATCTTGTTTAATCTGACTGCAGTCATGTAAATTATTTAATGCGAAATTGGTTCACGTATTACTCTCAAGCAACTCACACTTACGAAAATCATCTTCTATCAAAAGAAAATAAACAATAAGCAATTCGAAAGATGAAGTGACATTTTAGGAAACGAAACACTAAACACGTTAAGTAATTGCAGATTTTATACTACACGTGAAACCTTCAACACAAACATCACCAGAAATCAACTATAGTCGGCCTTCCAGAAAGCGCTGTATTAATCATGGCCGCTGAACTATGTATATCTGCTCATCATCTTTGCTGTGTATAATTTAAAGAGGAAGCGATTCTGGCGTTAAAAAATAATAATTAACTGGAATTTAATTATTCACTTCGACGAGTTTTCAACTCCAGCGCAATGTCATGGATTCCACATGACACGGTAAACAATGTAGCATAGGGGATTTCGTCTCAATTTAAGAAAGATGGTATTCTCTGTCCGTGTTTTTGCTTCGTTAAACCGCCTATTTTATTATGTCTGTCATATCCAGGTTTAAATTCGCCTTGGACAAAACATTCAGACAGTATGTATACGTACGCATTTCTAACTATCCTTATACATGGCCTGTTGCACTTTGATATTTATTGCCAATACATTTATTGTTATATTTCATATAACAAATAATAAACAAAAAGCTGGAAATACGTCTGTGTCGTATCTGTAAACTATTAATTACCATTTTTTTTAAAGATTTTTCCTCTTTCAATATATTAAGCAAAATCATTAACGAAAATATATGTGTTTCTGTAAAAAACAAAATTAATATTTGAAGAATAAAGTGTTTTTTAAAGGTGAAACATTAAAGGCTCATAGTTATTGCAAGTTTCATCGTTCATGTAAAACTTAAAAATTTAAATTTAATTATTTTTAGTCATTAAATAATCAATTAAAATACATGTTTATAAAAACATAACTAATCTGTTTTCAGCTAATGCTTAAACAATGTATTGATGCAATTTCTGAATGTAAATAGCTTCTACAAACGTTCACTCTTTTAAAGCATGTGGATATGTTAGGAATTTGAAAACGAGTTAAAAGTACTTTCTATACAACATTTCAAAACTTCGAAATTGCTGTAAATCTTAGAAATGGGATATAAATAAATCAATTTATTTTTAATTAATAACATCATAGTAATGAAACTGCGTAAGTGGAGGCATTATCACCAGATACTATTTAAGTTCATAATCGTGGGTTTGTTAGTATTCCTTCTCCGATTCCATTTTGTAACCCTTTTACAGCAAAAACTCGCCATCTATCACAACTCTAAATAACCTTTCTTCCTATGTGTGCCTAATATCAAACCAAATTCTAATGAACAGAGTATATATTCCAGAATCTCTTATCTGTGGAACGCGTTGCCACAAAATTCCGTCCATAACAGCTACAAGTGTTATATCAATAAATATTTGGCATAACTGCCTATATAAAGTCATCAGTTTGTACCAATTACATTCATTTTGCATCATTGCATTATATTCATAATCATTCAATTGACGATAAACCATCTTACCAACCTTTAATCTCGAGTGGCTTTTAGTCTTGATAAATGGTGACTTTTCAATGAATCTAAAAAAAAACGTGATAAAACAAAATAAATCTAATTTATATACATTTAAAGAAAACAAGAATTAAGCGTTATGGTTTTCTTCCTTTTTTAGTTCATGAATACTAATAATGCATTCGCTAAATATTTTTTTATACTTATTTAAAATTATAGTTTCACACAGTTTTCATTAGCTAATATTTTCGTACTTCTTATTAGTCGTTTAGTGTATATGAAAAACGTATGTCTGCACGAAAATATTCAAATTTTTTTTTTAAATACCGAATCATAGTTGTTAGTATTGCCCCTTATTAAAGTGTATGAATCGGTACAAATCTATCTGTATCAAGCCACTATTCGCCCATGCACGGAGTATTGTTGCCGCATCTCGTCTGGTACACCAACCTCTAGCTTCTCCCTCTAGCACAGGATGAAAAAAAGAGTCTCAAACATAATAGGTTCCGCACTGGCTGCCAAGCGTCAACTTCTGATCTATCGTCGCAATTTTACACCCATGTGCTTGTCTTGTGAGTACTTCCACGGAACATGCACCGAGAAAGTTAGTGCACCTGTACTCATCAACAAAAATACCAACTATTAACTGCACTAGCATCAAAATATTGGAAAACATTCTACGGTCGTAGCTTATTTCCTCAGACAGCTTACCTTTAGAAGTCCCTCCGTACTCCGTGTTCTCCCTTCTGTTCCAACATGCAAACATTTAAATGTAATGTAAACAAACATCTTGGTGCATAACTCCCCACTCAGGATACGTCCTATATATTTCGCTCTGAATCACAGTATCGCCTCGGGTTTCAGTTGTAATAAGTCTTGATTTGGGGTTAAAAGTACTTTAAAAAAAACGGTATCGGTGTGTTATCTTTTTCCGTTAATTATTTTTTACATTTACGCAAATAATTAAAAATTAATTTTTATAATTACATACGAAGCTAAGTTACATTTACAGTCTCGACCGCTAACACCGAATTAGTAGGTGAAGCCGAATTGAGGATTTCGATTCCGATCCCAGCATTCTTGAGCGTCACACTGATTCAGGGTTAGTGGTCGGATGAATGGAAAGCATATGAATAAATAATACCAAATACACGCACATTAATTTGTTTTGTTCACGAGTGAGATTGAAAAAAAATACTCATAAAAAAAATTACATTTTTGGAATACAATTCAAATTAAACCTTTATTTTTATGAAGATGAAACGTATAACTTTCATATGCGCCCTTCAAAAACCCACCAGTGACTTTAAGTTCAACATGGCGGTTGAAAATGTTAGGACTTTAATTCGGCTTCACCTCATAAGTCAAAATCAGTATATATAAATATCGTATAATGCAATGCGGAATTGCATTTATGGACCTATTTTAAAATAATAAAGTAATAATTCGTTATTATATTTATAAAAATGAATAACCATCGTTATGAGGGGTATTTAACTTGTAAAATGAAAGGTGTGTACATATTAGCCCCTTAACAGGCGAGTAATATTTATTAACCTGGAGAAATCCGTTGTGTTGGTGCCGCCACAATTATGTTAATTTACATGAATCTCTTCTCTTTCTTACGACTGCCAACTCATCTTGCCAATTGTGATTACATCTCTTCTTCTTACCTTAAAATATTGGTTTTAAGCAAATAAAATAAATAAACAAAACTATAAGTCAATACATTTATCGAGATTTCATCTCGATTCATGAAATTCTAAATAAAAAAAAAACAGCCTATTCTTTTCGATCTACAACGACTTTGCCTTTGGCGAGTCACTCAAGATGGTCCCAAGTGGGACACATCCCATGAGAGACGAGCGCAGACATCTGACCGGCATTAAACTGCAGTTAACTCCGATTCTTTTCTTTAGTCTAAAGGGGAAAAGCTGGCGTCTTATACATCGGTAGATTTCCAAGTTCATCCAGCGAAGAGACGCGTTCATTTATCTCGCGAACATCTCGGAGAAAACGAGACTTGAGGCTATTTGTAACTGTCCCGAATATCTCTTTTTAAAACAGTTTGATTAAACCATGTTCTACCAAGTGTTAGTAAAGGGCCATTAACCTTTAAAAAATGTAATAGTTTACTAGTTAGATAAGATGGACGTTAAATATTTTATAAGAAAACCTATTAGAAATAATACACATCAATAAGATCTAAATTATCAAGTTTCCAAAGATTTGATCATTTATATTATTTTGATTATTCGTACAATTATTTTCATTTTGGTTGTTATTTTCCAAAGGTTTCGGCCGATGTAACCTCCAACCTTCTCTATGTGTATCTTCTCGAACTTTGGAATTTTTTATGAAGGAATATCTTCATCTTCATACGGAATCTTGAACAGAACTCTGTATTCAATCAACGGGAGTAGATCGTTCTCGACTGGTTAACCATGACCAGGATGATGTAATATTTAATTATTATGGTAGTCTTAGTGATTGACGCCTATAAGAAAAAGAATATTATTTCTATTTTTTATAATTTTTCAAATTTAAAATACAATTTTCTATGGTTCGTTAGGTTTTAGTTAAAACAATAACATTCGTTGGTCTGTCTTGTTTAAGCTTGGAATAACATATTTTGTGTGCCATGCTTCATAAAGATTACACGAATAGCAGAATACCAAGTTTCCGTCTAACGAATACTTACCTATCCACTGGAATATCAGAATCAATAAACAAACGCCTCAACTTTTAACTAAACTCAATTCAAAATGGCACTCTCGATCCACTACTCCCAAGTCTGACTCAATTTTACCTCAATTATGCCATTTCTATTTCAAATTATGAATTATTATCATACTTTACTATTTCGTACATACACATTTCAGTACTTACATTCCTTATATTTTAAAGGCTTCAACATAATATTCGAACGCATTACAGCGTCAAAGCCAGCGACGCCTTCGGTTCCATTGTTTAAAATACTTGTACGGTAGCCCGTAAAGTCACTTTCCTGATGATGTAATCAGCTACAATTAATATCTAAACATTATTCAGTATATGGGAGCCTCTATGTTCACTTTCCTGAGTAGATTACCTGCTAGAATATGTATCTTATTATTACCGTTAGTGTTCACTCTTCACGACTTCTCAGTACATTATTTATCCATAAATAGCGTCTGCGTACAATAAACATTTATTAAATTATTTAACCGAATCGATGCCTTTTTCTCCAACAGTAAATGTTTTCGCTCCTGTCCATCCATACCAAGATTACATTTACACGAGGACATTATCAAGCGAGATGATTTCGACCGGGATACAGTCAAGCTAAGTACATTTCGAAGAAATTTAACGTTACAAAACAAATATTATGTAAGTTTATTTTCTTTACTAAATATGACAACGTATTGTTGGTCCCCCGATTTATAAAATTGGGGGACATATGTTTTAGAACATGTCCGTCCGTCCGTCTGTCCGTCCGTCCGTTCGTCCGTCCGAATTTTTCTCCGCGACCATCCATTGAATTTCTCTGAAATTTTGGATGAAGTTGTAACTTTGGTCAGGTTAGAAAGTGACATCCTCCGATTTTTGAAAATAACATCTGGTTAGCCCCCCCCCCCCCAGGGTGTCAAAAGGCCCCGAAATGGCAAAAACTGACATTTTTCGCCCCATAACTTTTTATCCATCCATATAATTTCTAAGAAAGTTGGTCAAAATGTGGAGAGACTTGTTCCTAATAGAAAATAAATATCGCTGACCTTGGAAAAAATCTGGTTCGCGCCCCCAGGGGGTCAAATTCCCCCAAAATGGCAAAAAATGACTTTTTTCTCCCATAACGTTTGATCCATCCAGTCAATTTTTCTAAAACTTGGCCAAAATGTAGAAGCAATTGTTCTGGATATAAAATGAGCATCATTGACCTCAGATAAATTGTGGTTCGCGCCCCCAGGGGGTCAAAGGGGTGTCAAAGGGTGGTTAAAAAGGCTCGAAATTGCCAACATCTATTGCATTTTACACTCGCCACATCGAATCGCATACAGAGGGGGGCCACGCATGCGCGGCTTGTTATAATATGTTTTACATTTTTCTTGCATTTCACGTACAATAACGTCGTTTCTTCTTTTGTACTCATGCATAACTTTTAGTTATTCTTTTCTTCTATGCTATTTCCATCAATCTTTAAACCTAGTATATAACTTTTGTAAATATTGTCCCACTCCCCCATGATGAATTTTACAAATAAAATATTTTAAACAAATTGAGGATCATCTAAGTAGGTCCTACCAACAGAGAGAATGAGGTATTTTGGTGAGAGTGTCTAGCGTAGAGTAAAGTCAATATATGACAAATTGTATGTCTAACGACCCCCGACCCATAACGATTCGAGATTCATGCCTAAGACAAATGTAAAAGAACGCATTGTTTTTTTTCTTTTGAAATATTATTTTGTAAATTTGTGTTTACTCTTGTCTAAATCAATCGGCCTTTTGGCTAAGAAGAAAGTGTAGTATCTGTTCCGATGGATACTGCATCCTATAGACCGGTATTGTCTTGGCCTTTGGGGCTTGATTTACGCCGGTCTATGAGTCTGTCCTGTGAAGTTCTAGGAGGTCCATCCTTCCAGGTTTTGCCGTCTCCCCCTTTAAGAAGGGGGTAGTTTATTGTGAATCGCCTGAGGCGCTACTACTGGGGAATGCCGACGGGGCTGCCCAGGCATTTTTGTAGGCCAGAGTTCTCAATTTCACGGGTGCTGGCTTTTCAAATCCCACTTTTCGACCTTGTGTCACATTTTACCGCTGTGGGAGGAAGATAAATATTATCAATCTTTCTCGGCCTTTTGGCTAAGATAGAAAGAGTAGTATCTATTCCGATGGATACTGCACGCCATAGACCGGTATCCACAGAAAACATTCCCTTAAAGGAAATAAAGTTTTAATTAATAGCCAACCGGTCATTCTGAAGGTCGTCTAGTGAGCATAATGAACACCAGTTCCTTGTAATTATGTGTTATTCCATGTTGCTTTTTTGAGCGTGAAACAATTCTCATGTTACATTGAACTATTTCAAAATTCGGCACGGAAAATTGAATAAATACTTGGTCATTGGAATTTAGAATACCATTGTTTACTTATATATGCTCCGTTGTTAAATGTTGACATTCATTGAGGTTTTACAGTGAATATCTCAAGTAAATTGTCAAACTATATATATATATATATATATATATATATATATATATATATATAGTTATCCAAGCAAGCGTTGTTGAACGTCAGAGAACTTTCTCGTTTGTAAATCTTCTCAGTGAAGTTCTCAAACCGTCGAGCTATACTTCTGCTTTCAGATGGCACCCCGTAGGGTATTTCCCCGATTGTTCTGAATTCGGCCATTTTTTTCGAGCGCTTTCGACTTTCTTAGTCGTCTTCAGGATTAGTTTTTTTTTTTTAACTAAGAAGATTTCAGTTAATGTTTTATAGGTATTGTTAAGGGTTAATGACAGAAAAGATAGGGTGTGTGGTTGCGTTCATTTTATTCTATCGTCTGTGTATTTCGTTTTATTGTTCATTTATTTATTTTATTAATTCTTATTTTTACTATATATATTTATTATTATTTATTCATATTATTATTATTATTATTATTATTACCATTATTTATTTATTTATTTATTTTATTACTACATTTTCATTTAATGATGGAATAATTTATAATGTTAGTACCTGTGTTGAAAGCTATTTTGTTAATATTAGGCTGTTTAGTTTTAATAAATATTGCCGAATTAAGAACAATCGGATAATACTCTACGGACTGCCACCTGAAACGAGAAGGATAGCTGGACGGTTTGAGAACCTCATGAAGAAGATTTACAAACAGAAAAAGTTCCGTGACGTTCAACAACGATTGCTTGGATAATGACTTGCTGCCTAAGTATATACATATATATATATATATATATATATATATATATATATATATATATATATATATATATATATGTAAGGTTAATGAGAGATAACTCCAGCAGAGTGCTCAATTATTAAGAAACTCAAAAATAAGAGCGCACAGTATATCTATACATGTATTATAGAACATGAGAGGAACATCGGTACCGTCGGTTTCAAATCCCAATCAGGGTGGTCTATAATTAGTCTCTTTTTACTGGACTATCTTCGGCGTCTGTTGCAGAGGCTGAAAATAGTCCAGTAAAAGAGACAAACTATAGGTCCCTTTGGTTTTGATTTGAAACCGATAGTACTGATGTTGTTCTGCTCTTTTGTAACATATATATATATATATATATATATATATATATATATATATACACACAATTTCTACTTTAACTTTTTAGCTTTCAGAACAAAATGAATGATATGATTTACGATCTCTGTCGATTCCCCCGCTGATAACTCATAAATTTGATGCGCAACATTTTAACTCTAATTGCGTGTGTTTCCTAATGCTTATCAGGTCAATTCAATTTGTAGAAAAAAAAAGATTTATTGCCAATTCCAATGATGTTTTCTAATTCGGTTCATATCATTAGAATAACGTCTCCCATCCGTTGTTTTGATGCACACAGATTTCACCTTATCCTTATATTTTCCATGCACAGAGATGTGTCATATTTTTATCCATTTTTTTTTGTTTGCCTTTTGGGTATTTTCGTTCAACTATATTCTCGGGTGAACATTTGAAAACATTGCGCTAAAACTTTACACAATTGAAACAATATGTGCATCCAGTTAAAATCCTGTTCAACATTTCACCGGTGGTGTTCAACTAGGCTCCCTTAATTTAATGGGTTACTATTATTTCTGGGTGAATATAATTCCACCATAAAATGTTACATGCTATTGCTGATCCGAGTTTGCAACGCGTCACAAAAGACATTGCTATGTTAGCAAGACCATAACTCGTTAAGAGATCTAGTCTTTGAATTTTCATTCACAATGCTTTTCAAGATAAAAAAGATCCATTAAACAATGCCCATTGTAATTAGAAATAGTATTAGTTATTTTGAATGTCTTAATCAAAAACAAGAAATGTAAATGTAATGCTATATTGATGCACACTTCCTCATTTAGCATGCCCTTTATCGATTTGGCCTTACTCTCAGTAGCCTTTCACGCAGGGTGGATATAAAGAAAAAAGAATATAGCATAGGTAAGATTTAACAGATAAAAATGAAGCATATTTAACATTTTATTTGGCAATTGACGCAACTGCTATCTATTTCATATAACTATGCTCACATAGCTTTTTAACGAATACCCCATATAAAATCGTATAGAGTTTTATACATCTATTTTTAATCCCTGTTTGTAAGTAAAAAATATGTAATCTTTTTATTACGTTTGTCAGTCTTTTTGTGTATGCCAACCAATCTTAATAGTACATTGAAATGCCCATGTCTACACTTGAAGGCAATGCACTCTGTAACGTATTCCTTGAAACATAAATAACTATTCAAAACTGTATGTTTAATGCACAAAATACATTTTGACCGCATTGTTAAGGTCACACACCATTAAGACATCTGATACTGTGTTATTTTACAACTTCCACGAAACATGCAATTTCAAGTAAAGAAGAGATCCGACAGTTGATGAGAAACGTATTGTAGACGATTCTATCTAGAGCAGTGGTTCTTGACCTTTTTTCTCCAATTCCCCACTATTTAGTGAGCCAGCTCTCCATTCCCACCACAGTTATCACATGGAAATAAATACATACGAAAGAATTCGTTATGTTTTTGCTAAATATATTTGGCCTATAAAAAGCATACAAAAATATGTAACAGTAGCACTAGACGCATACAGGTTAATGAGACTTTTGCATTTGTTTTGCATTGACAAGTGCCTCAATGTTCGGTTCCACCTTTGAAATAGCGCAGCGCAAATCAGATTCAAGGTCAATCAGGCGGTTTCGCGATTTGTTTTTGATCTCATGTATTAAATTTTGAAGCAGTGGTTCTTCTGTCCGCCCGGTCATTCCCCACTTGGCAACTCCGCCATTCCCCACCAGTGGGGAATCCCCCAGAGGTTTAGAACCACTGATCTAGAGGGTGTGGTGAATGTAATTTAAAGAACGTTCAATTATAATTGACGATATTGGTCAACGTTTCACGTCACAGTACTCACATAATTTGGAACAGACACTCAACATACAATGATATTAGAGACTGATAAATCTTTGAAACAACGACTGAGTCCTTACTGAGCCTGAGAAAAGAAGAGATCCCTCTTAGATTAATCTAATGATTGAACTAAAAACCCTTGAGCAAACACGATGAATTGACGCTTTCGTTTACATCTGTGTATAAACAATATACACAGAGCATAGCACAATCGCATTTTAGCATTTTAAACAAATATATTACATCTGTTTATGGTGTCTACGTGTCCTTAACACATCGGTACAACTTCAAATAAGTTCACATTGTTTTAAAAATCATACAAGAAAATGCTCACACGCAGCTAGAGACGAGTAACTGAGATCGTCAAAGATGACTTAGAACTTCTGCCATTTACTTATGGTTTTATTTGATCGGTAAGGGTTAAGGTTAAGGTAAGGGTTAGGATTACCTTTGTCATTTATTTTCTCTCTATAGGTTCTCATACTAATGATTATCAGTGTTTGCTTAATGGTAAAACAAACATGTGTTGTTCTTCTAATGTCCAAGTGACAACAAATCTCATGTGATTCCTAGTATATTCCGATATTTTCGATCATCATTACCAATCACTATTTCTAATCAAAACATACTTTCTACTGGACAGTTAGAAACATTTTTTAATAACTTTAAAACTTCAAACATCCATGAAGGCAAATCATCGTGGTGAATGTCCAGCAAAAGTGTTTCGCCGTACAATCAACATTTGAAAATGAGTTTGAAGCCTTTAAATTGCAAATACGAAAGTAGTTTCTGACTTAAACTCAAATCGGGTATCATGTTTTCTTCGCGATCTGATCTTTCTCTGTTAAAATTCTAACCAAAATGTTCTTTTTCGAATCGACAGCATCAAAATAACTTTTACATTTTCCGAAAAGATTATCTTGACGATCATTAATTGTTTTTGATTCGAAAGTATTTATGGGATCAAAATATATACATTTTCAAGACGTCTGATCGATTTTAACTGCTACTTAGATTTTTTTAAGAACATATTATTCAATTGAATTATCATTCCAAAATTAATACATAAAGATGAAGGCTAAAACGTCTGATGAATTTTAACTGCTACTTAGATATTTTTAAGAACATATTATTCAATTGAATTATCATTCCAAAATTAATACATAAAGATGAAGGCTAAAACGTCTAATCGACTTTAACTGCTACTTAGATATTTTTAAGAACATATTATTCAATTGAATTATCATTCCAAAATTAATACATAAAGATGAAGGCTAAAACGTCTAATCGACTTTAACTGCTACTTAGATTTTTTTAAGAACATATCATTCAATTGAATTATCATTTCCAAATTAATACATAAAGATGAAGGCTAACATGTAGGAAAATACAATGAGCGCAAAAAATTACCTTAAAAGACTCCCGTTCAACTCCGGATCTAGGGAACTCATGCACAATAAAAACAATATAACCATCAGATTCTATTTATTAAAGACATATGCGGTGTAATTAGTAACACGAAAATATTATATACCAATTAATTAAAATGGTTGACAATTTGGAAAAAGATGAGTTTAAATTTACATATTTGTTGCATACATTTTGCAAGCCTAAATGATAATAGCATAACGACTCAACATATACTACAGTGCCCCCAAAGGAGGAGGTAATGCCTGGGATGGAGTATCATGACAGAACGAACATATAGTGCATCCGAAGGAGAGGTAATGCTTAAGAGGATGTTCTCATTATAATAGACAGATACTGCACTAATAATTTAACGAAAAGCAAATATCTGACAGGATGGTCTCATGGCTATAGAACATATAACACACTGCCCCTCTAAAATAAGAGGGGGTAATGCCTGGAAGGAAAGTATACTTAATTAAGCATTAGGAAAAAGTACATTAGTCTGAAAAAGTATTGTACACTTAATTGAGAAATAAAAAAATAGTACAATAGTACATACATTGAAGTAATAGTATAGCTTCGGCTTCAGACAACATTTAAATGTCAATATTGAAACATAGTTAATATGAATTGACAAAAATCAACTGTTGAAAAAGACACTATTCAAACACATTTAGTATGGCTATCACTGAAGCAGAGGGATGTACCTATTTTTATTTTTATAATTATTTACATGTTTGTAAATTTTCGGCTACTATGTAAGCTGTTATTCTACTGATTTTTAATCAAATCAATAGAAATTGGTTAAAATAATCGAACTTTTAGCGACCATTAGGTTCATAAAAACGGAGACTTGCGAAAGATGTATTTTGCTGCATTTGGTAAATATCAAAAGCATTTGAAATATCTCTGAGATTAGGACGTTCCGACTAATTTCAAATATATGCTTTTATAGTTTATGGTAGTGCTTATATAGATCTCAATTTGAGGAATGTAGACATTTTTTCAAAAGTATTATTCACCACACACAATACACATTGCCACTGAGACGTAAGTGGATGCTGTGAATTAGAGACCATGGCTACAGGAATAATCTAATTTGGAAGCAAAACAGTAACATGTTTGTTCACATTACATTTAAATTTCTACATGTTAGTGCAGTAACCGAAGATAGAAACAGGGAGGGGAGTATAAAGTCTAGCACTTGGAGTGATGAAACTATCAGAGAAGAAGACTATTCGGTATCTGGAAACCTCTGAATTGCAGGGGTGGGGGTTTGCTTCATGTCGGCTTAGTCGGGGTTATTTACGTCGAGGGGGGGGGCACTAGTTCTAACAGTTTGTCAGAGCACATTAAAGTACTTGTTAAACAATCACATATATGAAACATTGCTACAATGAGATAAGAGCCGAATACTTTTTTTTGCATCCTGTATATTAAGGGGATAAAAGTGGTTGATGCACCAACCCAGATGGGGCAACCCTACTTCAAGTGTGGCTTTGTAGAGATATCGGATACCGGCAGTTGTGAGTAACTCTTCTAGCGCAAACGAGGTAGTGTACCTTTTTTGGAGCAGTCCTGGTCATGGTACTATGTATGTGTTTCAATTCATGTTCTATGTGAATATTAGGTCGAGAATTTAGAATGAGGAACTCACAGGCAGAGTGGTATTATCAATGACACTCGATAGTTTAAAAACGTTACTACTAATTTTTAAAGGAAAGGTGCTTTGCCTTAGTAACATAAAATGTTACCATTCATTTACGTCCACATTCCACTAAAGACTGAAAGTCATTTTCGAAGGTTTCGGACATTGCCTCGGATACGTGTACATTAAGGTAGGTCGATTTTTCACTTTTCCTGGGCAGAGAATGTGTGTTTGTATAACAAATACTGATACGAAAAATTGACTTGCACCGTTATTTGAGGAAATGGCATTAAAGATCGCCTGCATAAACGCTTGTAAGATCTTGCAGAGTACAACGCTATTGCAAAGGACTGCATAAAAAAGTGCAAAACTGTCATATGACAACATGCTTCGAAGACACGCAAAGAAAAAGAAGAAATTTAGTGAAGCATGGCAATAGACGATTCATGATATGTGACTTATAAACGTAAAACAGTGTGAAAACCACTGATCCTCGGTTTTGCAATATTAGGCCTATAAATCGGTTAGAAAACTTAACAATATAGATATTTGAACCAGAAAGGGAGTCATTTACTTTAATTAAAATGAAACAAATGCAATAATGAAAATAAAAGATAACTAGAATTAAGAATTTGATTTCAACGTGCTGCTTTTTTATCTCATTAATTAAACTGTAACAGGAACAACGTTTTACAATATTCAAATAACAGCCGATTATTTTTTGTTATTAATGAGACAAATAAAAAACAAACAAAGGTGTATACTGCTGGACTCAAATTAGGTGATCAGTTAAATGGTAATTCACAATGTTAATTTGTACATCTCTCAGAAAAAAAACGGTTGCGGTAATTTAAAAATGTAAAGTAAAAAAATTATCAACTAATTGCCAGTCTTGAAAATGTTCATTTGCTGCAATAATAAACTATAACAAATAAACTTCTACGTAATTCTTATAGTACTAAATTGCTCTATGTAAGATCCGTTAGTGGAAAATGAGGTCTCATTTCATGAATAACACTTTTACAATTATCTACATGTACTGATTGAACAGCTTCTGTCGTTAATTGGACTGACCTTTAACGATGTAAGGCAAACTCCCGCAACTTCAATGTTGTGTTATACAAAGGTGACTCCAAAGGTCCATTTTCAGAAAGTCTTCCTATAAATGAAGGTTCACTAGAATATGTAAAAGGTTAATTAGATCAGACCAATGATTTGCTTGAAAACTGATTTCTATTTTTTTCAATATTTTCTTGGCCATCTTCCATCTCCTGAAAATATATAAAAGTTTATTTATTTAATAAACTTAAAATGTAATTATATTCACTTTAATTAGTATGATCAAATTAGAAAAATACTTTTAAATGATTCGATACATCGACATAACCAATTTAATAAATGTTATATGAATACATTTTTACTTAACGAATTCCTCAAATCTTTTTCATTTCCTCTGATTATATAATCGAATAAAACACATTGTCAAACAGTAATCACAAAAAAAACATTATGCTGTTAATATATTTAATGTAAGGCATTGGATTTCAGGTGGCTGCTTCTTATTCCTTTTGATCATATTGATGGGTATTGGACATATACATTTAAAAAAACCTAAAACCATTTAACTGCATTTATATTAATGATTAATTCAATGAAGCTGTTACATTTTCCATGTATTTATTGTGAGTAAGCACCATGAGTCCATAAGTATATTAGCTTGATGGGCAAAGTTAACAAACTTGTCTGATTGATGGGCCCATTTTTTTCAAGCAGGGCTGAACTGAAATTCTAAACAGGTTCAAACTAAAACTATTTATTAAAGAAATGTCTCTGGCGCCTTTTCAGTTTACGTTTTTCATCACTTGTGATAGAAACAGCCAAAAGATGTCCAACTGGTGTAAATGTTAATGTTGTTTAATCTTAGTATTCATTTTCACACAATTTAACTCGTGGACAAGTGAAGGTTAGGAACTCCTTGTGGTTCTATCAATATAGTTAAAAAAGACTCTAAAGTGAAGTTCATTTTCATGCAGAGAGTAACAAATTATGTATTATATTATTTGTATCTTTTCCCCTCAGATGTGTTAGTAGTTCAGCCTCATAACCTGTAGTTATATCAGACTTAGGGTTAGTAGA
>OY744523.1:49433596-49436096 GCA_963556195.1 Sepiola atlantica | reverse complement strand
GGATGCTTGAAACCCGTTACTTTCAAATTTACAAATATCGGTAATATTTCTCTGACTATATATATATATAGGAAGATATTGCTTCCGTTGTAGAACGCTTGAGGACAGGCACTTTGGTACTGGTTTCGAATTCGAATCTCACTATGTCTAAACGCGATGATGCGTTCTAGCGTCGGCGAAATACATGTCTTGGAAAAAAATCTATATCATATATAGATGTATTTCACTATGATATTTTCTTTTATTTATGCATGTGTAATTTATAATTGTAGAATTGTTTTCATTGTGTTTTAGATCAATATGTGTTCACCAGCAAGCTTCAGAAGCAGCTAAATTCAAGTATTTTTTTTTTATTAGCAAAACGGCAACCGTTTTCATTCTTCAAATCACTTTAATTATTTAGACTGTGACTAAGTTGGAAATGGATGGCAACAATCTAACAGCATACTGACCGAAAAGGAACACTTGTATGTATATGCTTGTTTAAAAACGTATTTCTATCGATTATCTGCCGACAGGTCTAATACAAAGACTCACCTACTTTATACGCAGCATAGAACAAAAGCAGCACCAACGAAATGGGCAAGCGGTACGATAACATTCTGGACTCGGTCCAGACAAAACCTTTCCGACTCTACCAAGGAGGGAAGCAAGGAAAGATACACAGACGCTGCATCACTACAACGATTTTGCAGCACGTGCCATACCAATTTAGGATATTGGTGTCAGCTATTAGTTCGGATCCCGAGGGCCTGTCACCGCTTCTCTCTTCCCTCCACTCTCCCCCGAACCCGGGAGACACAGCTATTGGTGGATTAATCCCCAATAGTGCTTGGCTGAGAGCCGACAAACAGAAGAGCGTCTGCTTGACTCAGCTGGCCTTATCCGAAAACGCTTTCCGTCTTCGTCGGCGTTCGTTTTTAAAAAACTACTGATAGCGAAGGATAGATTAAGGGATCGGGTGTCTTGTATTATATCGCGGAGGGGGTAAAGAAGTGATCCCTTATCACTGATTTACAAATATTCCTTCGAAATTTACACACAGTAAGGCCATCGCACCACCGGCTTATTACAAGCGTTTGACAACGACTTTATGAAATGATGAAGAGATTCCAGTTAATATATTGCTGAAACATAGTATTAACATTAAGCAGTATGTCCGAGAGAGGGCGATGCAGTGTAGAGTTGTGATCGTTAATGCAGGCCTTCGTAAACAAAGTCCATTTGTCTGTGACTTAATTGAATCAGACGAGCAAAGAAACAAGCTCTACATAGGAATGCGAGCTACATGTATAAATTGGTGCGTCAGTAATGAAACGTGGACGACTCTTCGCGTGTGAGAGGGAGTTCAAATATGAGAGGTTAGTCGTTCGCAAAAATCACATACATAAATAGATTCGGATACAAATACACACACTATACAAACACACATATCCACCCATATGTATATATTTATATATATGTATATTAATAAATTAAATATCTAACTGGTATAACCTTTTAACTATTAATTTTATGTTAACTGCACTATTGAAAAGAAAATCGTAAGTATTAAATGATACGCATATATTTTTAAATGTATAGAGATTATTCTCACTCTTCAGAATTCGTAATTATTTAGATTATACACCTGCGTGGTTTCTAATACACACACACACACACACACATATATATATATATATATATATATATATATATATATATATATATATATATATATATATATATATATATATATATATGTGTGTGTGTGTGTGTGTTTAGCGGACACATCGGTACGCGCTCCGACTACTGAGTTAAATATGACATTCCTATTAGGGTTCGCACCGTGTGACCGGCAGGGATTATCTCCTCCCATACTGATGACTGCAGGCTTGGCTTCAAGCACATTTGTCTATGCGTTAATTTGAAAAATATTATTTATACAAATAAGTATTGTAAGCACTCGCTAGATAGATCACTGTACGTACGATGTACAACAGGTTGTCATTAATGCAACACCCAAAGCGCCACCTATTGAGTGTTACGAAAGCTAGCTTATATGCCCGTTGACTTTGCATTTTAAGAGGATTGATTGCAGGTTAGGGAATTTAAAACATGCGCATGTGGGTATATTTGAATAATATTATTTATAAAAGTAATAATATATATATATATATATATATATATATATATATATATATATATATATATATATATATATATGTGTGTGTGGGGGGGTGAATGTGCATGTTAGTGTATTGCCATCTACAGATTCCTCCTTCGTCGTTTTACGACTAATCATCTTGGTTAAATGTAGTGAGCGCATCAGCCCCACGATTCTAAACTTTGATGAAGGGTCACTTCCAAAAGTGGCCAGTGATGTCGAACCTATAACTGGAGGTGACAGTATTGCTTAAATGACTTGTTTTGATTTGTTTTCAAGCTTTACGATACTGGTAATCAAGAAAACTCTCTTTTTTACCGAAGACTATTAAATTACGCTACATGGATACCATCA
>OY744523.1:49428596-49431096 GCA_963556195.1 Sepiola atlantica | reverse complement strand
GACTCCGTTTCTAGTAGCTTAGATGGAGCCGTCTCACTCGACTCGAATTCCCAAATACATGTTTTTGAGGGTTTTAATGCAAATCACCGTGTCTTGTTGGGATTTTCCAGCGTTACTGATGCAGCTGGGTGGTCTACGTTTAATTTATTCTCAGCTCACGACCTCTCACAGACTGTCACTTTTCCGACCCGCCGTCCTGATCGTACGGATCAGCAAGCCTTACTTCTCGACCTGCTCGTTGCCTCACTACCCGAGGCTAGTGTGGTAAATAATCATAGTCAGGTCGGAAACTCTGATCGCGTTGTAGTAATTATACTTATCACCTTAAAAAACTCGCCGAAAAACTGAAGCGCCGTTGCTCCAAATGACGAGAAACTATGAGCAGGCTGATTTTGAATCTCTCATGGTCACATCAGCGACGCACCTTCTAACTCCCTGCTGATCAGTGGGCAAATGAGCTTACCGAATGGGTCAAAGCAGGCATTGATGCTTATGTCCCCACGCGCAAATGTTTCAGTAAACCCCACTCTCCTCAATGGTTCACCTCAGAATGTGCAGCTGCGATTGCTGAAAGGCAGAAGGCATTCGGAAAGTTCGGCCGTCATAAGTCAACTGCGATCAGACAAAAATTGTAGAGGCAAGAAATAGTTGCAAAGCAGTGATAGATGAAGCAAAGAGAAGCTATACAGAAATAACCAAAAAACGCATTCAGTCACAGAAATCAGGTACTCGTGATTTCTGGGAAATCTACAATAGTGTGATGAACAATGAAAAATCGAAAATTCCCCCGCTATCAAATAACAACGATGTTGTTTGCACGGCAACTGATAAGGCTGAACTACTGGCCAAGCGTTTCGCCTTAAACTCCACTTTGGACTCGGCAAACAACCCTATCCCTAAATTCCCATTGCGAACTGAATCCACCCTTGGAAATCTGGTCATAACCCCATTTCAGGTGAAAGTCATCATAAAAAACCTTGACACTTCCAAAGCATGTAGGCCTGATCTCATACCAGTAATAGTAATAAAGAAATACTCTGCTGAGCTGACCCTTGTCTTCTCCAAATTATACAACAAATGCCTTGCTGAATGTTTTTTCCCTGATGATTTGGAAATTGCCTCTGTTGTACCAGTATTCAAGAATTCTGGAGCTGGAACTGATCCTCTAAACTTCCGTCCAATCAGTTTACTCCCGATCTTTGCTAACATATGTGAATCATTAATCAATCTTGCTATAGTCCGGCACCTAGCTAATGATAAACTTATTTCTGATCATCAATACGGATTTAGACAAGCACGATCTACCGCTGATATCCTAACGATCATCGCTGAACGCATATATCATACACTGGACAAGACAGGTGAAGCTAGGGCGGTAGCGCTTGATATATCCAAAGCCTTTGACAAGGTATGGCATGAAAGGCTTCTCCTAAAACTGCACTAATATGGTATTACTGGACAAATACTTAATATAATTAAATTCTTCCTAACAAAAAGATAGATTCAGTTTGTCCTCGATGTCCGTTCATCTAAACAACAGACGTACATGCTGATGTACCCCAAGGATCCATTCTAGGACCTCTACTGTTCCTGATTTTCTTAAATGACCTCCCTGATGTAATTGAGACTGGAGTAGGAATATTTGCTGACGACCAAAATTAAATTATTACTTGAACTAATCTGTTATTAAACTATCTTATAACTTTTGTAGATAACGAAATAATAATTTAAAAAACTTATTTATTAAATGAAATTATACAAATATGTTCTCAAACATTCAGTCGATTAATAAATGCTAAAGAATGTTAAAGACATAAATTACTTTCTTTTAAATATCTTGCATAGTTCCTGTACTCTCTGAAAAAGTTCAGTTCTTGCGTATCGTCGCAAAGTATTATCCTTCTGCCTATTTTTGAAGTACTTTAATAGAGTGTGCTCCGATTAAATCACTGCAGTTTTGCCTCACAGCATAAATAATTTCAACGCACTCGATTTGCAGTAAAATCCCAACCCCTTCACTGTAGAGGGCCCTAGAGGCAGGAATACTTTCTCCTCTGGTAGTGTATTTCCTCGGATCGCTTGTCAACAGAATTTCCTCCCTTGCTTTTAGTTTCCCTGACCGTACAAACACGCATGAATTTAAATGTGATGTGAACACAAACATCTTGCTGCCCAGTTCCCATCTCAAATTCAGAGTAACTCCTTATGAATCAGTGGAAATAATACTTGCTTGAGGTGAATAAACATAAACAAAATCAATTTCAAATTTCCTAGGGTCACGAAGTAATTCACTTAAAAAAAAACTATTAGCAAAATATTAAAACGCATGACGAGTTTACAAAGAAACTGAAATGTATTCTGTTCTATTTAATTTTCTAATCATGTTATATTTTAACATGGTTTTTAAAAACATTCCTTTTACGTTTGTGATTTCGATTGATATTTGATCAATAGTAAAAAAAAACACATTTCAAAGTCACCTAGTTGCGATAAAAATACA
>OY744523.1:49308596-49423596 GCA_963556195.1 Sepiola atlantica | reverse complement strand
ATGTTCATCTTAACCCTATTAAGGGCATATGATTTCAGTATACTGGCATTTTTTATGGAATATATATATATATATATATAGTAAAATCCAGATCTCCTTATGTTATTACCTTTATACCTTCGTAAACAAAAGCTACATGTAAAAGTCTTCTTGGTATGCGTTTCAATCGCCCCCCCCCCCAATAAAAGTGTTATGTTCGAATTCAGCAAATGTTATGTTTCATCTACTCAACTGTTTTCTCCTCATTCAATAATTTAAGCGCAGAAGTAAATGACTCCCGTCTAAATCCACACATTAGTAAGACCTCATCTGTCAGATCAAAAGACAATAGAGGTAAAACTTTTAAAGAATTACAGTAGAAATCTAATTCTGGTAACGTTTTTGGATTTTATCCACTGTCAGCCGTTATTAGTATTTTGTTCAGATCAAAAGACAATAGAGGTAAACATTTTAAAATAATTACAGTAGAAATCTAATTCTGGAAACGTTTTTGGATGTTATCCACTGTCAGCCTTTATTAGTATTTTGTTCAGATCAAAAGACAATAGAGGTAAACATTTTAAAATAATTACAGTAGAAATCTAATTCTGGAAACGTTTTTGGATTTTATCCACTGTCAGCCTTTATTAGTATTTTGTTCAGATCAAAAGACAATAGAGGTAAACGTTTTAAAATAATTCCAGTAGAAATCTAATTCTGGAAACGTTTTTGGATGTTATCCACTGTCAGCCTTTATTAGTATTTTGTTCAGATCAAAAGACAATAGAGGTAAACATTTTAAAATAATTACAGTAGAAATCTAATTCTGAAAACGTTTTTGGATGTTATCCACTGTCAGCCTTTATTAGTATTTTGTTCAGATCAAAAGAAAATAGAGGTAAACATTTTAAAATAATTACAGTAGAAATCTAATTCTGGAAACGTTTTTGGATGTTATCCACTGTCAGCCTTTATTAGTATTTTGTTCAGATCAAAAGACAATAGAGGTAAACATTTTAAAATAATTACAGTAGAAATCTACTCTGGAAACGTTTTTGGATTTTATCCACTGTCAGCCTTTATTAGTATTTTGTTCAGATCAAAAGACAATAGAGGTAAACATTTTAAAATAATTACAGTAGAAATCTAATTCTGGAAACGTTTTTGGATGTTATCCACTGTCAGCCTTTATTAGTATTTTGTTCAGATCAAAAGACAATAGAGGTAAACATTTTAAAATAATTACAGTAGAAATCTAATTCTGGAAACGTTTTTGGATTTTATCCACTGTCAGCCTTTATTAGTATTTTGTTCAGATCAAAAGACAATAGAGGTAAACATTTTAAAATAATTACAGTAGAAATCTAATTCTGGAAACGTTTTTGGATGTTATCCACTGTCAGCCTTTAGTAGTATTTTGTTCAGATCAAAACACAATAGAGGTAAACATTTTAAAATAATTACAGTAGAAATCGAATTCTGGAAACGTTTTTGGATGTTATCCACTGTCAGCCTTTATTAGTATTTTGTTCAGATCAAAAGACAATAGAGGTAAACATTTTAAAATAATTACAGTAGAAATCTAATTCTGGAAACGTTTTTGGATGTTATCCACTGTCAGCCTTTATTAGTATTTTGTTCAGATCAAAAGACAATAGAGGTAAACATTTTAAAATAATTACAGTAGAAATCTAATTCTGGAAACGTTTTTGGATGTTATCCACTGTCAGCCTTTATTAGTATTTTGTTCAGATCAAAAGACAATAGAGGTAAACATTTTAAAATAATTACAGTAGAAATCTAATTCTGGAAACGTTTTTGGATGTTATCCACTGTCAGCCTTTATTAGTATTTTTTTCAGATCAAAAGACAATAGAAGTAAACATTTTAAAATAATTACAGTAGAAATCTAATTCTAGAAACGTTTTTGGATGTTATCCACTGTCAGCCTTTATTAGTATTTTGTTCAGATCAAAAGACAATAGAGGTAAACATTTCAAAATAATTACAGTAGAAATCTAATTCTGGAAACGTTTTTGGATGTTATCCACTGTCAGCCTTTATTAGTATTTTGTTCAGATCAAAAGACAATAGAGGTAAACATTTTAAAATAATTACAGTAGAAATCTAATTCTAGAAACGTTTTTGGATGTTATCCACTGTCAGCCTTTATTAGTATTTTGTTCAGATCAAAAGACAATAGAGGTAAACATTTTAAAATAATTACAGTAGAAATCTAATTCTGGAAACGTTTTTGGATTTTATCCACTGTCAGCCTTTATTAGTATTTTGTTCAGATCAAAAGACAATAGAGGTAAACATTTTAAAATAATTACAGTAGAAATCTAATTCTGGAAACGTTTTTGGATGTTATCCACTGTCAGCCTTTATTAGTATTTTGTTCAGATCAAAAGACAATAGAGGTAAACATTTTAAAATAATTACAGTAGAAATCTAATTCTGGAAACGTTTTTGGATGTTATCCACTGTCAGCCTTTATTAGTATTTTGTTCAGATCAAAAGACAATAGAGGTAAATATTTCAAAATAATTACAGTAGAAATCTAATTCTGGAAACGTTTTTGGATGTTATCCACTGTCAGCCTTTATTAGTATTTTGTTCAGATCAAAAGACAATAGAGGTAAACATTTTAAAATAATTACAGTAGAAATCTAATTCTGGAAACGTTTTTGGATGTTATCCACTGTCAGCCTTTATTAGTATTTTGTTCAGATCAAAAGACAATAGAGGTAAACATTTTAAAATAATTACAGTAGAAATCTAATTCTGGAAACGTTTTTGGATGTTATCCACTGTCAGCCTTTATTAGTATTTTGTTCAGATCAAAAGACAATAGAGGTAAACATTTTACAATAATTACAGTAGAAATCTAATTCTGGAAACGTTTTTGGATGTTATCCACTGTCAGCCTTTATTTGTATTTTGTTCAGATCAAAAGACAATAGAGGTAAACATTTTAAAATAATTACAGTAGAAATCTAATTCTGGAAACGTTTTTGGATGTTATCCACTGTCAGCCTTTATTAGTATTTTGTTCAGATCAAAAGACAATAGAGGTAAACATTTTAAAATAATTACAGTAGAAATCTAATTCTGGAAAC
The DNA here is from genome assembly GCA_963556195.1 of Sepiola atlantica. Lineage (NCBI taxonomy): Eukaryota > Metazoa > Mollusca > Cephalopoda > Sepiida > Sepiolidae > Sepiola > Sepiola atlantica. The sequence goes on along the minus strand of OY744523.1, from coordinate 49,420,495 downwards.
GTTTTTGGATTTTATCCACTGTCAGCCTTTATTAGTATTTTGTTCAGATCAAAAGACAATAGAGGTAAACATTTTAAAATAATTACAGTAGAAATCTAATTCTGGAAACGTTTTTAGATGTTATCCACTGTCAGCCTTTATTAGTATTTTGTTCAGATCAAAAGACAATAGAGGTAAACATTTTAAAATAATTACAGTAGAAATCTAATTCTGGAAACGTTTTTGGATGTTATCCACTGTCAGCCTTTATTAGTATTTTGTTCAGATCAAAAGACAATAGAGGTAAACATTTTAAAATAATTACAGTAGAAATCTAATTCTGGAAACGTTTTTGGATGTTATCCACTGTCAGCCTTTATTAGTATTTTGTTCAGATCAAAAGACAATAGAGGTAAACATTTTAAAATAATTACAGTAGAAATCTAATTCTGAAAACGTTTTTGAGTTTTGTCCACTGTCAGCCTTTATTAGTATTTTGTTCAGATCAAAAGACAATAGAGGTAAACATTTTAAAATAATTACAGTAGAAATCTAATTCTGGAAACGTTTTTGGATGTTATCCACTGTCAGCCTTTATTAGTATTTTGTTCAGATCAAAAGAAAATAGAGGTAAACATTTTAAAATAATTACAGTAGAAATCTAATTCTGGAAACGTTTTTGGATGTTATCCACTGTCAGCCTTTATTAGTATTTTGTTCAGATCAAAAGACAATAGAGGTAAACATTTTAAAATAATTACAGTAGAAATCTAATTCTGGAAACGTTTTTGGATTTTATCCACTGTCAGCCTTTATTAGTATTTTGTTCAGATCAAAAGACAATAGAGGTACACATTTTAAAATAATTACAGTAGAAATCTAATTCTGGAAACGTTTTTGGATGTTATCCACTGTCAGCCTTTATTAGTATTTTGTTCAGATCAAAAGACAATAGAGGTAAACATTTTAAAATAATTACAGTAGAAATCTAATTCTGAAAACGTTTTTGGATGTTATCCACTGTCAGCCTTTATTAGTATTTTGTTCAGATCAAAAGAAAATAGAGGTAAACATTTTAAAATAATTACAGTAGAAATCTAATTCTGGAAACGTTTTTGGATGTTATCCACTGTCAGCCTTTATTAGTATTTTGTTCAGATCAAAAGACAATAGAGGTAAACATTTTAAAATAATTACAGTAGAAATCTAATTCTGGAAACGTTTTTGGATTTTATCCACTGTCAGCCTTTATTAGTATTTTGTTCAGATCAAAAGACAATAGAGGTAAACATTTTAAAATAATTACAGTAGAAATCTAATTCTGGAAACGTTTTTGGATGTTATCCACTGTCAGCCTTTATTAGTATTTTGTTCAGATCAAAAGACAATAGAGGTAAACATTTTAAAATAATTACAGTAGAAATCTAATTCTGGAAACGTTTTTGGATTTTATCCACTGTCAGCCTTTATTAGTATTTTGTTCAGATCAAAAGACAATAGAGGTAAACATTTTAAAATAATTACAGTAGAAATCTAATTCTGGAAACGTTTTTGGATGTTATCCACTGTCAGCCTTTAGTAGTATTTTGTTCAGATCAAAACACAATAGAGGTAAACATTTTAAAATAATTACAGTAGAAATCTAATTCTGGAAACGTTTTTGGATGTTATCCACTGTCAGCCTTTATTAGTATTTTGTTCAGATCAAAAGACAATAGAGGTAAACATTTTAAAATAATTACAGTAGAAATCTAATTCTGGAAACGTTTTTGGATGTTATCCACTGTCAGCCTTTATTAGTATTTTGTTCAGATCAAAAGACAATAGAGGTAAACATTTTAAAATAATTACAGTAGAAATCTAATTCTGGAAACGTTTTTGGATTTTATCCACTGTCAGCCTTTATTAGTATTTTGTTCAGATCAAAAGACAATAGAGGTAAACATTTTAAAATAATTACAGTAGAAATCTAATTCTAGAAACGTTTTTGGATGTTATCCACTGTCAGCCTTTATTAGTATTTTGTTCAGATCAAAAGACAATAGAGGTAAACATTTTAAAATAATTACAGTAGAAATCTAATTCTGGAAACGTTTTTGGATGTTATCCACTGTCAGCCTTTATTAGTATTTTGTTCAGATCAAAAGACAATAGAGGTAAACATTTTAAAATAATTACAGTAGAAATCTAATTCTGGAAACGTTTTTGGATGTTATCCACTGTCAGCCTTTATTAGTATTTTGTTCAGATCAAAAGACAATAGAGGTAAACATTTTAAAATAATTACAGTAGAAATCTAATTCTGGAAACGTTTTTGGATTTTATCCACTGTCAGCCTTTATTAGTATTTTGTTCAGATCAAAAGACAATAGAGGTAAACATTTTAAAATAATTACAGTAGAAATCTAATTCTGAAAACGTTTTTGGATTTAATCCACTGTCAGCCTTTATTAGTATTTTGTTCAGATCAAAAGACAATAGAGGTAAACATTTTAAAATAATTACAGTAGAGATCTAATTCTGGAAACGTTTTTGGATGTTATCCACTGTCAGCCTTTATTGGTATTTTGTTCAGATCAAAAGACAATAGAGGTAAACATTTCAAAATAATTACAGTAGAAATCTAATTCTGGAAACGTTTTTGGATGTTATCCACTGTCAGCCTTTATTAGTATTTTGTTCAGATCAAAAGACAATAGAGGTAAACATTTTAAAATAATTACAGTAGAAATCTAATTCTGGAAACGTTTTTGGATGTTATCCACTGTCAGCCTTTATTAGTATTTTGTTCAGATCAAAAGACAATAGAGGTAAACATTTTAAAATAATTACAGTAGAAATCTAATTCTGGAAACGTTTTTGGATGTTATCCACTGTCAGCCTTTATTAGTATTTTGTTCAGATTAAAAGACAATAGAGGTAAACATTTTACAATAATTACAGTAGAAATCTAATTCTGGAAACGTTTTTGGATGTTATCCACTGCCGGCTTTTATTTGTATTTTGTTCAGATCAAAAGACAATAGAGGTAAACATTTTAAAATAATTACAGTAGAAATCTAATTCTGGAAACGTTTTTGGATGTTATCCACTGTCAGCCTTTATTAGTATTTTGTTCAGATCAAAAAACAATAGAGGTAAACATTTTAAAATAATTACAGTAGAAATCTAATTCTGGAAACGTTTTTGGATTTTATCCACTGTCAGCCTTTATTAGTATTTTGTTCAGATCAAAAGACAATAGAGGTAAACATTTTAAAATAATTACAGTAGAAATCTAATTCTGGAAACGTTTTTAGATGTTATCCACTGTCAGCCTTTATTAGTATTTTGTTCAGATCAAAAGACAATAGAGGTAAACATTTTAAAATAATTACAGTAGAAATCTAATTCTGGAAACGTTTTTGGATGTTATCCACTGTCAGCCTTTATTAGTATTTTGTTCAGATCAAAAGACAATAGAGGTAAACATTTTAAAATAATTACAGTAGAAATCTAATTCTGGAAACGTTTTTGGATGTTATCCACTGTCAGCCTTTATTAGTATTTTGTTCAGATCAAAAGACAATAGAGGTAAACATTTTAAACTAATTACAGTAGAAATCTAATTCTGGAAACGTTTTTGGATTTTGTCCACTGTCAGCCTTTATTAGTATTTTGTTCAGATCAAAAGACAATAGAGGTAAACATTTTAAAATTATTACAGTAGAAATCTAATTCTGGAAACGTTTTTGGATGTTATCCACTGTCAGCCTTTATTAGTATTTTGTTCAGATCAAAAGACAATAGAGGTAAACATTTTAAAATAATTACAGTAGAAATCTAATTCTGGAAACGTTTTTGGATGTTATCCACTGTCAGCCTTTATTAGTATTTTGTTCAGATCAAAAGACAATAGAGGTAAACATTTTAAAATAATTACAGTAGAAATCTAATTCTGGAAACGTTTTTGGATGTTATCCACTGTCAGCCTTTATTAGTATTTTGTTCAGATCAAAAGACAATAGAGGTAAACGTTTTAAAATAATTACAGTAGAAATCTAATTCTGGAAACGTTTTTGGATGTTATCCACTGTCAGCCCTTATTAGTATTTTGTTCAGATAAAAAGACAATAGAGGTAAACATTTTAAAATAATTACAGTAGAAATCTAATTCTGGAAACGTTTTTGGATGTTATCCACTGTCAGCCTTTATTAGTATTTTGTTCAGATCAAAAGACAATAGAGGTAAACATTTTAAAATAATTACAGTAGAAATCTAATTCTGGAAACGTTTTTGGATGTTATCCACTGTCAGCCTTTATTAGTATTTTGTTCAGATCAAAAGACAATAGAGGTAAACATTTTAAAATAATTACAGTAGAAATCTAATTCTGGAAACGTTTTTGGATGTTATCCACTGTCAGCCTTTATTAGTATTTTGTTCAGATCAAAAGACAATAGAGGTAAACATTTTAAAATAATTTCAGTAGAAATCTAATTCTGGAAACGTTTTTGGATGTTATCCACTGTCAGCCTTTATTAGTATTTTGTTCAGATCAAAAGACAATAGAGGTAAACATTTTAAAATAATTACAGTAGAAATCTAATTCTGAAAACGTTTTTGGATTTAATCCACTGTCAGCCTTTATTAGTATTTTGTTCAGATCAAAAGACAATAGAGGTAAACATTTTAAAATAATTACAGTAGAAATCTAATTCTGGAAACTTTTTTGGATGTTATCCACTGTCAGCCTTTAGTAGTATTTTGTTCAGATCAAAACACAATAGAGGTAAACATTTTAAAATAATTACAGTAGAAATCTAATTCTGGAAACGTTTTTGGATGTTATCCACTGTCAGCCTTTATTAGTATTTTGTTCAGATCAAAAGACAATAGAGGTAAACATTTTAAAATAATTACAGTAGAAATCTAATTCTGGAAACGTTTTTGGATGTTATCCACTGTCAGCCTTTATTAGTATTTTGTTCAGATCAAAAGACAATAGAGGTAAACATTTTAAAATAATTACAGTAGAAATCTGATTCTGGAAACGTTTTTGGATTTTATCCACTGTCAGCCTTTATTAGTATTTTGTTCAGATCAAAAGACAATAGAGGTAAACATTTTAAAATAATTACAGTAGAAATCTAATTCTGGAAACGTTTTTGGATGTTATCCACTGTCAGCCTTTATTAGTATTTTGTTCAGATCAAAAGACAATAGAGGTAAACATTTTAAAATAATTACAGTAGAAATCTAATTCTGGAAACGTTTTTGGATTTTATCCACTGTCAGCCTTTATTAGTATTTTGTTCAGATCAAAAGACAATAGAGGTAAACATTTTAAAATAATTACAGTAGAAATCTAATTCTGGAAACGTTTTTAGATGTTATCCACTGTCAGCCTTTATTAGTATTTTGTTCAGATCAAAAGACAATAGAGGTAAACATTTTAAAATAATTACAGTAGAAATCTAATTCTGGAAACGTTTTTGGATGTTATCCACTGTCAGCCTTTATTAGTATTTTGTTTAGATCAAAAGACAATAGAGGTAAACATTTTAAAATAATTACAGTAGAAATCTAATTCTGGAAACGTTTTTGGATGTTATCCACTGTCAGCCTTTATTAGTATTTTGTTCAGATCAAAAGACAATAGAGGTAAACATTTTAAAATAATTACAGTAGAAATCTAATTCTGGAAACGTTTTTGGATTTTGTCCACTGTCAGCCTTTATTAGTATTTTGTTCAGATCAAAAGACAATAGAGGTAAACATTTTAAAATAATTACAGTAGAAATCTAATTCTGGAAACGTTTTTGGATGTTATCCACTGTCAGCCTTTATTAGTATTTTGTTCAGATCAAAAGACAATAGAGGTAAACATTTTAAAATAATTACAGTAGAAATCTAATTCTGGAAACGTTTTTGGATGTTATCCACTGTCAGCCTTTATTAGTATTTTGTTCAGATCAAAAGACAATAGAGGTAAACATTTTAAAATAATTACAGTAGAAATCTAATTCTGGAAACGTTTTTGGATGTTATCCACTGTCAGCCTTTATTAGTATTTTGTTCAGATCAAAAGACAATAGAGGTAAACGTTTTAAAATAATTACAGTAGAAATCTAATTCTGGAAACGTTTTTAGATGTTATCCACTGTCAGCCTTTATTAGTATTTTGTTCAGATAAAAAGACAATAGAGGTAAACATTTTAAAATAATTACAGTAGAAATCTAATTCTGAAAACGTTTTTGGATGTTATCCACTGTCAGCCTTTATTAGTATTTTGTTCAGATCAAAAGACAATAGAGGTAAACATTTTAAAATAATTACAGTAGAAATCTAATTCTGGAAACGTTTTTGGATGTTATCCACTGTCAGCCTTTATTAGTATTTTGTTCAGATCAAAAGACAATAGAGGTAAACATTTTAAAATAATTACAGTAGAAATCTAATTCTGGAAACGTTTTTGGATTTTATCCACTGTCAGCCTTTATTAGTATTTTGTTCAGATCAAAAGACAATAGAGGTAAACATTTTAAAATAATTACAGTAGAAATCTAATTCTGGAAACGTTTTTGGATGTTATCCACTGTCAGCCTTTATTAGTATTTTGTTCAGATCAAAAGACAATAGAGGTAAACATTTTAAAATAATTACAGTAGAAATCTAATTCTGAAAACGTTTTTGGATTTAATCCACTGTCAGCCTTTATTAGTATTTTGTTCAGATCAAAAGACAATAGAGGTAAACATTTTAAAATAATTACAGTAGAAATCTAATTCTGGAAACGTTTTTGGATGTTATCCACTGTCATCCTTTAGTAGTATTTTGTTCAGATCAAAACACAATAGAGGTAAACATTTTAAAATAATTACAGTAGAAATCTAATTCTGGAAACGTTTTAGGATGTTATCCACTGTCAGCCTTTCTTAGTATTTTGTTCAGATCAAAAGACAATAGAGGTAAACATTTTAAAATAATTACAGTAGAAATCTAATTCTGGAAACGTTTTTGGATGTTATCCACTGTCAGCCTTTATTAGTATTTTGTTCAGATCAAAAGACAATAGAGGTAAACATTTTAAAATAATTTCAGTAGAAATCTAATTCTGGAAACGTTTTTGGATTTTATCCACTGTCAGCCTTTATTAGTATTTTGTTCAGATCAAAAGACAATAGAGGTAAACATTTTAAAATAATTACAGTAGAAATCTAATTCTGGAAACGTTTTTGGATTTTATCCACTGTCAGCCTTTATTAGTATTTTGTTCAGATCAAAAGACAATAGAGGTAAACATTTTAAAATAATTACAGTAGAAATCTAATTCTGGAAACGTTTTTGGATGTTATCCACTGTCAGCCTTTATTAGTATTTTGTTCAGATCAAAAGACAATAGAGGTAAACATTTTAAAATAATTACAGTAGAAATCTAATTCTGGAAACGTTTTTGGATGTTATCCACTGTCAGCCTTTATTAGTATTTTGTTCAGATCAAAAGACAATAGAGGTAAACATTTTAAAATAATTACAGTAGAAATCTAATTCTGGAAACGTTTTTGGATGTTATCCACTGTCAGCCTTTATTAGTATTTTGTTCAGATCAAAAGACAATAGAGGTAAACATTTTAAAATAATTACAGTAGAAATCTAATTCTGGAAACGTTTTTGGATGTTATCCACTGTCAGCCTTTATTAGTATTTTGTTCAGATCAAAAGACAATAGAGGTAAACATTTTAAAATAATTACAGTAGAAATCTAATTCTGGAAACGTTTTTGGATGTTATCCACTGTCAGCCTTTATTAGTATTTTGTTCAGATCTAAAGACAATAGAGGTAAACATTTCAAAATAATTACAGTAGAAATCTAATTCTGGAAACGTTTTTGGATGTTATCCACTGTCAGCCTTTATTAGTATTTTGTTCAGATCAAAAGACAATAGAGGTAAACATTTTAAAATAATTACAGTAGAAATCTAATTCTGGAAACGTTTTTGGATGTTATCCACTGTCAGCCTTTATTAGTATTTTGTTCAGATCAAAAGACAATAGAGGTAAACATTTTAAAATAATTACAGTAGAAATCTAATTCTGGAAAAGTTTTTGGATGTTATCCACTGTCAGCCTTTAGTAGTATTTTGTCTAGATCAAAACACAATAGAGGTAAACATTTTAAAATAATTACAGTAGAAATCTAATTCTGGAAACGTTTTTGGATGTTATCCACTATCAGCCTTTATTAGTATTTTGTTCAGATCAAAAAACAATAGAGGTAAACATTTTAAAATAATTACAGTAGAAATCTAATTCTGGAAACGTTTTTGGATGTTATCCACTGTCAGCCTTTATTAGTATTTTGTTCAGATCAAAAGACAATAGAGGTAAACATTTTAAAATAATTACAGTAGAAATCTAATTCTGGAAACGTTTTTGGATGTTATCCACTGTCAGCCTTTATTAGTATTTTGTTCAGATCAAAAGACAATAGAGGTAAACATTTTAAAATAATTACAGTAGAAATCTAATTCTGGAAACGTTTTTGGATTTTATCCACTGTCAGCCTTTATTAGTATTTTGTTCAGATCAAAAGACAATAGAGGTAAACATTTTAAAATAATTACAGTAGAAATCTAATTCTGGAAACGTTTTTGGATGTTATCCACTGTCAGCCTTTATTAGTATTTTGTTCAGATCAAAAGACAATAGAGGTAAACATTTTAAAATAATTACAGTAGAAATCTAATTCTGGAAACGTTTTTGGATGTTATCCACTGTCAGCCTTTATTAGTATTTTGTTCAGATCAAAAGACAATAGTAGTAAACATTTTAAAATAATTACAGTAGAAATCTAATTCTGGAAACGTTTTTGGATGTTATCCACTGTCAGCCTTTATTAGTATTTTGTTCAGATCAAAAGACAATAGAGGTAAACATTTTAAAATAATTACAGTAGAAATCTAATTCTGGAAACGTTTTTGGATGTTATCCACTGTCAGCCTTTATTAGTATTTTGTTCAGATCAAAAGACAATAGAGGTAAACATTTTAAAATAATTACAGTAGAAATCTAATTCTGGAAACGTTTTTGGATGTTATCCACTGTCAGCCTTTATTAGTATTTTGTTCAGATCAAAAGACAATAGAGGTAAACGTTTTAAAATAATTATAGTAGAAATCTAATTCTGGAAACGTTTTTGGATGTTATCCACTGTCAGCCTTTATTAGTATTTTGTTCAGATCAAAAGACAATAGAGGTAAACATTTTAAAATAATTACAGTAGAAATCTAATTCTGGAAACGTTTTTGGATTTTATCCACTGTCAGCCTTTATTAGTATTTTGTTTCAGATCAAAAGACAATAGAAGTAAACATTTTAAAATAATTACAGTAGAAATCTAATTCTGGAAACGTTTTTGGATTTTATCCACTGTCAGCCTTTATTAGTATTTTGTTCAGATCAAAAGACAATAGAGGTAAACATTTTAAAATAATTACAGTAGAAATCTAATTCTGGAAACGTTTTTGGATGTTATCCACTGTCAGCCTTTATTAGTATTTTGTTCAGATCAAAAGACAATAGAGGTAAACATTTTAAAATAATTACAGTAGAAATCTAATTCTGGAAACGTTTTTGGATTTTATCCACTGTCAGCCTTTATTAGTATTTTGTTCAGATCAAAAGACAATAGAGGTAAACATTTTAAAATAATTACAGTAGAAATCTAATTCTGGAAACGTTTTTGGATGTTATCCACTGTCAGCCTTTATTAGTATTTTGTTCAGATCAAAAGACAATAGAGGTAAACATTTTAAAATAATTACAGTAGAAATCTAATTCTGGAAACGTTTTTGGATTTTATCCACTGTCAGCCTTTATTAGTATTTTGTTCAGATCAAAGAACAATAGAGGTAAACATTTTAAAATAATTACAGTAGAAATCTAATTCTGGAAACGTTTTTGGATGTTATCCACTGTCAGCCTTTATTAGTATTTTGTTCAGATCAAAACACAATAGAGGTAAACATTTTAAAATAATTACAGTAGAAATCTAATTCTGGAAACGTTTTTGGATGTTATCCACTGTCAGCCTTTATTAGTATTTTGTTCAGATCAAAAGACAATAGAGGTAAACATTTTAAAATAATTACAGTAGAAATCTAATTCTGGAAACGTTTTTGGATGTTATCCACTGTCAGCCTTTATTAGTATTTTGTTCAGATCAAAAGACAATAGAGGTAAACATTTTAAAATAATTACAGTAGAAATCTAATTCTGGAAACGTTTTTGGATTTTATCCACTGTCAGCCTTTATTAGTATTTTGTTCAGATCAAAAGACAATAGAGGTAAACATTTTAAAATAATTACAGTAGAAATCTAATTCTGGAAACGTTTTTGGATGTTATCCACTGTCAGCCTTTATTAGTATTTTGTTCAGATCAAAAGACAATAGAGGTAAACATTTTAAAATAATTACAGTAGAAATCTAATTCTGGAAACGTTTTTGGATGTTATCCACTGTCAGCCTTTATTAGTATTTTGTTCAGATCAAAAGACAATAGTAGTAAACATTTTAAAATAATTACAGTAGAAATCTAATTCTGGAAACGTTTTTGGATGTTATCCACTGTCAGCCTTTATTAGTATTTTGTTCAGATCAAAAGACAATAGAGGTAAACATTTTAAAATAATTACAGCAGAAATCTAATTCTGGAAACGTTTTTGGATTTTATCCACTGTCAGCCTTTATTAGTATTTTGTTCAGATCAAAAGACAATAGAGGTAAACATTTTAAAATAATTACAGTAGAAATCTAATTCTGGAAACGTTTTTGGATGTAATCCACTGTCAGCCTTTATTAGTATTTTGTTCAGATCAAAAGACAATAGAGGTAAACATTTTAAAATAATTACAGTAGAAATCTAATTCTGGAAACGTTTTTGGATGTTATCCACTGTCAGCCTTTATTAGTATTTTGTTCAGATCAAAAGACAATAGAGGTAAACATTTTAAAATAATTACAGTAGAAATCTAATTCTGGAAACGTTTTTGGATTTTATCCACTGTCAGCCTTTATTTGTATTTTGTTCAGATCAAAAGACAATAGAGGTAAACATTTTAAAATAATTACAGTAGAAATCTAATTCTGGAAACGTTTTTGGATTTTATCCACTGTCAGCCTTTATTAGTATTTTGTTCAGATCAAAAGACAATAGAGGTAAACATTTTAAAATAATTACAGTAGAAATCTAATTCTGGAAACGTTTTTGGATGTTATCCACTGTCAGCCTTTATTAGTATTTTGTTCAGATCAAAAGACAATAGAGGTAAACATTTTAAAATAATTACAGTAGAAATCTAATTCTGGAAACGATTTTGGATGTTATCCACTGTCAGCCTTTATTAGTATTTTGTTCAGATCAAAAGACAATAGTAGTAAACATTTTAAAATAATTACAGTAGAAATCTAATTCTGGAAACGTTTTTGGATGTTATCCACTGTCAGCCTTTATTAGTATTTTGTTCAGATCAAAAGACAATAGAGGTAAACATTTTAAAATAATTACAGCAGAAATCTAATTCTGGAAACGTTTTTGGATTTTATCCACTGTCAGCCTTTATTAGTATTTTGTTCAGATCAAAAGACAATAGAGGTAAACATTTTAAAATAATTACAGTAGAAATCTAATTCTGGAAATGTTTTTGGATGTAATCCACTGTCAGCCTTTATTAGTATTTTGTTCAGATCAAAAGACAATAGAGGTAAACATTTTAAAATAATTACAGTAGAAATCTAATTCTGGAAACGTTTTTGGATGTTATCCACTGTCAGCCTTTATTAGTATTTTGTTCAGATCAAAAGACAATAGAGGTAAACGTTTTAAAATAATTACAGTAGAAATCTAATTCTGGAAACGTTTTTGGATGTTATCCACTGTCAGCCTTTATTAGTATTTTGTTCAGATCAAAAGAGAATAGAGGTAAACATTTTAAAATAATTACAGTAGAAATCTAATTCCGGAAACGTTTTTGGATGTTATCCACTGTCAGCCTTTATTAGTATTTTGTTCAGATCAAAAGACAATAGAGGTAAACATTTTAAAATAATTACAGTAGAAATCTAATTCTGGAAACGTTTTTGGATGTTATCCACTGTCAGCCTTTATTAGTATTTTGTTCAGATCAAAAGACAATAGAGGTAAACATTTTAAAATAATTACAGTAGAAATCTAATTCTGGAAACGTTTTTGGATGTTATCCACTGTCAGCCTTTATTAGTATTTTGTTCAGATCAAAAGACAATAGAGGTAAACATTTTAAAATAATTACAGTAGAAATCTAATTCTGGAAACGTGTTTGGATGTTATCCACTGTCAGCCTTTAGTAGTATTTTGTTCAGATCAAAACACAATAGAGGTAAACCTTTTAAAATAATTACAGTAGAAATCTAATTCTGGAAACGTTTTTGGATGTTATCCACTGTCAGCCTTTATTAGTATTTTGTTCAGATCAAAAGACAATAGAGGTAAACATTTTAAAATAATTACAGTAGAAATCTAATTCTGGAAACGTTTTTGGATGTTATCCACTGTCAGCCTTTATTAGTATTTTGTTCAGATCAAAACACAATAGAGGTAAACATTTTAAAATAATTACAGTAGAAATCTAATTCTGGAAACGTTTTTGGATGTTATCCACTGTCAGCCTTTATTAGTATTTTGTTCAGATCAAAAGACAATAGAGGTAAACATTTTAAAATAATTACAGTAGAAATCTAATTCTGAAAACGTTTTTGGATTTAATCCACTGTCAGCCTTTATTAGTATTTTGTTCAGATCAAAAGACAATAGAGGTAAACATTTTAAAATAATTACAGTAGAAATCTAATTCTGGAAACGTTTTTGGATGTTATCCACTGTCAGCCTTTAGTAGTATTTTGTTCAGATCAAAACACAATAGAGGTAAACATTTTAAAATAATTACAGTAGAAATCTAATTCTGGAAACGTTTTTGGATGTTATCCACTGTCAGCCTTTATTAGTATTTTGTTCAGATCAAAAGACAATAGAGGTAAACATTTTAAAATAATTACAGTAGAAATCTAATTCTGGAAACGTTTTTGGATGTTATCCACTGTCAGCCTTTATTAGTATTTTGTTCAGATCAAAAGACAATAGAGGTAAACATTTTAAAATAATTACAGTAGAAATCTAATTCTGGAAACGTTTTTGGATTTTATCCACTGTCAGCCTTTATTAGTATTTTGTTCAGATCAAAAGACAATAGAGGTAAACATTTTAAAATAATTACAGTAGAAATCTAATTCTGGAAACGTTTTTGGATTTTATCCACTGTCAGCCTTTATTAGTATTTTGTTCAGATCAAAAGACAATAGAGGTAAACATTTTAAAATAATTACAGTAGAAATCTAATTCTGGAAACGTTTTTGGATGTTATCCACTGTCAGCCTTTATTAGTATTTTGTTCAGATCAAAAGACAATAGAGGTAAACATTTTAAAATAATTACAGTAGAAATCTAATTCTGGAAACGTTTTTGGATGTTATCCACTGTCAGCCTTTATTAGTATTTTGTTCAGATCAAAAGACAATAGAGGTAAACATTTTAAAATAATTACAGTAGAAATCTAATTCTGGAAACGTTTTTGGACTTTATCCACTGTCAGCTTTTATTAGTATTTTGTTCAGATCAAAAGACAATAGAGGTAAACATTTTAAAATAATTACAGTAGAAATCTAATTCTGGAAACGTTTTTGGATGTTATCCACTGTCAGCCTTTATTAGTATTTTGTTCAGATCAAAAGACAATAGAGGTAAACATTTTAAAATAATTACAGTAGAAATCTAATTCTGGAAACGTTTTTGGATGTTATCCACTGTCAGCCTTTATTAGTATTTTGTTCAGATCAAAAGACAATAGAGGTAAACATTTCAAAATAATTACAGTAGAAATCTAATTCTGGAAACGTTTTTGGATGTTATCCACTGTCAGCCTTTATTAGTATTTTGTTCAGATCAAAAGACAATAGAGGTAAACATTTTAAAATAATTACAGTAGAAATCTCATTCTGGAAACGTTTTTGGATGTTATCCACTGTCAGCCTTTATTAGTATTTTGTTCAGATCAAAAGACAATAGAGGTAAATATTTTAAAATAATTACAGTAGAAATCCAATTCTGGAAAAGTTTTTGGATGTTATCCACTGTCAGCCTTTAGTAGTATTTTGTCTAGATCAAAACACAATAGAGGTAAACATTTTAAAATAATTACAGTAGAAATCTAATTCTGGAAACGTTTTTGGATGTTATCCACTGTCAGCCTTTATTAGTATTTTGTTCAGATCAAAAGACAATAGAGGTAAACATGTTAAAATAATTACAGTAGAAATCTTATTCTGGAAACGTTTTCGGATGTTATCCACTGTCAGCCTTTATTAGTATTTTGTTCAGATCAAAAGACAATAGAGGTAAACATTTTAAAATAATTACTGTAGAAATCTAATTCTGGAAACGTTTTTGGATTTTATCCACTGTCAGCCTTTATTAGTATTTTGTTCAGATCAAAAAACTATAGAGGTAAACATTTTAAAATAATTACAGTAGAAATCTAATTCTGGAAACGTTTTTGGATGTTATCCACTGTCAGCCTTTATTAGTATTTTGTTCAGATCAAAAGACAATAGAGGTAAACATTTTAAAATAATTACAGTAGAAATCTAATTCTGGAAACGTTTTTGGATGTTATCCACTGTCAGCCTTTATTAGTATTTTGTTCAGATCAAAAGACAATAGAGGTAAACATTTTAAAATAATTACAGTAGAAATCTAATTCTGGAAACGTTTTTGGATGTTATCCACTGTCAGCCTTTATTAGTATTTTGTTCAGATCAAAAGACAATAGAGGTAAACATTTTAAAATAATTACAGTAGAAATCTAATTCTGGAAACGTTTTTGGATGTTATCCACTGTCAGCCTTTATTAGTATTTTGTTCAGATCAAAAGACAATAGAGGTAAACATTTTAAAATAATTACAGTAGAAATCTAATTCTGGAAACGTTTTTGGATGTTATCCACTGTCAGCCTTTATTAGTATTTTGTTCAGATCAAAAGACAATAGTAGTAAACATTTTAAAATAATTACAGTAGAAATCTAATTCTGGAAACGTTTTTGGATGTTATCCACTGTCAGCCTTTATTAGTATTTTGTTCAGATCAACAGACAATAGAGGTAAACATTTTAAAATAATTACAGTAGAATTCTAATTCTGGAAACGTTTTTGGATGTTATCCACTGTCAGCTATTATTAGTATTTTGTTCAGATCAAAAGACAATAGAGGTAAACATTTTAAAATAATTACAGTAG
The DNA here is from genome assembly GCA_963556195.1 of Sepiola atlantica. Classification (NCBI taxonomy): domain Eukaryota; kingdom Metazoa; phylum Mollusca; class Cephalopoda; order Sepiida; family Sepiolidae; genus Sepiola; species Sepiola atlantica. The sequence goes on along the minus strand of OY744523.1, from coordinate 49,405,143 downwards.
AAATCTAATTCTGGAAACGTTTTTGGATGTTATCCACTGTCAGCCTTTATTAGTATTTTGTTCAGATCAAAAGACAATAGAGGTAAACGTTTTAAAATAATTACAGTAGAAATCTAATTCTGGAAACGTTTTTGGATGTTATCCACTGTCAGCCTTTATTAGTATTTTGTTCAGATCAAAAGACAATAGAGGTAAACATTTTAAAATAATTACAGTAGAAATCTAATTCTGGAAACGTTTTTGGATTTTATCCACTGTCAGCCTTTATTAGTATTTTGTTCAGATCAAAAGACAATAGAGGTAAACATTTTAAAATAATTACAGTAGAAATCTAATTCTGGAAACGTTTTTGGATTTTATCCACTGTCAGCCTTTATTAGTATTTTGTTCAGATCAAAAGACAATAGAGGTAAACATTTTAAAATAATTACAGTAGAAATCTAATTCTGGAAACGTTTTTGGATGTTATCCACTGTCAGCCTTTATTAGTATTTTGTTCAGATCAAAAGACAATAGAGGTAAACATTTTAAAATAATTACAGTAGAAATCTAATTCTGGAAACGTTTTTGGATTTTATCCACTGTCAGCCTTTATTAGTATTTTGTTCAGATCAAAAAACTATAGAGGTAAACATTTTAAAATAATTACAGTAGAAATCTAATTCTGGAAACGTTTTTGGATGTTATCCACTGTCAGCCTTTATTAGTATTTTGTTCAGATCAAAAGACAATAGAGGTAAACATTTTAAAATAATTACAGTAGAAATCTAATTCTGGAAACGTTTTTGGATGTTATCCACTGTCAGCCTTTATTAGTATTTTGTTCAGATCAAAAGACAATAGAGGTAAACATTTTAAAATAATTACAGTAGAAATCTAATTCTGGAAACGTTTTTGGATGTTATCCACTGTCAGCCTTTATTAGTATTTTGTTCAGATCAAAAGACAATAGAGGTAAACATTTTAAAATAATTACAGTAGAAATCTAATTCTGGAAACGTTTTTGGATGTTATCCACTGTCAGCCTTTATTAGTATTTTGTTCAGATCAAAAGACAATAGAGGTAAACATTTTAAAATAATTACAGTAGAAATCTAATTCTGGAAACGTTTTTGGATGTTATCCACTGTCAGCCTTTATTAGTATTTTGTTCAGATCAAAAGACAATAGTAGTAAACATTTTAAAATAATTACAGTAGAAATCTAATTCTGGAAACGTTTTTGGATGTTATCCACTGTCAGCCTTTATTAGTATTTTGTTCAGATCAAAAGACAATAGAGGTAAACATTTTAAAATAATTACAGTAGAATTCTAATTCTGGAAACGTTTTTGGATGTTATCCACTGTCAGCTATTATTAGTATTTTGTTCAGATCAAAAGACAATAGAGGTAAACATTTTAAAATAATTACAGTAGAAATCTAATTCTGGAAACGTTTTTGGATGTTATCCACTGTCAGCCTTTATTAGTATTTTGTTCAGATCAAAAGACAATAGAGGTAAACGTTTTAAAATAATTACAGTAGAAATCTAATTCTGGAAACGTTTTTGGATGTTATCCACTGTCAGCCTTTATTAGTATTTTGTTCAGATCAAAAGACAATAGAGGTAAACATTTTAAAATAATTACAGTAGAAATCTAATTCTGGAAACGTTTTTGGATTTTATCCACTGTCAGCCTTTATTAGTATTTTGTTCAGATCAAAAGACAATAGAGGTAAACATTTTAAAATAATTACAGTAGAAATCTAATTCTGGAAACGTTTTTGGATTTTATCCACTGTCAGCCTTTATTAGTATTTTGTTCAGATCAAAACACAATAGAGGTAAACATTTTAAAATAATTACAGTAGAAATCTAATTCTGGAAACGTTTTTGGATGTTATCCACTGTCAGCCTTTATTAGTATTTTGTTCAGATCAAAAGACAATAGAGGTAAACATTTTAAAATAATTACAGTAGAAATCTAATTCTGGAAACGTTTTTGGATTTTATCCACTGTCAGCCTTTATTAGTATTTTGTTCAGATTAAAAGACAATAGAGGTAAACATTTTAAAATAATTACAGTAGAAATCTAATTCTGGAAACGTTTTTGGATGTTATCCACTTTCAGCCTTTATTAGTATTTTGTTCAGATCAAAAGACAATAGAGGTAAACATTTTAAAATAATTACTGTAGAAATCTAATTCTGGAAACGTTTTTGGATTTTATCCACTGTCAGCCTTTATTAGTATTTTTTTCAGATCAAAAAACTATAGAGGTAAACATTTTAAAATAATTACAGTAGAAATCTAATTCTGGAAACGTTTTTGGATGTTATCCACTGTCAGCCTTTATTAGTATTTTGTTCAGATCAAAAGACAATAGAGGTAAACATTTTAAAATAATTACAGTAGAAATCTAATTCTGGAAACGTTTTTGGATGTTATCCACTGTCAGCCTTTATTAGTATTTTGTTCAGATCAAAAGACAATAGAGGTAAACATTTTAAAATAATTACAGTAGAAATCTAATTCTGGAAACGTTTTTGGATGTTATCCACTGTCAGCCTTTATTAGTATTTTGTTCAGATCAAAAGACAATAGAGGTAAACATTTTAAAATAATTACAGTAGAAATCTAATTCTGGAAACGTTTTTGGATGTTATCCACTGTCAGCCTTTATTAGTATTTTGTTCAGATCAAAAGACAATAGAGGTAAACATTTTAAAATAATTACAGTAGAAATCTAATTCTGGAAACGTTTTTGGATGTTATCCACTGTCAGCCTTTATTAGTATTTTGTTCAGATCAAAAGACAATAGTAGTAAACATTTTAAAATAATTACAGTAGAAATCTAATTCTGGAAACGTTTTTGGATGTTATCCACTGTCAGCCTTTATTAGTATTTTGTTCAGATCAAAAGACAATAGAGGTAAACATTTTAAAATAATTACAGTAGAATTCTAATTCTGGAAACGTTTTTGGATGTTATCCACTGTCAGCCTTTATTAGTATTTTGTTCAGATCAAAAGACAATAGAGGTAAACATTTTAAAATAATTACAGTAAAAATCTAATTCTGGAAACGTTTTTGGATGTTATCCACTGTCAGCCTTTATTAGTATTTTGTTCAGATCAAAAGACAATAGAGGTAAACGTTTTAAAATAATTACAGTAGAAATCTAATTCTGGAAACGTTTTTGGATGTTATCCACTGTCAGCCTTTATTAGTATTTTGTTCAGATCAAAAGACAATAGAGGTAAACATTTTAAAATAATTACAGTAGAAATCTAATTCTGGAAACGTTTTTGGATTTTATCCACTGTCAGCCTTTATTAGTATTTTGTTCAGATCAAAAGACAATAGAGGTAAACATTTTAAAATAATTACAGTAGAAATCTAATTCTGGAAACGTTTTTGGATTTTATCCACTGTCAGCCTTTATAAGTATTTTGTTCAGATCAAAAGACAATAGAGGTAAACATTTTAAAATAATTACAGTAGAAATCTAATTCTGGAAACGTTTTTGGATGTTATCCACTGTCAGCCTTTATTAGTATTTTGTTCAGATCAAAACACAATAGAGGTAAACATTTTAAAATAATTACAGTAGAAATCTAATTCTGGAAACGTTTTTGGATTTTATCCACTGTCAGCCTTTATTAGTATTTTGTTCAGATCAAAAGACAATAGAGGTAAACATTTTAAAATAATTACAGTAGAAATCTAATTCTAGAAAACGTTTTTGGATGTTATCCACTGTCAGCCTTTATTAGTATTTTGTTCAGATCAAAAGACAATAGAGGTAAACATTTTAAAATAATTACAGTAGAAATCTAATTCTGGAAACGTTTTTGGATTTTATCCACTGTCAGCCTTTATTAGTATTTTGTTCAGATCAAAAGACAATAGAGGTAAACATTTTTAAATAATTACAGTAGAAATCTAATTCTGGAAACGTTTTTGGATGTTATCCACTGTCAGCCTTTATTAGTATTTTGTTCAGATCAAAAGACAATAGAGGTAAACATTTTAAAATAATTACAGTAGAAATCTAATTCTGGAAACGTTTTTGGATGTTATCCACTGTCAGCCTTTATTAGTATTTTGTTCAGATCAAAAGACAATAGAGGTAAATATTTTAAAATAATTACAGTAGAAATCCAATTCTGGAAAAGTTTTTGGATGTTATCCACTGTCAGCCTTTAGTAGTATTTTGTCTAGATCAAAACACAATAGAGGTAAACATTTTAAAATAATTACAGTAGAAATCTTATTCTGGAAACGTTTTTGGATGTTATCCACTGTCAGCCTTTATTAGTATTTTGTTCAGATCAAAAGACAATAGAGGTAAACATTTTAAAATAATTACTGTAGAAATCTAATTCTGGAAACGTTTTTGGATTTTATCCACTGTCAGCCTTTATTAGTATTTTGTTCAGATCAAAAAACTATAGAGGTAAACATTTTAAAATAATTACAGTAGAAATCTAATTCTGGAAACGTTTTTGGATGTTATCCACTGTCAGCCTTTATTAGTATTTTGTTCAGATCAAAAGACAATAGAGGTAAACATTTTAAAATAATTACAGTAGAAATCTAATTCTGGAAACGTTTTTGGATGTTATCCACTGTCAGCCTTTATTAGTATTTTGTTCAGATCAAAAGACAATAGAGGTAAACATTTTAAAATAATTACAGTAGAAATCTAATTCTGGAAACGTTTTTGGATGTTATCCACTGTCAGCCTTTATTAGTATTTTGTTCAGATCAAAAGACAATAGAGGTAAACATTTTAAAATAATTACAGTAGAAATCTAATTCTGGAAACGTTTTTGGATGTTATCCACTGTCAGCCTTTATTAGTATTTTGTTCAGATCAAAAGACAATAGAGGTAAACATTTTAAAATAATTACAGTAGAAATCTAATTCTGGAAACGTTTTTGGATGTTATCCACTGTCAGCCTTTATTAGTATTTTGTTCAGATCAAAAGACAATAGTAGTAAACATTTTAAAATAATTACAGTAGAAATCTAATTCTGGAAACGTTTTTGGATGTTATCCACTGTCAGCCTTTATTAGTATTTTGTTCAGATCAAAAGACAATAGAGGTAAACATTTTAAAATAATTACAGTAGAATTCTAATTCTGGAAACGTTTTTGGATGTTATCCACTGTCAGCTATTATTAGTATTTTGTTCAGATCAAAAGACAATAGAGGTAAACATTTTAAAATAATTACAGTAGAAATCTAATTCTGGAAACGTTTTTGGATGTTATCCACTGTCAGCCTTTATTAGTATTTTGTTCAGATCAAAAGACAATAGAGGTAAACGTTTTAAAATAATTACAGTAGAAATCTAATTCTGGAAACGTTTTTGGATGTTATCCACTGTCAGCCTTTATTAGTATTTTGTTCAGATCAAAAGACAATAGAGGTAAACATTTTAAAATAATTACAGTAGAAATCTAATTCTGGAAACGTTTTTGGATTTTATCCACTGTCAGCCTTTATTAGTATTTTGTTCAGATCAAAAGAAATTAGAGGTAAACATTTTAAAATAATTACAGTAGAAATCTAATTCTGGAAACGTTTTTGGATTTTATCCACTGTCAGCCTTTATTAGTATTTTGTTCAGATCAAAAGACAATAGAGGTAAACATTTTAAAATAATTACAGTAGAAATCTAATTCTGGAAACGTTTTTGGATGTTATCCACTGTCAGCCTTTATTAGTATTTTGTTCAGATCAAAAGACAATAGAGGTAAACATTTTAAAATAATTACAGTAGAAATCTAATTCTGGAAACGTTTTTGGATTTTATCCACTGTCAGCCTTTATTAGTATTTTGTTCAGATTAAAAGACAATAGAGGTAAACATTTTAAAATAATTACAGTAGAAATCTAATTCTGGAAACGTTTTTGGATGTTATCCACTGTCAGCCTTTATTAGTATTTTGTTCAGATCAAAAGACAATAGAGGTAAACATTTTAAAATAATTACTGTAGAAATCTAATTCTGGAAACGTTTTTGGATTTTATCCACTGTCAGCCTTTATTAGTATTTTTTTCAGATCAAAAAACTATAGAGGTAAACATTTTAAAATAATTACAGTAGAAATCTAATTCTGGAAACGTTTTTGGATGTTATCCACTGTCAGCCTTTATTAGTATTTTGTTCAGATCAAAAGACAATAGAGGTAAACATTTTAAAATAATTACAGTAGAAATCTAATTCTGGAAACGTTTTTGGATGTTATCCACTGTCAGCCTTTATTAGTATTTTGTTCAGATCAAAAGACAATAGAGGTAAACATTTTAAAATAATTACAGTAGAAATCTAATTCTGGAAACGTTTTTGGATTTTATCCACTGTCAGCCTTTATTAGTATTTTGTTCAGATCAAAAGACAATAGAGGTAAACATTTTAAAATAATTACAGTAGAAATCTAATTCTGGAAACGTTTTTGGATTTTATCCACTGTCAGCCTTTATTAGTATTTTGTTCAGATCAAAAGACAATAGAGGTAAACATTTTAAAATAATTACAGTAGAAATCTAATTCTGGAAACGTTTTTGGATGTTATCCACTGTCAGCCTTTATTAGTATTTTGTTCAGATCAAAACACAATAGAGGTAAACATTTTAAAATAATTACAGTAGAAATCTAATTCTGGAAACGTTTTTGGATTTTATCCACTGTCAGCCTTTATTAGTATTTTGTTCAGATCAAAAGACAATAGAGGTAAACATTTTAAAATAATTACAGTAGAAATCTAATTCTAGAAAACGTTTTTGGATGTTATCCACTGTCAGCCTTTATTAGTATTTTGTTCAGATCAAAAGACAATAGAGGTAAACATTTTAAAATAATTACAGTAGAAATCTAATTCTGGAAACGTTTTTGGATGTTATCCACTGTCAGCCTTTATTAGTATTTTGTTCAGATCAAAAGACAATAGTAGTAAACATTTTAAAATAATTACAGTAGAAATCTAATTCTGGAAACGTTTTTGGATGTTATCCACTGTCAGCCTTTATTAGTATTTTGTTCAGATCAAAAGACAATAGAGGTAAACATTTTAAAATAATTACAGTAGAAATCTAATTCTGGAAACGTTTTTGGATTTTATCCACTGTCAGCCTTTATTAGTATTTTGTTCAGATCAAAAGACAATAGAGGTAAACGTTTTAAAATAATTACAGTAGAAATCTAATTCTGGAAACGTTTTTGGATGTTATCCACTGTCAGCCTTTATTAGTATTTTGTTCAGATCAAAAGACAATAGAGGTAAACATTTTAAAATAATTACAGTAGAAATCTAATTCCGGAAACGTTTTTGGATGTTATCCACTGTCAGCCTTTATTAGTATTTTGTTCAGATCAAAAGACAATAGAGGTAAACATTTTAAAATAATTACAGTAGAAATCTAATTCTGGAAACGTTTTTGGATGTTATCCACTGTCATGCTTTATTAGTATTTTGTTCAGATCAAAAGACAATAGAGGTAAACATTTTAAAATAATTACAGTAGAAATCTAATTCTGGAAACGTTTTTGGATGTTATCCACTGTCAGCCTTTATTAGTATTTTGTTCAGATCAAAAGACAATAGTAGTAAACATTTTAAAATAATTACAGTAGAAATCTAATTCTGGAAACGTTTTTGGATGTTATCCACTGTCAGCCTTTATTAGTATTTTGTTCAGATCAAAAGACAATAGAGGTAAACATTTTAAAATAATTACAGTAGAATTCTAATTCTGGAAACGTTTTTGGATGTTATCCACTGTCAGCTATTATTAGTATTTTGTTCAGATCAAAAGACAATAGAGGTAAACATTTTAAAATAATTACAGTAGAAATCTAATTCTGGAAACGTTTTTGGATTTTATCCACTGTCAGCCTTTATTAGTATTTTGTTCAGATCAAAAGACAATAGAGGTAAACATTTTAAAATAATTACAGTAGAAATCTAATTCTGGAAACGTTTTTGGATTTTATCCACTGTCAGCCTTTATTAGTATTTTGTTCAGATCAAAAGACAATAGAGGTAAACATTTTAAAATAATTACAGTAGAAATCTAATTCTGGAAACGTTTTTGGATGTTATCCACTGTCAGCCTTTATTAGTATTTTGTTCAGATCAAAAGACAATAGAGGTAAACATTTTAAAATAATTACAGTAGAAATCTAATTCTGGAAACGTTTTTGGATTTTATCCACTGTCAGCCTTTATTAGTATTTTGTTCAGATTAAAAGACAATAGAGGTAAACATTTTAAAATAATTACAGTAGAAATCTAATTCTGGAAACGTTTTTGGATGTTATCCACTGTCAGCCTTTATTAGTATTTTGTTCAGATCAAAAGACAATAGAGGTAAACATTTTAAAATAATTACTGTAGAAATCTAATTCTGGAAAAGTTTTTGGATTTTATCCACTGTCAGCCTTTATTAGTATTTTTTTAAGATCAAAAAACTATAGAGGTAAACATTTTAAAATAATTACAGTAGAAATCTAATTCTGGAAACGTTTTTGGATGTTATCCACTGTCAGCCTTTATTAGTATTTTGTTCAGATCAAAAGACAATAGAGGTAAACATTTTAAAATAATTACAGTAGAAATCTAATTCTGGAAACGTTTTTGGATGTTATCCACTGTCAGCCTTTATTAGTATTTTGTTCAGATCAAAAGACAATAGAGGTAAACATTTTAAAATAATTACAGTAGAAATCTAATTCTGGAAACGTTTTTGGATTTTATCCACTGTCAGCCTTTATTAGTATTTTGTTCAGATCAAAAGACAATAGAGGTAAACATTTTAAAATAATTACAGTAGAAATCTAATTCTGGAAACGTTTTTGGATTTTATCCACTGTCAGCCTTTATTAGTATTTTGTTCAGATCAAAAGACAATAGAGGTAAACATTTTAAAATAATTACAGTAGAAATCTAATTCTGGAAACGTTTTTGGATGTTATCCACTGTCAGCCTTTATTAGTATTTTGTTCAGATCAAAACACAATAGAGGTAAACATTTTAAAATAATTACAGTAGAAATCTAATTCTGGAAACGTTTTTGGATTTTATCCACTGTCAGCCTTTATTAGTATTTTGTTCAGATCAAAAGACAATAGAGGTAAACATTTTAAAATAATTACAGTAGAAATCTAATTCTAGAAAACGTTTTTGGATGTTATCCACTGTCAGCCTTTATTAGTATTTTGTTCAGATCAAAAGACAATAGAGGTAAACATTTTAAAATAATTACAGTAGAAATCTAATTCTGGAAACGTTTTTGGATGTTATCCACTGTCAGCCTTTATTAGTATTTTGTTCAGATCAAAAGACAATAGTAGTAAACATTTTAAAATAATTACAGTAGAAATCTAATTCTGGAAACGTTTTTGGATGTTATCCACTGTCAGCCTTTATTAGTATTTTGTTCAGATCAAAAGACAATAGAGGTAAACATTTTAAAATAATTACAGTAGAAATCTAATTCTGGAAACGTTTTTGGATTTTATCCACTGTCAGCCTTTATTAGTATTTTGTTCAGATCAAAAGACAATAGAGGTAAACATTTTAAAATAATTACAGTAGAAATCTAATTCTGGAAACGTTTTTGGATGTAATCCACTGTCAGCCTTTATTAGTATTTTGTTCAGATCAAAAGACAATAGAGGTAAACATTTTAAAATAATTACAGTAGAAATCTAATTCTGGAAACGTTTTTGGATGTTACCCACTGTCAGCCTTTATTAGTATTTTGTTCAGATCAAAAGACAATAGAGGTAAACGTTTTAAAATAATTACAGTAGAAATCTAATTCTGGAAACGTTTTTGGATGTTATCCACTGTCAGCCTTTATTAGTATTTTGTTCAGATCAAAAGACAATAGAGGTAAACATTTTAAAATAATTACAGTAGAAATCTAATTCCGGAAACGTTTTTGGATGTTATCCACTGTCAGCCTTTATTAGTATTTTGTTCAGATCAAAAGACAATAGAGGTAAACATTTTAAAATAATTACAGTAGAAATCTAATTCTGGAAACGTTTTTGGATGTTATCCACTGTCATGCTTTATTAGTATTTTGTTCAGATCAAAAGACAATAGAGGTAAACATTTTAAAATAATTACAGTAGAAATCTAATTCTGGAAACGTTTTTGGATGTTATCCACTGTCAGCCTTTATTAGTATTTTGTTCAGATCAAAAGACAATAGAGGTAAACATTTTAAAATAATTACAGTAGAAATCTAATTCTGGAAACGTTTTTGGATGTTATCCACTGTCAGCCTTTATTAGTATTTTGTTCAGATCAAAAGACAATAGAGGTAAACATTTTAAAATAATTACAGTAGAAATCTAATTCTGGAAACTTTTTTGGATTTTATCCACTGTCAGCCTTTATTAGTATTTTGTTCAGATCAAAAGACAATAGAGGTAAACATTTTAAAATAATTACAGTAGAAATCTAATTCTGGAAACGTTTTTGGATGTTATCCACTGTCAGCCTTTATTAGTATTTTGTTCAGATCAAAAGACAATAGAGGTAAACATTTTAAAATAATTACAGTAGAAATCTAATTCTGGAAACGTTTTTGGATGTTATCCACTGTAAGCCTTTATTAGTATTTTGTTCAGATCAAAAGACAATAGAGGTAAACATTTTAAAATAATTACAGTAGAAATCTAATTCTGGAAACGTTTTTGGATGTTATCCACTGTCAGCCTTTATTAGTATTTTGTTCAGATCAAAAGACAATAGAGGTAAACATTTTAAAATAATTACAGTAGAAATCTAATTCTGGAAACGTTTTTGGATTTTATCCACTGTCAGCCTTTATTAGTATTTTGTTCAGATCAAAAGACAATAGAGGTAAACATTTTAAAATAATTACAGTAGAAATCTAATTCTGGAAACGTTTTTGGATGTTATCCACTGTCAGCCTTTATTAGTATTTTGTTCAGATCAAAAGACAATAGAGGTAAACATTTTAAAATAATTACAGTAGAAATCTAATTCTGGAAACGTTTTTGGATGTTATCCACTGTCAGCCTTTATTAGTATTTTGTTCAGATCAAAAGACAATAGAGGTAAACATTTTAAAATAATTACAGTAGAAATCTAATTCTGGAAACGTTTTTGGATGTTATCCACTGTCAGCCTTTATTAGTATTTTGTTCAGATCAAAAGACAATAGAGGTAAACATTTTAAAATAATTACAGTAGAAATCTAATTCTGGAAACGTTTTTGGATTTTATCCACTGTCAGCCTTTATTAGTATTTTGTTCAGATCAAAAGACAATAGAGGTAAACAATTTAAAATAATTACAGTAGAAATCTAATTCTGGAAACGTTTTTGGATGTTATCCACTGTCAGCCTTTATTAGTATTTTGTTCAGATCAAAAGACAATAGAGGTAAACATTTTAAAATAATTACAGTAGAAATCTAATTCTGGAAACGTTTTTGGATGTTATCCACTGTCAGCCTTTATTAGTATTTTGTTCAGATCAAAAGACAATAGAGGTAAACATTTTAAAATAATTACAGTAGAAATCTAATTCTGAAAACGTTTTTGGATGTTATCCACTGTCAGCCTTTATTAGTATTTTGTTCAGATCAAAAGACAATAGAGGTAAACATTTTAAAATAATTACAGTAGAAATCTAATTCTGGAAACGTTTTTGGATGTTATCCACTGTCAGCCTTTATTAGTATTTTGTTCAGATCAAAAGACAATAGAGGTACACATTTTACAATAATTACAGTAGAAATCTAATTCTGGAAACGTTTTTGGATTTTATCTACTGTCAGCCTTTATTTGTATTTTGTTCAGATCAAAAGACAATAGAGGTAAACATTTTAAAATAATTACTGTAGAAATCTAATTCTGGAAACGTTTTTGGATTTTATCCACTGTCAGCCTTTATTAGTATTTTGTTCAGATCAAAAGACAATAGAGGTAAACATTTTAAAATAATTACTGTAGAAATCTAATTCTGGAAACGTTTTTGGATTTTATCTACTGTCAGCCTTTATTAGTATTTTTTTCAGATCAAAAAACTATAGAGGTAAACATTTTAAAATAATTACAGTAGAAATCTAATTCTGGAAACGTTTTTGGATGTTATCCACTGTCAGCCTTTATTAGTATTTTGTTCAGATCAAAAGACAATAGAGGTAAACATTTTAAAATAATTACAGTAGAAATCTAATTCTGGAAACGTTTTTGGATGTTATCCACTGTCAGCCTTTATTAGTATTTTGTTCAGATCAAAAGACAATAGAGGTAAACATTTTAAAATAATTACAGTAGAAATCTAATTCTGGAAACGTTTTTGGATTTTATCCACTGTCAGCCTTTATTAGTATTTTGTTCAGATCAAAAGACAATAGAGGTAAACATTTTAAAATAATTACAGTAGAAATCTAATTCTGGAAACGTTTTTGGATTTTATCCACTGTCAGCCTTTATTAGTATTTTGTTCAGATCAAAAGACAATAGAGGTAAACATTTTAAAATAATTACAGTAGAAATCTAATTCTGGAAACGTTTTTGGATGTTATCCACTGTCAGCCTTTATTAGTATTTTGTTCAGATCAAAACACAATAGAGGTAAACATTTTAAAATAATTACAGTAGAAATCTAATTCTGGAAACGTTTTTGGATTTTATCCACTGTCAGCCTTTATTAGTATTTTGTTCAGATCAAAAGACAATAGAGGTAAACATTTTAAAATAATTACAGTAGAAATCTAATTCTAGAAAACGTTTTTGGATGTTATCCACTGTCAGCCTTTATTAGTATTTTGTTCAGATCAAAAGACAATAGAGGTAAACATTTTAAAATAATTACAGTAGAAATCTAATTCTGGAAACGTTTTTGGATGTTATCCACTGTCAGCCTTTATTAGTATTTTGTTCAGATCAAAAGACAATAGTAGTAAACATTTTAAAATAATTACAGTAGAAATCTAATTCTGGAAACGTTTTTGGATGTTATCCACTGTCAGCCTTTATTAGTATTTTGTTCAGATCAAAAGACAATAGAGGTAAACATTTTAAAATAATTACAGTAGAAATCTAATTCTGGAAACGTTTTTGGATTTTATCCACTGTCAGCCTTTATTAGTATTTTGTTCAGATCAAAAGACAATAGAGGTAAACATTTTAAAATAATTACAGTAGAAATCTAATTCTGGAAACGTTTTTGGATGTAATCCACTGTCAGCCTTTATTAGTATTTTGTTCAGATCAAAAGACAATAGAGGTAAACATTTTAAAATAATTACAGTAGAAATCTAATTCTGGAAACGTTTTTGGATGTTACCCACTGTCAGCCTTTATTAGTATTTTGTTCAGATCAAAAGACAATAGAGGTAAACGTTTTAAAATAATTACAGTAGAAATCTAATTCTGGAAACGTTTTTGGATGTTATCCACTGTCAGCCTTTATTAGTATTTTGTTCAGATCAAAAGACAATAGAGGTAAACATTTTAAAATAATTACAGTAGAAATCTAATTCCGGAAACGTTTTTGGATGTTATCCACTGTCAGCCTTTATTAGTATTTTGTTCAGATCAAAAGACAATAGAGGTAAACATTTTAAAATAATTACAGTAGAAATCTAATTCTGGAAACGTTTTTGGATGTTATCCACTGTCAGCCTTTATTAGTATTTTGTTCAGATCAAAAGACAATAGAGGTAAACATTTTAAAATAATTACAGTAGAAATCTAATTCTGGAAACGTTTTTGGATGTTATCCACTGTCAGCCTTTATTAGTATTTTGTTCAGATCAAAAGACAATAGAGGTAAACATTTTAAAATAATTACAGTAGAAATCTAATTCTGGAAACGTTTTTGGATGTTATCCACTGTCAGCCTTTATTAGTATTTTGTTCAGATCAAAAGACAATAGAGGTAAACATTTTAAAATAATTACAGTAGAAATCTAATTCTGGAAACGTTTTTGGATTTTATCCACTGTCAGCCTTTATTAGTATTTTGTTCAGATCAAAAGACAATAGAGGTAAACATTTTAAAATAATTACAGTAGAAATCTAATTCTGGAAACGTTTTTGGATGTTATCCACTGTCAGCCTTTATTAGTATTTTGTTCAGATCAAAAGACAATAGAGGTAAACATTTTAAAATAATTACAGTAGAAATCTAATTCTGGAAACGTTTTTGGATGTTATCCACTGTAAGCCTTTATTAGTATTTTGTTCAGATCAAAAGACAATAGAGGTAAACATTTTAAAATAATTACAGTAGAAATCTAATTCTGGAAACGTTTTTGGATGTTATCCACTGTCAGCCTTTATTAGTATTTTGTTCAGATCAAAAGACAATAGAGGTAAACATTTTAAAATAATTACAGTAGAAATCTAATTCTGGAAACGTTTTTGGATTTTATCCACTGTCAGCCTTTATTAGTATTTTGTTCAGATCAAAAGACAATAGAGGTAAACATTTTAAAATAATTACAGTAGAAATCTAATTCTGGAAACGTTTTTGGATGTTATCCACTGTCAGCCTTTATTAGTATTTTGTTCAGATCAAAAGACAATAGAGGTAAACATTTTAAAATAATTACAGTAGAAATCTAATTCTGGAAACGTTTTTGGATGTTATCCACTGTCAGCCTTTATTAGTATTTTGTTCAGATCAAAAGACAATAGAGGTAAACATTTTAAAATAATTACAGTAGAAATCTAATTCTGGAAACGTTTTTGGATGTTATCCACTGTCAGCCTTTATTAGTATTTTGTTCAGATCAAAAGACAATAGAGGTAAACATTTTAAAATAATTACAGTAGAAATCTAATTCTGGAAACGTTTTTGGATTTTATCCACTGTCAGCTTTTATTAGTATTTTGTTCAGATCAAAAGACAATAGAGGTAAACAATTTAAAATAATTACAGTAGAAATCTAATTCTGGAAACGTTTTTGGATGTTATCCACTGTCAGCCTTTATTAGTATTTTGTTCAGATCAAAAGACAATAGAGGTAAACATTTTAAAATAATTACAGTAGAAATCTAATTCTGGAAACGTTTTTGGATGTTATCCACTGTCAGCCTTTATTAGTATTTTGTTCAGATCAAAAGACAATAGAGGTAAACATTTTAAAATAATTACTGTAGAAATCTAATTCTGAAAACGTTTTTGGATGTTATCCACTGTCAGCCTTTATTAGTATTTTGTTCAGATCAAAAGACAATAGAGGTAAACATTTTAAAATAATTACAGTAGAAATCTAATTCTGGAAACGTTTTTGGATGTTATCCACTGTCAGCCTTTATTAGTATTTTGTTCAGATCAAAAGACAATAGAGGTACACATTTTACAATAATTACAGTAGAAATCTAATTCTGGAAACGTTTTTGGATTTTATCTACTGTCAGCCTTTATTTGTATTTTGTTCAGATCAAAAGACAATAGAGGTAAACATTTTAAAATAATTACAGTAGAAATCTAATTCTGGAAACGTTTTTGGATTTTATCCACTGTCAGCCTTTATTAGTATTTTGTTCAGATCAAAAGACAATAGAGGTAAACATTTTAAAATAATTACAGTAGAAATCTAATTCTGGAAACGTTTTTGGATGTTATCCACTGTCAGCCTTTATTAGTATTTTGTTCAGATCAAAAGACAATAGAGGTAAACATTTTAAAATAATTACAGTAGAAATCTAATTCTAGAAAACGTTTTTGGATGTTATCCACTGTCAGCCTTTATTAGTATTTTGTTCAGATCAAAAGACAATAGAGGTAAACATTTTAAAATAATTACAGTAGAAATCTAATTCTGGAAACGTTTTTGGATTTTATCCACTGTCAGCCTTTATTAGTATTTTGTTCAGATCAAAAGACAATAGAGGTAAACATTTTAAAATAATTACAGTAGAAATCTAATTCTGGAAACGTTTTTGGATGTTATCCACTGTCAGCCTTTATTAGTATTTTGTTCAGATCAAAAGACAATAGAGGTAAACATTTTCAAATAATTACAGTAGAAATCTAATTCTGAAAACGTTTTTGGATGTTACCCACTGTCAGCCTTTATTAGTATTTTGTTCAGATCAAAAGACAATAGAGGTAAACGTTTTAAAATAATTACAGTAGAAATCTAATTCTGGAAACGTTTTTGGATGTTATCCACTGTCAGCCTTTATTAGTATTTTGTTCAGATCAAAAGACAATAGAGGTAAACATTTTAAAATAATTACAGTAGAAATCTAATTCCGGAAACGTTTTTGGATGTTATCCACTGTCAGCCTTTATTAGTATTTTGTTCAGATCAAAAGACAATAGAGGTAAACATTTTAAAATAATTACAGTAGAAATCTAATTCTGGAAACGTTTTTGGATGTTATCCACTGTCAGCCTTTATTAGTATTTTGTTCAGATCAAAAGACAATAGAGGTAAACATTTTAAAATAATTACAGTAGAAATCTAATTCTGGAAACGTTTTTGGATGTTATCCACTGTCAGCCTTTATTAGTATTTTGTTCAGATCAAAAGACAATAGAGGTAAACATTTTAAAATAATTACAGTAGAAATCTAATTCTGGAAACGTTTTTGGATGTTATCCACTGTCAGCCTTTATTAGTATTTTGTTCAGATCAAAAGACAATAGAGGTAAACATTTTAAAATAATTACAGTAGAAATCTAATTCTGGAAACGTTTTTGGATTTTATCCACTGTCAGCCTTTATTAGTATTTTGTTCAGATCAAAAGACAATAGAGGTAAACATTTTAAAATAATTACAGTAGAAATCTAATTCTGGAAACGTTTTTGGATGTTATCCACTGTCAGCCTTTATTAGTATTTTGTTCAGATCAAAAGACAATAGAGGTAAACATTTTAAAATAATTACAGTAGAAATCTAATTCTGGAAACGTTTTTGGATGTTATCCACTGTAAGCCTTTATTAGTATTTTGTTCAGATCAAAAGACAATAGAGGTAAACATTTTAAAATAATTACAGTAGAAATCTAATTCTGGAAACGTTTTTGGATGTTATCCACTGTCAGCCTTTATTAGTATTTTGTCTAGATCAAAAGACAATAGAGGTAAACATTTTAAAATAATTACAGTAGAAATCTAATTCTGGAAACGTTTTTGGATTTTATCCACTGTCAGCCTTTATTAGTATTTTGTTCAGATCAAAAGACAATAGAGGTAAACATTTTAAAATAATTACAGTAGAAATCTAATTCTCGAAACGTTTTTGGATGTTATCCACTGTCAGCCTTTATTAGTATTTTGTTCAGATCAAAAGACAATAGAGGTAAACATTTTAAAATAATTACAGTAGAAATCTAATTCTGGAAACGTTTTTGGATGTTATCCACTGTCAGCCTTTATTAGTATTTTGTTCAGATCAAAAGACAATAGAGGTAAACATTTTAAAATAATTACAGTAGAAATCTAATTCTGGAAACGTTTTTGGATGTTATCCACTGTCAGCCTTTATTAGTATTTTGTTCAGATCAAAAGACAATAGAGGTAAACATTTTAAAATAATTACAGTAGAAATCTAATTCTGGAAACGTTTTTGGATTTTATCCACTGTCAGCCTTTATTAGTATTTTGTTCAGATCAAAAGACAATAGAGGTAAACAATTTAAAATAATTACAGTAGAAATCTAATTCTGGAAACGTTTTTGGATGTTATCCACTGTCAGCCTTTATTAGTATTTTGTTCAGATCAAAAGACAATAGAGGTAAACATTTTAAAATAATTACAGTAGAAATCTAATTCTGGAAACGTTTTTGGATGTTATCCACTGTCAGCCTTTATTAGTATTTTGTTCAGATCAAAAGACAATAGAGGTAAACATTTTAAAATAATTACAGTAGAAATCTAATTCTGAAAACGTTTTTGGATGTTATCCACTGTCAGCCTTTATTAGTATTTTGTTCAGATCAAAAGACAATAGAGGTAAACATTTTAAAATAATTACAGTAGAAATCTAATTCTGGAAACGTTTTTGGATGTTATCCACTGTCAGCCTTTATTAGTATTTTGTTCAGATCAAAAGACAATAGAGGTACACATTTTACAATAATTACAGTAGAAATCTAATTCTGGAAACGTTTTTGGATTTTATCTACTGTCAGCCTTTATTTGTATTTTGTTCAGATCAAAAGACAATAGAGGTAAACATTTTAAAATAATTACAGTAGAAATCTAATTCTGGAAACGTTTTTGGATTTTATCCACTGTCAGCCTTTATTAGTATTTTGTTCAGATCAAAAGACAATAGAGGTAAACATTTTAAAATAATTACAGTAGAAATCTAATTCTGGAAACGTTTTTGGATGTTATCCACTGTCAGCCTTTATTAGTATTTTGTTCAGATCAAAAGACAATAGAGGTAAACATTTTAAAATAATTACAGTAGAAATCTAATTCTAGAAAACGTTTTTGGATGTTATCCACTGTCAGCCTTTATTAGTATTTTGTTCAGATCAAAAGACAATAGAGGTAAACATTTTAAAATAATTACAGTAAAAATCTAATTCTGGAAACGTTTTTGGATTTTATCCACTGTCAGCCTTTATTAGTATTTTGTTCAGATCAAAAGACAATAGAGGTAAACATTTTAAAATAATTACAGTAGAAATCTAATTCTGGAAACGTTTTTGGATGTTATCCACTGTCAGCCTTTATTAGTATTTTGTTCAGATCAAAAGACAATAGAGGTAAACATTTTCAAATAATTACAGTAGAAATCTAATTCTGAAAACGTTTTTGGATGTTATCCACTGTCAGCCTTTATTAGTATTTTGTTCAGATCAAAAGACAATAGAGGTAAACATTTTAAAATAATTACAGTAGAAATCTAATTCTGGAAACGTTTTTGGATGTTATCCACTGTCAGCCTTTATTAGTATTTTGTTCAGATCAAAAGACAATAGAGGTAAACATTTTAAAATAATTACAGTAGAAATCTAATTCTGGAAACGTTTTTGGATTTTATCCACTGTCAGCCTTTATTTGTATTTTGTTCAGATCAAAAGACAATAGAGGTAAACATTTTAAAATAATTACAGTAGAAATCTAATTCTGGAAACGTTTTTGGATGTTATCCACTGTCAGCCTTTATTAGTATTTTGTTCAGATCAAAAGACAATAGAGGTAAACATTTTAAAATAATTACAGTAGAAATCTAATTCTGGAAACGTTTTTGGATGTTATCCACTGTCAGCCTTTATTAGTATTTTGTTCAGATCAAAAGACAATAGAGGTAAACATTTTAAAATAATTACAGTAGAAATCTAATTCTGGAAACGTTTTTGGATGTTATCCACTGTCAGCCTTTATTAGTATTTTGTTCAGATCAAAAGACAATAGTAGTAAACATTTTAAAATAATTACAGTAGAAATCTAATTCTGGAAACGTTTTTGGATGTTATCCACTGTCAGCCTTTATTAGTATTTTGTTCAGATAAAAAGACAATAGAGGTAAACATTTTAAAATAATTACAGTAGAAATCTAATTCTGGAAACGTTTTTGGATTTTATCCACTGTCAGCCTTTATTAGTATTTTGTTCAGATCAAAAGACAATAGAGGTAAACATTTTAAAATAATTACAGTAGAAATCTAATTCTGGAAACGTTTTTGGATGTTATCCACTGTCAGCCTTTATTAGTATTTTGTTCAGATCAAAAGACAATAGAGGTAAACATTTTAAAATAATTACAGTAGAAATCTTATTCTGGAAACGTTTTTGGATGTTATCCACTGTCAGCCTTTATTAGTATTTTGTTCAGATCAAAAGACAATAGAGGTAAACATTTTAAAATAATTACAGTAGAAATCTAATTCTGGAAACGTTTTTGGATTTTATCCACTGTCAGCCTTTATTAGTATTTTGTTCAGATCAAAAGACAATAGAGGTAAACATTTTAAAATAATTACAGTAGAAATCTAATTCTGGAAACGTTTTTGGATGTTATCCACTGTCAGCCTTTATTAGTATTTTGTTCAGATCAAAAGACAATAGAGGTAAACATTTTAAAATAATTACAGTAGAAATCTAATTCTGGAAACGTTTTTGGATGTTATCCACTGTCAGCCTTTATTAGTATTTTGTTCAGATCAAAAGACAATAGAGGTAAACATTTCAAAATAATTACAGTAGAAATCTAATTCTGGAAACGTTTTTGGATGTTATCCACTGTCAGCCTTTATTAGTATTTTGTTCAGATCAAAAGACAATAGAGGTAAACATTTTAAAATAATTACAGTAGAAATCTAATACTGGAAACGTTGTTGGATGTTATCCACTGTCAGCCTTTATTAGTATTTTGTTCAGATCAAAAGACAATAGAGGTAAACATTTTAAAATAATTACAGTAGTAATCTAATACTGGAAACGTTTTTGGATGTTATCCACTGTCAGCCTTTATTAGTATTTTGTTCAGATCAAAAGACAATAGAGGTAAACATTTTAAAATAATTACAGTAGAAATCTAATTCTGGAAACGTTTTTGGATTTTATCCACTGTCAGCCTTTATAAGTATTTTGTTTAGATCAAAAGACAATAGAGGTAAACATTTTAAAATAATTACAGTAGAAATCTAATTCTGGAAACGTTTTTGGATGTTATCCACTGTCAGCCTTTATTAGTATTTTGTTCAGATCAAAAGACCATAGAGGTAAACATTTTAAAATAATTACAGTAGAAATCTAATTCTGGAAACGTTTTTGGATTTTATCCACTGTCAGCCTTTATTAGTATTTTGTTCAGATCAAAAGACAATAGAGGTAAACATTTCAAAATAATTACAGTAGAAATCTAATTCTGGAAACGTTTTTGGATGTTATCCACTGTCAGCATTTATTAGTATTTTGTTCAGATCAAAAGACAATAGAGGTAAACATTTTAAAATAATTACAGTAGAAATCTAATTCTAGAAAACGTTTTTGGATGTTATCCACTGTCAGCCTTTATTAGTATTTTGTTCAGATCAAAAGACAATAGAGGTAAACATTTTAAAATAATTACAGTAGAAATCTAATTCTGGAAACGTTTTTGGATGTTATCCACTGTCAGCCTTTATTAGTATTTTGTTCAGATCAAAAGACAATAGAGGTAAACATTTTAAAATAATTACAGTAGAAATCTAATTCTGGAAACGTTTTTGGATTTTATCCACTGTCAGCCTTTATTAGTATTTTGTTCAGATCAAAAGACAATAGAGGTAAACATTTTAAAATAATTACAGTAGAAATCTAATTCTGGAAACGTTTTTGGATGTTATCCACAGTCAGCCTTTATTAGTATTTTGTTCAGATCAAAAGACAATAGAGGTAAACATTTTAAAATAATTACAGTAGAAATCTAATTCTAGAAACGTTTTTGGATGTTATCCACTGTCAGCCTTTATTAGTATTTTGTTCAGATCAAAAGACAATAGAGGTAAACATTTTAAAATTATTACAGTAGAAATCTAATTCTGGAAACATTTTTGGATTTTATCCACTGTCAGCCTGTATTAGTATTTTAGGGGGTCTAATGAACAAAACTTGTTTCATCATTATGTTTCTCAGAATTAAATAATACCCACATATCCAAAATATTCTTTCGCATATTTTTTTAATGATATTTCAACACAAACAAGGCAGGTCGCCACTGTAGACGTAAGGGCTATTCATAATTAGGTGGTAGGTGTTGGGTGTCATCTTAAGTTGGGAGCTGTGCAGCGAGGTGTCTGTTTACATTAGTTTTAAACCTCTGCATGTCGGTACATGGAGCAGGGAGGGGGTTCCAGAGGCAAGCAACACGAAGAAAGAAGCTGCTAGAGTAGAAGGCTCTCCAGCATCTGGGGACCTCCACAGTGAATGGATGGGACCTGGCCTATTGTCGGGGTGTTCTAGTGTATTTGCGTCGAGCGGGAACCGGAGTAACTAGTTCAGCAGAGCACACTCCATTTAATATTTGTAAAACAAGCACAAGGATGCAACAGTGCGGCTATGAGACAGGGGCTGGAGCTTGGTTGATTGTGTGAGCCCTATTAAGTTGGCGACTCTTTTTTTTGGACCTTGTCTCAGATGTAGAGACTAATTGATGATATACCAGCCCTGATGTGACAACAATACTCCATACATCTTCGGATGGTGGCTTTGCAGAGATATATGATAATGTCAGGTTTGAGGAATTTACTATCACGGTAGAGGGAGCCCACCTTCTTTGCAGCAGCCTTTGCTATGTGTTCAATGTAGGTGTTCCAATTCATGCTACATGAGAATGTCAGGTCCAGTAGTTTGAAAGTTGAACTCTCAGGCAGGGTGTTATTTGCCATGGAAATCGATGGTTGAAGAGGTTTCTTGTAGTTATTGAAGAAAAGGAGCTTCGTCTCTGCGGCATTAAAACTTACCAACTATTTATTCCCACAATCCACTACAGCATGGAGGTCACGTTCTAAAGATTCAGCCATTGCCTCGGATATGTACGCGTCTGTTTTGCCAACATGGTTGTCTTTGCTGCACTCTACTTGGTATTATTCCTTTTTGTATATTCCCACTTTGACAATGACTGCTCAGTTGTCGATGTTATATTCAACAGTATTGATAATACATTGTAACTTTATCCATCAACCTTCGTCTTTGTTTTAGTAACGGCATTGCTCATTATTCTGACTGGCTGTCTCATTCAAATCACACATATCTAGCTGGTGAACTTTGTCTTATCTTTTCACTGTCGCATCACGTGTCCCAAAGTGTCACCTTCCCCCCAGGCTTTCTTGATAATTCCCTTAATTAATATTTCTTATTTGAGATGTTCATTACTTCAATTCCTGACCATGTTCTCTTTCCTCTATTCCCCCATTGAGTCTTTCTGAGCATGCTGTTGTAGATCTTTAGGTTACTTTTTTTCGGTGAAGTCTTCTGTTTATCGTCATTTTAATAGGAAGACGTTTCATTAAAGGAAGGCTGATTGGGATCGAATTTTCAGCCTCTTATATGACGTACCATGAGTTCATATCTTTGGTGTGTCTTCTAACTATGTAAGTTACTGACTGGCTTTTTGTTGGAACTTACACCTTCATTCCTTATCGCAAGTTTCAAATTAAACCTTATTTTTATCGCTGGTTTTTATCTGCTTTTGCTTCTGCCATTGCCTATCGTGACCATTACTTTAATGAATATCATCCAGATGGTTCTGAGTCTTCCAGGCAATCCTTTAGAAGAAGCAGAAATGCCTAGAAGAGAGCAAACACTGAGGCTTAATCTAGTTATTTTCAAAAAATTCATAACTGTATCTAATCTCAAATGGTTAACTCTCGTGATTTTTCCAGTCTCTACAGAAATGTTTTTAATAGTGTGAAGTCTATTATTCCTCATGTTATAAATGGTCTTACTGTTATTTAATATTCTAAGGATAAGGATAATCTATTTGATCGTCTTTTTGCTGACAATTCTTATATGGATCATTCTTGTGCTGTTCTTCTTGTTCAATTACAACTGATCATTTTCTTTACTCTCTCATGATCACTACGAATATGGTTGCTAGTATTCTTTCTCTGATCTTGGCCAGTTTAAGGCTACCATTCCGGATTAAATTCCTATTGTTTTTCTCTAACAGTGTGCTCCTAAACTTTCGTCAATACTTTAGAAAATTATTCAATTTCTGTTTTCTCATCCTGTTTTCATTTTTGTTGGAGAGACTTCTCCGTTGACCTTATTTGTAAAAACTCTGGTGATCGGTCTTATCAAACTTATAATCGTCCTGTTAGTCTCGTCTCATTTATTGCCAAGTTGTGTTACAGGTTGGTGTATGTCAAGCTTGAAAGTATTGGTCCCTTTAGTGGTGTTTAATATGGCTTTCCTGGTTTTCGTTCAACTGCTGATATTTTAATTGTTGTAACTGTGCTGAGTTATCGGTTTATGAATAATTCGGGAAGGATTACATCGTTCAACAGAGTATTGCATTCTTGTCTTCTACACACACTTCAGGGTTATAGTATTAGTGTAATGGTAATTGTCATTATTATGTTTTTTTCTCTCTGATCTAAGTTGCGAGTAACTCCGGATGGTGTCTCATCATTCTCATTTTCTATTAATGCTAGTGTTCCTCGATACTCTTTTATGCATATGATACCACTTTCTATTATGGTGCTGCTTCTCGCCCATCTCCCTTAGATCAGTCGAAATATGCAGCCGATCAAGAAGATGACCTGGGTATTTTTAGTGATCGTAATACGAAATGGTTTGTTTCGTTTAATCCTGTTATGAACCAGCTCGTGTATTTGAATCGTAGGCATACCCTCTGTCTCCATGAGGCCTTCATAAAGTGCTCTGTTCTTTAGAGCAAATCAATTCTGAAATGTCTTACCGTTTTTTCAAATCGTTCTTGAACTTCATAAATTACATCCGTTGCTCTTTCTTCTACCCACAAAGGCGTTTATTTCTATCGCTCCAAACACTTCCCCATACCTTTAGCTATTCTCTATCCCTACAAAATCTTCTATCAGACCGTGTATGAAGTACTGTTGTCACATTTGGGCTGGCAAATCTCTATACAATTTGAGGGTTCTTAAAAAAGTTCAGGAATATATTTGTGATTTGATTTACCCACCCGTTCTTCTACTCTACACCCCTTTTCTCACAGATTTGATGTTACTAGTCTCAGTCTCTTTATAAATACTATCATGTCATATCTTTTTCAGAATGTTCTGGTCTACTCCTTGCTTTTTTTGTTCCACCTCGTTTGACACGTTTGTCAAGTGAGCCCCATCAATTCGCGGGTTTATGTCTCATAGTAATAGAGCTTTTAATTGCTGGATATTTTTTTCAAGAAAAGCAATCTTGTGGAACTCTCTTCCTGCTGCCAGACTTCCTTTTACCTATAAATGTTGTTTTTATGACGATTATAGTCAATAGGCATCTATTGTCTGCGATAAGAATATGTCGTTCCTGTTAGCTCGTATATCAAGTAGCTTCCTCTTTTGTCTGGAGCGATTTCAATTTAAAATCGTTTATTTTTTAAATCTAAACTATAATTTAAATAGTTTGAAAGCAGACTCATCTTTCAAGTCGTGCAACGCATTTAAAATAAAGGCAACATCACTAAATACTGTTTAATTGATTTATTGAATTTTGATGGCCCTTTTTTCTTTGGATCATTGTGTTAGATATCAGTGAGTATGTCAGTTAGTAGATATATTAGGTAAAATATATCGCGCAACGGTGCGTCATCAACAGGATGCTTTAAAGACAATAGGACCAGCAGAATTCAAACGGCTGACCTTCAGAGTTTAGGTTATATAGTGAGAATCGGAAACTCAAGGGGCTAGTAGGAAGTTGCGTAAGATGATTGTTTGAGACTTTATAATTTGAAATCAGAGTCTGGTGTGGATTTTCGAATCGACTGGGTGTATTTTTAAGATAGTCTCACGCCGTATAAGAATTAAAACTTGCGCTTATAACATAAGCATATCTCTCTAAGTGTTTCGATGTGTCTCCCCCTTTTGCCTGTTAGCTTTACAAAAGAGATATGGGCAAATCAGCCATCTTTTCCCGCTGCAAAGTGTTGAGTTGATTGAATAATGATAAACTTGTGTAATAAAATGCAGACGACGTTGTAATTCAGCTGTCAAACGAAGAGTGGGCACTATGAAACCAGTCGAAGACGAACTGGGTATTTTGAAACCAGTCGAACTGTTTATTTTTTAATGAGAAAAAGTATACAAGAAAAATGTTTAGTATGACACACTTACTGATTTTGCAGCATAGAACTGGGATGCTTTACGGTGGCGACACTGATATCTAACAATTGTGGCCGGTAACTATTTATTACCACATAAATCATGATTATTTCATAACCTAGATCTTTATTAAGCAGATAAGATATTTCAAAATGTTACACACGTTTATTACACTATGGAACCAGCCGAAGACGAACTGGGTATTTTGAATTATGTTGAACTGTTGATTTTTAACGAGAAAAAGTATATAAGTAAAACAAGTATATAAGTAAAAAAAAGTATATAAGAAAAAAAGTATGTAAGAAAAGTGTTTAGCATAACACACTTACCGATTTGGCAGCATAGAACTGGAATTCTTTACAGGAGCGATAATGATATCTAACAATTGTGGCCGGTAACTATTTATTATCACATAAATCATGATTATTTCATAACCTAGATCTTTATTAAGCAGATAAGATATTTCAAAATGTTTCACACGTTAATTACACTATGGAACCAGCCGAAGACGAACTGGGTATTTTGAATTATGTTGAACTGTTGATTTTTAATGAGAAAAGTATATAAGTGAAACAAGTATATAAGTAAAACAAGTATATAAGTAAAAAAAGTATATAAGAAAAAAAAGTATATAAGAAAAAAAAGTATATAAGAAAAAAAAGTATATAATTAAAATGTTTAGTATAAAACTTTTACCGATTTGGCAACATAGAACTGGAATTAATTACAGGAGCGAAAATGATATCTAACACTTGTGGCCGGTAAGTATCTATTACCACATAAATCATGATGTTTCATAAAATAGAAGATTTTTTACTAAGAAAAATAGATTTTCTAAAAATGTTACAAACGTTTATTACATAATAAATCGCTTTAGTCTGTCGTTCCCTCTGCCTTTCTGTCTTTTAACAACGTTTTCACAACCTTTTTTACAACTTGTCTTAGTCTCGTATGGGGCAGGAGCTGGACTAAAGCTCGACCAATAAGGCGGCTTTTTAGCTAATGTATATTTCAATATTTATTAAATATTAAACACACGAAACACGTGATTTGCTTTATTATATGCTATCTATTAGTTATCTAAACTAATAGATAGTATATAATAAATGTAATACGTTATCTAAACGTATTAAATAATTGTAAAAATGTAACTAAATACGTAAAGCAAAACTAGAAATCTGAATATTTCGAAATAGAACGTCAATTTGACAATAAATTTCATCGATTTTTTGCAGACATAAAATTATTTTAGGAAAAAAGAAAATCTATTCAAGAAAATCGAATTTCCAGAGTGAAAACAAAAAAGAAATGTAATATGCGTGCCTTAAACTGATTGGGGAAAAACTCTAATTCCTCACGGGTAATAATTTTGTAATTCAACACTGCATTTGACGAAGACATAAATCCAATATCTGCTTTTTATATGCATGTGAAAACTGTTATATATATATATATATATATATATATATATATATATATATATATATATATATATGATTATTTCTATTTACACAGACATTTACAAAATCTGCGACACTTGCATGTCGATGTTATTGATCAACATATATATGTCATAACTGTCATTTCATAATTTTATTCTCATTATTAAATTAAACCCACCTGTTGAAATTGAGGTCACGATGGCCCAGACACTAGATATCACCCCACTCAACTTTCTAAAATATCACCTGTTGGGGTCTCCCGCCTTTCCTGTCCTCGCTATAGGCCAAGCCCCATCTTCGTCTCCCCTCCCTTTTATGCATCTTCAATTTCCGGTTGAGGTTAAATTTAAGATTCTAGGCAGTGATTCCGTTAAAGCTTGAAGAGTTGGCTTTCATTATGAATGCTAACGAAACAACATATATATTGTCGCAATTAATGGAATAATAAAATCACCAACAAAAAATATATTTTGCTCTGAATTTTTATTGAGCACTCTCATAAACCCGGTTTCAACTTCTTTCGGATTTATACCCCCTGGGTATTTGTATCAAGTAAATTATACCCTGCTCCTAACCAGTTGAGCACTCTCCAAATGCCGGATTATAATCTTCCAAATGGATAAAATTAACCTCAACACGTCCCTAAAGAACATCCCCTCCATAAACAAACGGGATTACCTTACTATTCTGATCATGAAGACGGAAGAACTATTAAGAAGGATGAAATGGAAAGCATATTACTTCCTTAAAGGATCCACAACAAAAAATTCAATGGATTACTACAGATTTAATAATAAAGGTAACGGCCCCCGGGTCGAACAACTTGATAACTTTGAAGATGACTTATATAACATGATAAAAAATATAACCTTCTATGAGAAAAAAACATATTTTCAGAAAAAAACTGGATAACATGGTTAACGAAATAAATAACTCTACACTTGTGCTAGTAAAAGCAGACAAAACTCATAACTTTTACAAACTTACTAAAACGAAATACCATAATTTAATTACACAAAATATCACAAAAAATTATAAAAAATCTGAAATTAATCTAATCGATAAAATCAACTCGGATAGTAAAACGGAGTGATTCCGTTAAAGCTTGAAGAGTTGGCTTTCATTATGAATGCTAACGAAACAACATATATATTGTCGCAATTAATGGAATAATAAAATCACCAACAAATATATATATATATATATATATATATATATATATAGAGAGAGAGAGAGAGAGATATTTACATATTTATATATATACATATATATATGTATATATATATATGTACATATATATATAGATATACATGTATATATGTATATATATGTACATATATATATAGATAGATATACATGTATATATAGATATATATGTGCATATATATATAGATATATGTATATATATATATGTATATATATGTATATATATGTGTACGTAAATATATATGTACATATATGTATATATATATACAAATATATATATACATGTATATATACAAAGATATACATATATATATATATGTAATTATATGCATATGAAGAAGAATGGAAAGGAATTAGAGAAGCAAAAGCCAAATCAAATTTCAATTCAATTGCTCAGAGCAAGGTATATTCCGCAAAAAGGCAATTTATTCAAGTTAAATATTCCTTAAGCCAGGCGTTTCAAAGATCAAAATCTTATCATCAGAGGAAGTCGCTAGGATAGATAAGTTGGCAAAGGCCAAGATTTAAAATTTGAAAAAATAAAATAAAAGTTGTAGGGAAAGAAACACAGGGCAAAACTCTGCCCGAATGCAAGCAAATGTCCGATTGCTTAAAAGTCCGGTGTCGAAAATTATATGCATATATATATATGTATATATACAAAGATATATATATATATATATATATATATATATATATATATATGTATATATATATATATATATATATATATATATATATATATATATATATATATGAGAAATGAAAAAGGAAAAACCAAAATATGCTTTTGTATGTATTCAGCAACGTTTCCTCTTTATTTGTAAGACTTCCTCAAGATGATGTTTGAAGAAAAATGTAATGCAAGTACATGAAAATATTGGGTTGACATGATGGGTTTATGAGAAGAAAGTAGTAGCCACTACTGGGAGCAAAGGGCCGAGGTCCGGGTTGAGAGAAGTCAGTGACAGGGAGGAAAATCTACGGGGATGGCTGTGAGTGAAGAAGTGGAGGTATGGGAGTGAATAAACGTAATGTGGATAGATGTGAGTGAAAAAGTGGAGGGGTGGGTAAAGGAGAATGGAGGGGGATGTTCTGTGTTTTTGGTGTGTTGGTAGAGTCACAGCTCTAGGAAACATTTGGAGAAATGAAGGTGATTTTAAAGTTGGAGGGGTGGGTTAGTAAGAGTGTGAAAGAAGTAGTCGAAAGGGTGAAATTGGTGAGGATGGGAGGGGAATTTTGTTGTGGTTAGGTGTGAAATTTTTGGAGAGTAGGAGTATTTGACCAGCTGGCATGTCAGGAATGTATGGGGGGTGTGCGTGTGTATGTGGGGACTTGTATGTAAGTACAATTGAGAGCGAAGAGAAAGAGAGGTTAGCCATGATCTAGGTTCAGTTCTTGTTCAGTCAGGATAATTTTGCTTATTAAGGGGGATAGATTATAGAAGCCATTTCGTTGTCTGATGGTGTTGGAGGCTATATATATATATGCGTACATATATATATATATATATATATATACTTATATATATACGTACATATATATATATATGTATGTATACGTACATATATATATATATATACCCCTATATATATATATATATATATATATATGCATATATACATACATATATGTATGTGCACATAAATATATATATATATATATATATATATATATATATATATTGTAAGTAATGAACATATATTTATGGAAATTAGCTACACAGAGGATACCAGATTTCATCCACGGAAGAATCTGCAGGCTAAAATGCATGGAGTTTGTTTTTCCGGGTTTCTCTTATATACACGGCTTGCTTGTTAACCAATTTTGTACCGTTCTCTTAGCCAATCGTTGGCCTTCTTACGACAAAGATCCGGTTAGTTTTACTTCCTGTTTCCCATTCTATTTTTCTGTTTTTTATAGAGTTGCCTACATTTCTTTGATGTGTCGATATAATGGGTGACCTTATTTTAACACGTGGTTCTTTGTATTTATTTTTAAGGTTTTAGTTTTTGAGTTTTTAAGTTTTACTTTAGTTTAGTTTTTTTTACTTATTTGTTTGTTAATTTATTTATTTATTTATTTATGTATTGTAAGCTTTTTTTCCTAAACTTGTCACTGGTCTTTATTTCACTATTCTAAGTCTTTAATCGTAGTTCATGAATTATATCCACGTATTTACTCTGATAAATGTGGACGAACGCCGGCTTAGTAGATTTATGTATTGATTTTTTTGTCTCGTTTTACACTTTTCAATTTCATTCCACTCAAACGAAATGTCACAAACGTCATAATCCTTGCTTTAATAAAATTGTGTACAACTAGAAATGTATATATATATATATATACATACTATATATATATATATATATATATATATATATATATATATATATATATATATATATATATATATATATATACATAATATATATATATATATATATATATATATATATATATATATATTATAGCCTGAGGATTCGCTAAAGAGATAAAACGCAGACGCAGCTTAATTGGCATGAATATATTTTCATAACTTAATATATATATATATATATATATATATATATATATATATATATATATATATATATAGTGTGTGTGTTCCTTATCTTTTATATTTTGTATCAATTAATAAGCCTGATTGTACTTTTTTTGCATTGCTACAGTGGTAATCCCTTAAGATGTGTTTTAAGCGCCAAAAAGAACGAACGAATCTGACGAGGGAAATCTTGTCATGTTTTATGTTCCACAAAGAATTCTACTGAAGCCGATCTTCATTAATTTCTAATT
Organism: Sepiola atlantica; assembly: GCA_963556195.1. Lineage (NCBI taxonomy): Eukaryota > Metazoa > Mollusca > Cephalopoda > Sepiida > Sepiolidae > Sepiola > Sepiola atlantica. The sequence continues at coordinate 49,373,958 of OY744523.1, read as the reverse complement.
AATTATTATTTCTTTTTAAATCGGTTTTTATAATTGAATTCGAAGCACTTAATGTTTTGAGGAGCAAGTTCATTCCCAGAAGTTTTTTGTTAACACACACAGACACGTCTACTTCTTTCTATTTTATTCTTAAACTGCCAGCGTATTCCGTCAAATAAAGAGGGCAGGCTATAAGCTTCGAACGTCTCGACCAGAGCAAATTGTAAAAAATCAAAATCGGCAAATATATATATATATATATATATATATATATATAAATATATATATATATATATATATAGAAGGAGCAATTTAATATTTACTTTGCATTGATTAAAACAGTAGGTTTAACAACAGTTTTATGAAACTGTTTATAAAACCGAATGTCAAAGAGGTGTAGAATTAGCAATAGTATAGATCATTATTTTTCATTAATTCTATTACGGAGACAAATTTTGTTGCCCTATAAGCAATCCTCAGATGTATAATTTGTATACGTTTTAGCGGGAAAAAATGCATGCACATTTCCAATTCCATATATATATATATATATATATATATATATATATATATATATATATATATACATATATATATATATATATATATGTGTGTGTGTGTATATATATGTATATATATATTATATATGTATATATATATATATTATATATGTATATATATATATATTATATATGTATATATATATTATATATGTATATATATATATTATATATGTATATATATATATATTATATATGTATATATATATATATGTCATATATGTATATATATATTATATATGTATATATATATATACATACATATATATTATATATGTATATATATATACATATATATCATATATGTATAAATATATATCATACATACATATATATATATATATATATATATATATATATAGAGAGAGAGAGAGAGAGAGAGAGAGGGAGAGAGATAATTATAAACGACGTGTATCTGTGGGTATGATTTTATAATATTTATCTTTATAATGTTTAGTCGCTTTAAGAGAATAATAAAATCAGACAGTCAAATTTGAATACGTAATGCTAAGTTCCGGTCAACGTGTCGTTGAAAACTGTTGCAAAACAGCCTTATATGTGTGTCTCCTTTCTTGCTCATAAATAGATTTGAATTATCTTTCATAGAACGTTGTTCGTTTGGTGGCCGCATCGTTCTAAGCGTTTAGACGAACGTTAAAATGTTGACTTGGATCTGAGGGTTTTGAATCGGGTACCAGCGGAGCAATCACCCCCACAGTGATTATTCCCGGTTAAAAGGATTAAACACATGTGTCTAGATGAAAAATTATATATATATATATATATATATATATATATATATATATATATATATATATAAGTGAAATATTTTGAAAATCAACAATCGTGAAAATTTTAAATGAAAAAATCATTTATTTAATTTTTTTCTCGCTAATTTTTGTTGTAAAATACAACCTTCTCAAGCGAGACTATAGTGTTTTTTTCTTCTTTTCTTCCTCCTCATATTGGTGGTATTAACTCTGGGGGGGTCGAAAACACGTCACGATCTGACGACGTTATTTTTTTTAATTATTTTTTTAGTATATATATATATATATATATATATATATATATATATATATATATATATATATGTGTGTGTGTGTGTGTGTGTGTGTGTGTGTGTGTACTACCCCGGCTCTTAGCTTTGTGTTGTAGCTGTTGTTCGGAGTAGTGTCTAAAGCACGGAACTAGTATTCGTCGATTATGGCAACATTGCTAATTAAGTAGAACTGATAGAAATGTTGAACGTCATGATACTTTTAAAAATAAAATGACCCGCATACGAAAGCTTATTCTGGAAAATACTCCTGCGCATTATTTGAATTTTATTTTAACTATAGTTGATTATTTGTTAACTAGCTGGGCCTGTCGTCTAGCGTTGACCGGAATAAAATTAAAATAATGTAGTAAAATTTGTCAACATCCGAGAGAACGCAAATATGTCAATTTAAATGTTTAGAATAATTGTCTTTTGGAATTGTAGAAGGGGGAGATAATTAAGAAAAGAATGATGGAAAGAAGGAGTGTGGGTGAAAAGTGTAGGATTCAGGAAATGCCAACTTCATGGGACTTTTGATGTATATTGACTTAATTCGGAAGTCGAATCGCTGAAGAAAATGTGGCGGCCATTTGTTAATAATTAAACACTGTAAGGAACTATGTTCGTTTATTGCATTCTCTAAAACTGGAATGAGTATAAGTGTATACGTAATAGGTAGAAATAACATTATCCGATATTCTCGCTAATCAGTGGAATTTCAGGATGCATACATAAAAAGTGTGCGTAATTTATCGTATTATGTAGTAAATTAATAGCATACGAATAGTAAACAATAAGGCTCACGTTTTTAAAAGTAGACGTTTATTAGTTCCCGGTGTTGATGGGGAGAGTGTTAGTACACAAGTGTAAAAGGAAAAGTGTGTGCTACCACCTATATGGAGTATGTTTTCGGGTGAGTATAAGATGGTGGGCCAAAAGTAATATGCAAAATAATAAATAATCACAAATGTACTATGATACGCTCGAGTAAATAAGCGTAATATAGTCGTAACTTTAGTAGCCTATGATGCATGTGGTTATTTTCTTATTTTTGACAAAGGCACATGGGCAAATCGTCTTTACTTAATATAGAAGATATAATTATCGGGAGAAAATTATTACTTAAATGAAATAAAAATTAAATGCGTTCAAAGTTTTAATTAAAAAAATAGTCTTGCTTTTGTCTGAAGTTAACTCAATAGTTACAGTCGATTTACTTTTGTCATCAGGGTGAGTTTAAAACATCACAACAATGTAACTCTTTTGAAGTTCTTATTTTTTAAAAAGTGTCCTGAAGCTGAAAAACGGAAATTGGCTGTAACATCTTGAAACAAATTCCGTTATATTTCATTATTTGAAACCTTAAAAAATCCAATGAAAATAATCATTTAAATGCCTAAGCGTTTTTTTAGTACATCTTCACTGAAGTATTCTTTTATAAAACCAAGAAAATATTTTTTTAAAAAACTTACTTTCGTTTCTTAATATTCTGATATATTTTACTTATAGACTTAACCGATAATTGTCCTAGATGTATTCGAAAGAAATTTCAATCAAGTTTTTCAAATCTGTAAAAAATTAAACCTTCATTGAAAAGTATTTGAATGTTCTAACTATTAACATCGATTTCTATGGCTATAAAACATTAGCGTTGACTTTGACATACACACACACACCCACACTATATATAGATTTTTCACTTATAAAATAGATCATTCAGTGAAGACCGGGGTTGTTCCAATAAAAACAAGCATTTATATGTGATTTTATGAAGGCTTACCAAAGCATTCCTTTCAGGACACCAATGATCCCCATTAAATATATTTTTTCTTACAAATATTATTTATTCAAATTAAATGTATTTTCCTACACGTGTTTCATTACCAATAAGGTACTTGCTTGGCAGGTCATCAGGGAAATTAAATGTCTGGAATACGGGTTTCAACTGCCGACAATACACAATGTGGCGTTGCAATAGTTGAGGTTACTTTAGAAGAGAAGTGGAAAAAAATAAAAATAAAAGGTAAAATTAAAAAACAAGGAAGAACAACGATAAAAAAGAAAGTCCTAGAAAAAGTCTTAGAAAAGTAGCTCGTGCATTATTTCTTCCACCAAGCCAACAAGCAAATAATCGGTCCCAAATACATTCAATAAAACCACAAAACCGGAACAATGTGCGATAATACACTTTCACGTCGGCCGGTACAATGATGAATAAATCCCCCTCCCCTACAAGAAAACAAAAGAACTAAATCATTCAAGACCGCTCACAAGTTACCATTCCAATCCAATGATAGTATGGGAATTCTAAATACAACTTCTCACAAAGAAAAATCAACATAAATGGTCGTCCGGGTTCGTGAAACACGTGTAGGAAAAAACATTTAATTTGAATAAATAATATTTGTAAGAAAAAATATCTTTAATAGTGATCATTGGTGTCCTGAAAGGAATGCTTTGGTAAGCCTTCATAAAATCATATATATATATATATATATATATATATATATATATATATATATATATATATATATATATATATATATACGAGGGGTGTTCAATAAGTAATGCCCGTGACCCACTTTCAGTTGTCTGATCTAGATGAAATTTTGCATGTGTAATGATTTATATCTGTATCTGAACTAATTGTGGTTTCTTATTTACAGGTGTTTGAACTGAGTCAGGTGTGAAATGGAGCCAGTTGAGTTTCGCTCAATGATCTGGTGTTTGTCTTTTAAAGGACGCGCACCAAAGGAGACATTTGATTAAATGAAAGACACTTATGGTGATGCTTCCCCATCATATCATCTTAAAAAACGCGGGCATCGTGAATTCAAACATTGCCGGAAGCCTGTGGAAACAGCTCCCAGACCTGGTCGTTCCTCTTCTGCCATTGATGAGGCATCTGTCCGTCAAGTTGAGGCTGTCATTTTGAAAGATCGACGCATTAATATTCGCCAAATAGCCCAAGAAGTCAGGATTAGTACAGGGTATTTGGAAACTATCATTCATGACCATTTGCATATGCATAAGGTGTATGCCAGATGGATTCCCAGGCTGCTCACATTTTTCCAGAAGCAAGAACGCGTCGAGTTCTCGAGGATGAATTTGGAGATGTACCAAGAATATGAGTCTAAGTTTTTCAAAAGACTGATAACACAGGATGAAACTTGGGTCCATCACTATGATCCAGAGACCAATGCCCAGTCAATGCAAGGCAACCACTTGGACTCACCACTTCCAAAGAAGACAAGTGTGCAACCCTCCGCTGGTAAGGTCATGCTCACAGTCTTCTGGGACCAGGACGGAGTAGTGATGACAAATTTTCTGGCAAAGAATACCACAATTACAGGAGTATATTACGCTTCACTTATGATGAAATTAAGAGAAGCTATCAAAATCAAGAGGCGGGGCAAGATCAGCAAAGGTATCCTCCTCCTGCAGGGCAACGCTCCGGTCCACAACTCGCATGTCGCCAGATCAGAAGCACGGCTGTGTGGCTATGAAATCCTCCTCTATCATCTTACCATTCTGACCTTGCACCCTCTGACTTACATCTCTTCCCAGCCATGAAGTTGATTTTAAAAGGAAAGCGTTTCCCAGATGGTGCAGCCTTGACTTCTGAAGTTACGACGTGGTTGGAGGACAAACCTAGGGTGTTCTACAAAAACGGTGTCCAGAGCTGCATCAAACGATGGGAGAAATAGATAACTCTGAGTGGTTCCTATGTAGAGAAAGACTAATAACTGTGCCAAGTTTCATTGATCTTCGGTCATGGGAAATTGGTTAGGGGCATTACTTATTGAACTCTCCCCGTATATAGATGTATACAATCACAGCTACAGTCCTCCTTTTGAGTTCCTCACGCGGATAAATGCGGATCTAGGATTTACAATTCGTGTCACCTGCCTTTAAACCCCCACACTGAAATGCCAACTTGCATACACTGTAGCTCAGCAACTACAACAGAAATCCGCCGTGAACGAAAGATGATTAGAAGCTATCTGGTCTTTTTAAATAGGGTAGCTGACATCTAATGTTCAATTACAATGTCATACCTACGTCGCACAATTGGAATCGTGAATATATATATATATATATATATATATATACATCATACATTATATATATATATATAAGGTATTAAGAAGGCTGAAGGCAATGCAGAGAACCATGTTGAATACAAGCTGTTAAAAATAAAAATAAACAATCGAATGTGAGATGTTACAATAATCTATTATTTTTTTGTTTTTAACCATACATTATAAACGTGTACTGATTATTGTAAATCATTTGATATTTCGGCAAACGGATCATCTTGTAAAAAAAATAGACACACAATTGGTATATATATATATATATATATATATATATATATATATATTTATATATTTATATATTGATTTATTTATATTTCGATTTTTATATTTACATTTATTTTTACACTTATTTTTATTTTTATTTATTTATTTATATATATTATATATTTATATTTATATTTATATTTTTATTTTTATTTATATTTTTATTTACATTTTGACTTTTGATTCTTTATTTACATATTATGATTATATCTATATATTGAATTTTTTATTTATATATTGACTTTTTTATTTTTATTTTATTTTAATAATTTTTCATTTTATTTTAATTTTTTTATTTTTTTATTTTAATATTTTTCTATATAGAGATTTTTTATTTTTTATTTTTTATTTATATATTGATTTTTTAATTTATATATATTTTATTATTTATATAGATTTTTTATTTATATTTGTTATCTATATATTGATTTATTTATATATTGATTTTTCATTTATATATTGATATTTTAATTATATATTGATTGATTTTTTATGTATATATTGATTTTTTATTTATGTATTTATATATTTATCTATATTTATATTTTTTATTTATATATTTATCTATATTTATGTTTTTCCTTTGAATTGAGAATTATTAATTGAAATGATCGAAATTCATAAAAACATATATATATATTTTATATAATAATAAATAGTTACCTCCCCTTTTTTTAGATAATTTAATTAATTAGAGTTGCGTACCTTAATTAATTATTTTCTACATACATATATATGAAAATAATATATATAAATATAAAAGTAATATTTTATTATTATAAATTTAATTTTTTTATTTTTCCTCTCCTTTATTTCTTTTTTTCTTTCTCTCTTTTCTTTCTTGCTTTACTTCTAAATATAGAATCTTTTAACGGCTTTTTCTGTCTTAAGCGTTTCTCGTCGGCTCTCCATTTCAAAATTCTGTGTACATAGCGTTTCATAACAGTTAGATGTGTTTTTTGAAGAAATTCCATCATTTACTATTTCAGACTATGCTGAAGACGACGGAATCGGGAATTCAACCCGTTTCTTGTCAGAAACCACTGGTCCATGTCTGATTAAAATCTGTATTTAAAAATAGAAATATTACGCTCTTAATTTAATTTAATTGAGCACTCTACTGGTATTTCCCTTTTATTCTTTATTGAGTATATTCTTAATTGAGTATATCTTTATTGAGTATACCTTTATACTTTATATATATATATATATATATATATATATATATATATATATATATATATATACATATGCGAGTGTGTGGCTTGTTTCGCATCGCAAACCGATAGTTATTCACATTTCTGACACTGATTATCGCATATAGCATTACATACCAGTTTTTGTAGATGAAAATAACTCATTTATATAGAAATATTGTCATCGCTCTTTTGATATGAGATGGGTCTCTGAGTGAATTTATAAAACAAGAAGTCATACTCAGGCGACAAGCAACTTTTCTTTTTCCAGTTGAACACTGTCTTACTGCTGGCTTTAATTCGTCGTCTGTTTGACATTTATAGACCTTAATTATCTCTATTCAGCGTAGAGTAATAGTAGCCTGGCGAGTAAAAACCCAGACTGCGAAGTCAAAGGTGACTCTGTGGCTGTGTTCAAATCATTAGACCGGTAGCAATTCACATTTTCTTCACTGTTGATTGCATATAGCATGAAACAGTAGTTTATTTAGGTAAAACATAATTAATATCTATGAAAGTATTATATTACTGTTATATTTGCTCATAAATTGTTACTTGCTTATAGTGTCGATATATATATTTGATACGATAGTGTGTTATTTGAACATTTTTATCAGTGACGCAAAAATGTTTATACGTTATTTTGTTTGCATTGTCAGGTTCGCTTTTCTACCTACTTTGACCTGAATAGTAATTTCGTCGAAACCGCGGCACCTCGCGGTTTACTTACTTGTGTGTGTGTGTAGGTATAGATAGGAATAATTAATGGTCAAATGAAAACATTTCATAGAATGAATCATAATTTAACAAAGGATTTTTTTTTTAATTCGATATTTCCTTTCAGTTATGAGACGTTTTCAGGAATACCATTTATTGAACTGATTGATATACCTTGTAATAGTATATGTGTATGTACCTGAGATAATTATATATATATATATATATATATATATATATATATATATATATATATATATATATATATATATATATCACATCACCTATGAAACAGTGGTAATATTTTAAAATGCTTAACGTAATGCGATTCTGTTCTGTGAGGCCATCCAGCGTTGATGAATTAAAATCGCCAACAACTTCCTGGGACAATGCGAAAAACGTTCCATGCACGTTTCTTCGCCGTCTTTTAAAAATTCTCTTCTTTCTTCAGCTTTTTTATTCATTTGCTTTTGACTCCTTAGGATGATTCGACAATGAAGCGAAAACGTTCGTGAAACCTGTGAAACCTATGGAACCTTTATTCATATTTTATTTTAATACAAAAAGATCATCACACAAATTGAAAACATGAAAAAGATATACTTAAACAGACGAATTCTGTTTGCCCTTTGGCCAAGATCAAAGTGTAGTATCTGTTTTGATGGATACTACACCCTATAGACCGGTATCGTCTTGGCCTTGGGGTCTTGATTCCGCTAGTCTGTGGGTTTGTCCTGTGCAGTTCTAGGTTGTCCACCCTCCCAGGCTTTACATCCCTTCTTTGGGGTAGAGTAAGTTTATCGCTTACTGCATCAGGCGCCCCTATCGGGGAATTCCGACGGGGCTGCCCAGGCATTTTTGTAGGCCAGAGTGATCACCTTCTCGGGCGCTGGCTTTTCAAATCCCACTTTCTCGACCTTGTGTCACATCTTACTGCTGTGGGAGGAAGATAAATAGAAGTCCTGTTCTTAGATAATTCAGCTTACTATTACATTGGTGATCCTTTAATTTTCATACAAAACGCAGGCGTGACATAGATGTTAAGAAGATAAAAAGGGCTGTGCAGAAATGGATGACTCCCGAAAACAAGCAAATGTATAAAACGATGATATATGAAAAAAAAATGCATGATATTCGCACAAAAAATGGGATATAAATAAATGGTAATAATTGAAGTCTTTGTTTTCTTTTTAGATTGTGCAGCCAATCTTTCATTGCTGACCTGCGGTCTTATCGTTGGATTCTACTCGTTTTTATTCTTATATTTATGAGCAAGGAAATGCCTTAGTGCAGATGTAAAAAATGACGAGAGCAAGCAAGCCTATATGTGTTCACTTAAATATAAACAAGCGCTCAGGAAGGAACACAAAATATCTAATTAAACTCGCTTGGTCACCGGGGAATGCATGCAAAACAAGCAAGCGAAAATAACTAATTCTATACGACGAAAAAAGATTTTCAAATAACGTTGTTTGATTTTTTCGAGCCATTTGCAAGAATGTACATGCCTTCTAGATTATACGAAGATGCTTTCTTGTGTGATACATGAATGCGCTAAATTTATCATTCATCTCATTTCTCTCTTGCCTGTCCCAAAGGTAAACCCATCCTCAGTTATAATTTTAATCTTCTATTTATCCGGACGGCGTTACTCCTCAAAAGAAAAATGTTCAAGAACTCATATTCGCCATTTTTTAAATATCTTTATTTTCTTTTTTGGGGTACGGAATGATAAAGAAACATTGAATGAACGAATGTTACGCTTGATCTGAAGTGTTTCTTAGATTCTAAATATTTTCTTTTCTTTCTGTTTTTGGCATTTGTTCCTCTTTCTTTTAATAATTATTGTTCCTATAAATTGAAATATAAAAAAAAATCAGTCAAAACTCTGGGATCTATTTTAAAGTTCAATACCTCAGAATTATACATTTTCGCAAAGCCATTTTTGCCATCGACATTCTTGTTAATAAATTTAAATTTAAAAAATATGACATATTCGCCATTTTTCAAAATAAAGACATTAAACAAACTAATTAATAAACAATATATGAAGAATGCCAGTGTATCAAAAATTAAAGTAAATATTGAAACGATCCGCAGACCCAATTTCAAAAAGCAAGATAATTTTTGTTTTGAATTTTCGCAGTTCAGGATATCTATTAGATGAGACTTGCCTTCATTAATTTTCTTTATTTTTATTTATGTTGTTAATTTCATTTGTGATTATTTCAATTGATGTTTAACTAAACTAGATATTTCAGTTCCTTGTTTTTAAAGTTTTCGATTTTTTTTCGAAATTCGAAATAAAATTTGGTTTCCTTAGATGTCAAGTATGTACAATTTAAAAACGACATTTTTGTTTCTAATTTCCTCTGACTTTTCCTTACAACGCGACTATACTGATTTTTTTTAGTAAAATACTGAAATCTTACTGCATTCTTTCTTTTTGCATTCTTTTGTTTCTTCTTCCCTTAATCTATTCTCAACTTTTTTCTCCTACTTCTCCTACATATCGAATCCTCTACTTTAATATCTATATATATATATATATATATATATATATATATATATCCATCCCGTCACATAATACGGATCGAGTAAATTACTGAATTACTGCAAGGCTAATCCACTTCCCATTTAAAGTATTTAGGGGAATTGAGAAAGAATAGCTAGTCAGACAACCGTCGATTTTATTCTATTTCCATACTTAGACTTTTTCTTCTTTTTTGTATGTTTCTCGATTTAAAGGTGTGTCCTATTTTTAGCTGAGAACAATAGAACGAACTATCCAAATAATACAAGTGAGCAAGAACTATCTAAAAAAAATCCGACAGGTAAAATGTTTTCTCACTTTCACGCTATCAGAATGTTCCTTTCATGTTTAAACTAGTACATATATGCAACCATAATTTAGCTAGGCTTGGGGGATGATAGAATTATGAACGAACCACATACACTAATCTCCCAAATGAAGAGGTTAAACGTGAGAGGATGATACCTTGACAACAGAACGGATAGTACACTATCTGCCTCAAAACGAAAAAAGAAGGTAATCCTGAGAAGATGGTTTAATCAGGAACGAACCTATACTATACTGCCCTCCTTTAAAGAAAAGTAATTCATGGGAGGAATCTATCATGATGGATGAAAATATACTACACTATCCACTAAACGAAGAATATAAAGCCTGGGAGGACACCCCCCCCCCAAAAAAAAAGACAAAGGGCGTTGTAATACCTTGGAGGATGTTATCATGATAACCGAACATATGCTACACTACCCTCAAGGAGGAGGTAATGTTTGGTACAATGGTATCATGAAAACATAAGCGATACTACAATATCCTTTCTAAAGTAGAGGTAATATTTGTCGGAGTCACCCTCTTATAAAAAGAGACGGTAATTTTGACAAGTAAGGTATAATAGAAAGAGAAAACATACTACACTACCCCTAATCACCCACCAAATGAAAAAAGTAGTTCCTGGGAAGATGGTATCATGAAAACAGAGTAGATACTAGATCACCCCCTACCTCAAAGAAATATGTAATCCCTGTGAGGATTATCCATACCTCCTTAAAAAAGAAGAGGTAACTCCTAGGAAGACAGTCTCATGTCAACAGAACCGATAATACACTACTCACCCGCATTTAATAATAATACAATAATACAATTTAAAAATGCTTAGACATGAGTCATTATTTTTATGGTTCCTAGACCTTTTTGCTAAGATAAAAGTGTGTAGTATGTGTTCTCCTCATCCTCGCAACATCATACGGTTTACTATTGACGAGACTATTGCGTATATATAAGTAAATATGACAATGTAAATTACAAATGCATATTAAAAGAATATTTATTTATTAGAAAGTGTTTAAAAAAGTAAATATGCAAATTAGGAATACCTTAACGTGTTTGTTAGTTGTTGCAAATTACTATATATAAGGTATTAGAAAATGTTTTACTGTTTTGTAGAATTAAATACTTATAACCCGTTTTGATGCTAATATAGTAAGAATAGGTGGAGTAAACCTTCGCGGTGGTTCATTTAGACTAGCAAATACATGCTTCCTCCGGTCGCACATCTTTGCTAGGCTGGTAGATGTACTCATAATATAAGAAGCGTTTTTTTTTAATTATAAAATATTTATACAAATTATTTCTTTAAAAATTATTCGTTGGCGCACTATATATATTTATAGATCTATGTTTTAAAACGTGGCGTCAATCATGAATCTATGACGTCGCGTCAAAGTTAACATTATTTGTTACGGTTAGGTTTTAAGATCTATTTATGAGAAAATCTAAATAGCTCAGTTCGTGGGACATCAGAATGAAAGTCGCAAGGTTTAGGTTTCGATTTCGTGGTCATGTAATCTGCTTTATTTTTTGGAATTTATGATTTAGTATTCATGCAATATTTGGCATTACTCAAAGAAGTTATGATATTTCGATATGGAAATGAGACAAATTCTGCAATGTATTTGTTACATTACAAAAATTGCGACTGACGGACAGACAGGCACAGAGAAAGTACCCCTTTATAGCATGAATTTATGAAGAATAGTGCAACTGTTTATTCTACTTGCACCCGTATACATTTTCTGTTTTCTTCCATGTTTTATTTCATTTTTTATTTATTAATTTCTTTTCATTGTTTCCTTCTTTTCGTTTTTTTCCAACTAATCGTATTCTACTGTAACATTATACTTAACCAATTACCTTATTCCAAACAGTAACACAATATCTCTAACTTGAAATTATTTTATTTAGGGATATCTAGATCAAATGCTGTGGTATATCTACGGCAATGAATTAATATTAGACATGAATTAATATATTTTCACTGTATTTCAGTTTCTTTTGAATATTTTAAAAGGATTTTAGAGGGTATAATATGGGCGCAACTACCAGTTTAAAAATGAATATATTTCTGATTTTATTAGAGTCTGATCCATAGTCATTAGACTTTAATGAAGAAAGATTCCCTGAATTTCAATTTCTTTTTCAATCCGTTTCTTTCTACCATAATTTACTCTTTTCATTTTCTTTGTCTGTCTCCTTCTCTTTCTCTCTCTCTCTCGTTCTCTCTCTATCTCTCCCATTCTATTTTCAATATATGCTACCCATATCTTCTCTTTCGTCTATTTTCTCTATCTCTCTAGTATGTACAGAAACCATCGTATCAATTGCCTCCTTCCGGGTCCATACGACGTCATATATTTGTGGATCCTGAGACTGTCCTTTTTTATTCTCTTTTTATTTTATTTTTTTCTGTTTCCATCTTTCGTTCATTGCGACACTTTCTCTTTGTCGTATTCTTCCTTCATCACTCCCCCTTTCTATTCACTCTCTCTCTCTCTTTCTCTCTATCTATCTATCTCTCTCTATCTCTCTCTATATATATCTCTCTCTATATATATATATCTATCTCTCTCTATCTCTCTTTCTATCTCTCTATCTCTCTATCTATCTATCTATCTTTCCATCTCTCTATCTCTCTCTATCTCTCTCTATCTCTCTCTCTATCTCTCTATATATCTCTCTCTATCTATCTTGCGATACTTTCTCTCTGTCGTATTCTTCCTTCATCACTCCCCCTTTCTATTTACTCTCTCTCTCTCTATATATATATATATCTATCTATCTTGCGACACTTTCTCTCTGTCGTATTCTTCCTTCATCACTCCCCTTTCTATTTACTCTCTCTCTCTCTCTCTCTATCTCTCTCTATCTATATATCTATCTTTTTCTATCTCTCTTTCTATCTCTCTCTCTATCTATATATCTATCTATCTATCTCTCTATCTCTCTCTATCTATCTATCATTCTATCTATATATCTATCTGGTGCTTGGATTCCTGCACTCTTTAATTATCTATCTATCTATCTCTCCCTTTTTAATTCCAATATATTTCTACCCATATCTTCTCTTTTGTGCATTCCTTCAACCTATCTAGTCTTTTAGCAAACCACAGTATTCGTTTTCTCCATCCGTGTCCCTGCAGCATCACTGCTTCAGCTCATTCTTTTGTACCAGCCTCGTCTTGTTGTCGAGGCGTGTCCCATCTTCACCCCATCAAAATACAAAACGATGAAAAACCAGATTCTGCGTTCGTATTTGAAAATAAACGCAAAGAAGAGAAGAAAAAAATAACAGCACCTGTAAAAATATAACTTTTAAGTATTCCATGTCGAATTCTTGAGGGATTTCGTTTCTGGAAGGAAAACGATTTTGTAGAAGAAAATATGAAATAAAATTAATTTATAAATAAAACGAACACAAAAAGCGGGAAAACATCTTTATTTCTATTTCGAATGTTTCAAAATTCGCCATTCATATATTGTCGCATTCCAAAAAACCTGAAATGTTTCTCAACTGTGACATCATGCCGGCGTCGCGCGCATTTTTATTGCAGGGCAAAATTAATTGCAGTGTTTATTATAAAGAACTTCTCCATCGTCAACATTTCAATTTAGAATTATCAATAAGCGATATATTTTTCTTCATCCTATTGTTATATTATTATTTTATCTTTTCTCTTCTGGTGTTTTTAGTTTTTGTTTCGTTTATTCATCTTTTATTTCTTTAAAACCGAAATCACGTTTTGCCCAGAACAATACACACAATGCATCCAGCTGACAGACGGAAACATGGCCCGAATATATTCTTACAGGACGCATTTGACAACGTTCCGTTCGACAGTGTGTGCAGCGTCTCTCTGAGGAAAAAAAAATAATAAAGTGCGGAACACTTTCAAAGATGGATGCCGCGTGACAGATGTATTCATGGACGATTCCTCTGAGACGCCGGAGCAATCTTTTGAGCGCTTAAATATTTATTCTCACTATTTAATACCGAGCAAAAACCGAAGTCTTTGGAGACGAGAAGAAACGCCTTGAGTTGACGCAAAGCACTCGAACTAAGTTTGAAGCAGACAGGGCCTGCATTGAAAGTCTGATTCACACCTCGACGTTTCTTAAGAGACATTTTAACATTCGGACCGGAAACAATGTCCTTCTTAAATTTGTACGCTTCTGTTTGTGACAGAACACAACAGTGACTACGAGAGGAAGATGGTAACGAAGAAAGTAAATGTTTGGACAACCAAAGATAGAGATACATAAAAACAAAAACATCGATAATGGAAAAGATAGATAGGAAGACAGATAACAGTAGAAATCGATACATAGATAGAGGGAGAGAGCAGGAAAAGCGAGATGGATAATTAGATAGATAGATTGTTTTTAAATGAACAAAAGTCTACAGAAAACGATGCCAGCTGTGCTGTTGCTTAAAAAGAGACCAATCAAAAAATCAAATTATAGATATCTCTATTTATATCTAGTTCAGTATGTGGTTATGTTTATATAGTTGTGTGTAAGGGCATAATTTCCAAATCAATAAAGCGATCACTATTAATTTTACAATAACGTGGGCTATATTTTGTTTAATTTCGTTTAATACAAACGAAAAGGTGGATAAATCCCTTCGTGAAAATTCAGATACCTCTGATTAATTGAAATTTTAACAATTAATATAAAGCAAAAAAGTGATATATTTTACGACGAGTTCAGTGACTTTGGACTATTTTAAATAGATTTTTGGGTGCATAATATGGGCAAAATGACTAGTGTACAATTTCAAATATATCAGATCTGCATTGCATCTGTTCCATAGTAAATAGATATTAATTTCAATTCCTGATAGAGACTTACTAAAAGTGAGTCTTACATATTAGATATTTCCTAGAATCAAAATCATGTAATTGATTTTGATCAAAATTAAGAATAAGGATTCTGGACATGAAATTTAGAATCAGGATCTTTCTTTTTTAATATTCGTAACATTTGTGCTAAACTCTATTATCCGTCTTGGTACGAGTTTTCTTATAGTATATATATATATATATATATATATATATATATATATATATATATATATATATATATATATATATATTGAAATGAACAGATGAGATGAAAAGATTATTATTATTATCATTATTATTATTATTATTATTATTATTATTATTTCATAGATGTCTCAACTTTTGGATGTTTTATTTGGATTTTTCTTTTCTTGAACATCAAGCCAATTCCCTTGACCTTAGACATTTAAGTTGTACCTTAACACTTTCACTGTTCCTAATAGGCAAGCCTTTTGAAAAATTCGAAAATAAATTGCCTTGTCAATCTGTTTAAACCATTTATGGTGGATTTTCGTTAATGGTTCCAAGCGTTCAAATTACAACAGGAATGACGTTCACTATTTTACATTTACATAGTCTGACTAATTTCCATTTTAGGTGTTTATTATTTTTTTTTTGTATTCCTTCTTCTGCAATCCGGAATCGAACGTGCGGGCTATATCCATGGTTAAGCAAGTTCTCTTATTTTTGTTTATAAATATTAAGTCGGGTTTGAAATATTTAAGAACTTTATCAGTTTGTTTCAATGTCCCAAAGAAGTTTATTATTATTATTATTATTATTATTATTATTATTATTATTATTATTATTATTATTATTATTATTATTATTATTGTTATTACTATTATTATTATTATTATTATTATTATTAATCATCATCATCACTATCATCAGCATCATCATCATCATCATCATCATTATTGTTGTTGTTGTTCTTCTTATTATTATAATTAATGCCCTTATTATTATTATTTTCATTTTTATTTTGTAATGTTTTCATTATTGGAGCAATGGATTACAAATGGAGTGATTGATAATTATTGTGTTTATTTTTGTTGATACCATTTACATACTTTAATCATGGTGTTAACGAAATTTATCTCTATTTAGACTAAGCTAAACGCTGCTTTTCCACCCTCCCCCACGTCCGTCAACCCACTTTGTGTCCTCCCTCATACATACATGTTGTTTAAACTTTAAAGCCGGACATTACCCCACTTCAACCTCTTAACTTACAACCCTTCCTTAATCTAAATCACGATATGAGGCCTTAAAAATATATTATAAACAGATTTACCGTTTAACCTTCAACTAAGCTTACAAGCGTTATTTCAATTGTTTTAAACTTGACCATGTTACCTCCCGGTTTTGAAGTTGGCTTTTCCTTTTCCCTTCTTTTCAGTATTTCCCAATATGAACATCTGAGTGAAAGATCAGACTGTTTCCGCCTTATAAGATCTTAGTTTTTAGTTAGTATTGATCGATAGCATAGACATGGCAATGTACTGGCTTTTTCTACATGTCTGTATATATTAAAATAATAAAACACACACACATACACATATACATATATAAATATATATATATATATATATATATATACATATGTGCGTGTGATTTTGTTTGTGTGTGTGTGTGTATACAGGGTAATCTGCTAAACTAATGAATAGAAAATTATGAAAGTAATCATTTTGGTAGTGCATATGTATATCGTTGTGGTTTTAATTTTTTCCTCAGGAGCCGATCATTATTATACATTTTTAGAATATATATTCTCGGCAATCCGGTGAGTAACATAGGCTTATTTTTGGTAAAGTTTACAATTTAGAGGGTGCGCCCTTCTAATTTAAATCTCCTAAACAAATGAACACATTTTTATTAATTTCGAAATAATAATCGAAGTAAATACAGTGAGTTATATGGCCAGATGATTATTTTGTAAATGTATATATATCATTTCTTTAGTTCTTTTTTCATGAACGGATAATTGGCGAATGTTCTTATATATACTGTAGGCCACTCGATGTTTTTTTAAATCATTACCATTTCAAAAATGCGCTTACCCAAACTTGCCCCCCTCAACAACGTTTTTAAAAGCTACAAAAAATAATAATAGAGAAGAGCATTGATTTACATAAAATGTTGATTTATATTTAGTGAGATATTTTCATAAGGATTAGTTGCGTCAATAATATGTATGTGCTATTGAACTCATCATTATGAACTATGGAATATGTATTCTAGACAACAAGTTATGTAACGTACACCACGTATTCTTTAACTATACAATTTAATGGAGTACCACATACAGCAAAAGGAAAGAAACACATCATAATTTAAAATGAATGCTATATGTATTGCTTATATCTGTCTTCGGACGGATATTTTAAATATATATATATATATATATATATATATAGAGAGAGAGAGAGAGAGAGAGAAAGAGAGAGTGATATTTATATATAAATATGTATATTTATATATATATATATATATATATAGGTATATATACAGATGTATAGATATATAAATATATGTATAGGGTATCTATACATACATATATATACATATATATATATATATATACATATACATATATATATATATATACATATGTCTCTCTCTATATATAGAGAGATATACATATATATATATATATAGAAATAGACATATATATATATACATCAATATATATATATATAGAGAGAGAGATATATATAGAAATAGAGATATACATATATAGATATAGATATAGACATAGATATATATATATATACATCAATATATATATATATATATATATATATATATATATATCAGAATAGATATAGATATAGATATATGCATATATCTATATAGATATATAGATATACATATATATATATATATATATACATATACATATACATACATCTATATACACACTTATATATATTATATATGTGTATATATATACATACATCTATATATATATATATCGATATATATACGTATATATACATACATGTATTTATACATATATATAGATCTATATATATATAGATGAATAGGTATATATATATATAGTGATATATATATATATATATAGTGATATATATATAAATATATATAGTGATATATATATATATATATATATATATATAATGATATTTATGTATAAATATGTATATGTATATATATATATATCTATATATATATACATATAGTGATATATATATATATATACATACATGTGTGTATATATGTATATATGTTCACGCATATATATATATATATATATATATATATATATATATATATATATATATATATATATATATATAATAGTAATAATCCAGGTAAAACATCCACAGGGTAGTAATCCAAAGAATTTCAACCAGGTTTATGAAAAAGTTGTCAATATCAAATAGAGCTTTTATATATGATCTAAGGATAAGATCGGATTCTAACTCTGCCTGATAAGATCTCAGTTTATAATAGCTGTAGATCGATAACATCGACATGCCTATGTCGCAGATTTTGTACATGTTTGTGTAAATAAAAATAATCATATATATATATATATATATATATATATATATATAAGTTTTAATAAATAGTATTCCTACCCAAACAATTAAGCATTTAAGACTTATATAATTCTATAAATGCATACTAGAATTGTTTACAAGGACCTGTGGAGCAACGGACTAAGTACTAAGGATAATCAGTTCTAAGTTATTGTATTTTGGAAGTTGAACGTTTCTGGTTTAATTCTCAGTTTGGGCAGTTCGGGGAATACAATTAAACGTCACTAAAGTTTTCTTCTGACGGAACGATAGCAATCTTACCTCCCTGAATTAAATAAAATGGTTTCGTTTAAAATTCAGTACAGATTCCCGAGTTCGACATGCAAGTCGAGTAATACAAGATGCACAGAATAAGTTTTGTGGTAACATCGACGGAAAAGTTTTAAGAATAACACTCAATATAAGGAAAGTAGTCCGTAGGATTCGAATGAAACAAATCTCAATATCTGTTAATATTATATTTTAAAAAAAAAGGTGGTTGTTGTAAATACAACAGATCCTGGTGTTATCGATATGCTTCCCTGGTGCAAAAAAGCGGATATCATACGACAAACAATCGATCCAAACATCAATAGAATCGAAGATATCCAAACTGATGTCGTATTTGATTATAAAACAAAACAAAAATACAGCAACAAAATCAGTAGAAAAAGAAACTGTTTAAATATTTGCTAAGAAAGATTTTTAATTTTAAAAAAATCTCAATTTTCCAGGTAAAAATTCAACACCTGTGTTCATGGTATAATTTTTTAAAAAAACAATTTATAACCATGTTTTTATAAGAAAGACTACTCACATTGTGACATGAACCCTGAATGGGTAGGATGGGTATTGTACGTTTTTCAAGATAAGGTATAGGTACTTCTCTCTCGGCTGGGTTGCTGGGAGCTCCTGGACGAAATGCGACAGATAGAAGGTGTTTTTACTTAACATATATATAACAAGCATACACCCTGGCACCCTGGCACCCTGGCACCCTGGCACCCTGGCATTGCGCAATATTTATGTGCTGTAACTTGTTTACTTGTATTTTTGCGTTGAACCTTCTAGAGGGAGAGTATCTAACATTTCACCGATAAAATTGCTAAACAAATCTAAAATCCTTTGTGCAGCAAACCATGTTTGGAACCAATAAATTCCCGTCTATGCCTTACTTGTCTATCATGTTTCCATCATGAGTGGCAAGCTGCCTTTAATTTCACAGCATTCAATTATAAGCACACTTAAATACGATTGCATACTAGTCAATGAGTCTGCCACTCACCCCTCTTCACTGCCCTGAATATTTTTTTGATAGACATTATCTTTGAGATAACCCTGGAGATACACACTGGGGAGTTAAGTTCCAATAAATGTGACACCGATTTAGGATCGAACCTCTTACTGATGAGTTGATAACTAGAATATTCCGAGTATTGATAAAAGGCTATAAAATAAAAGACTGTTGGATATTCATTATTGAAATTTGGTGGGCAAGTCAGGTATAAACTGAAATTTATATGTAATTCATATTTTATTATTCCATATAGAATAGTACATTTTAAAAGATGTATATGAATTTTATAATACAAATAAATAGCGGTACCTTACCAGCGTTGTCCTTTGACTGTCTTTTTAATTTGAGTGGCAATAAGCCTCTACCCGAGATCCCAGAACTCTCCACAGCTTACCAGTTAATGTCTTTATGAATCTTTTCTTGTTCGGTATTTTAATAGTCCTTTTATGTTCGTATGATTTCACCTTTTTATCAGCGGGGCGTAAGATTTCTAGATTTTTGCAGTTTAATTCCGTGGGAGTTGTTTAATGTATTTTCTGTAATTTGTGGTGTATTTATCTGTCTACTTGGTAGTGGTGTCTCGCTGTTACCTGGTTATATAGGGAAGTTTCCGCACACGATGATTGGACTTAATTTTGAAGCAGTGTGTATGTCGTGCGATATATGTGCCATACAACAAGCAACCATGGAAAACCTGTTAAATTAAAAAGGCTTGGAGCGAACGTAAGTTGTTTATTCTAGAATGGAAATAAGAGTTGTATGATAGACTGTGCGATAGAACTCTGGGAATTATTTACGGGTTTGTGTTAAAATATGACCTCGAGGAAAAACGGAAGCTAAGATTTGCCATCATTTTCCCCGGAGTCATTTGTTGTATATTGTTCCTGTAAGACTTTCAAGCGAGTAGATGCAAAAAAAAAAAAATGATGATCGTCCCAACCCTAGTGGGCTTATGTTTTGCGAGTGACGCAATGGTCTAGCATAATGGCGCGAAATGCGGTCTCTATATCTCTATCTTAAAAGAAGACATGTGCCCTGTAATTTTATTGAAGGCAAAGACGACGACCACCACTACACGACAGTTCCAGATATCATGAGATTACATAAAACTAAAAGATATAGGATATTACAAGTATTGTTATTATTATTATTTCACGATTCACTAAGGATTCATAAAAAAGGTCGCCGTCAGTGACAATAATCGGTAGTGTTTCTTGAAGTCTCAGTAACAACATGTCTCCCATTGATTTCTCGCCGCCAACGACCGTTGGCTATCTGGTATTGTGGTACCAATAAGACTCCCCAATGTTCCAGTTGAAGTCTGGTTTGTGCTCTCTCTTTCCTCGGTCTATTTATCACATTGACCCATCACAATGATTTGTGATGTATCAGCCGAGAGTAGTGCTATCAGAGTGTGTATGCAGGTATGCGATATTTTTTAGTGTGTGTGTGTGGTGTGTGGTTGGTGTGGTTTGATATTTTTTGCAGTTTCAGTTTCCGTTATTTCTATTTCGTTGTTTTATTTCAATTGCAACTTCCATGTTGCTGGTCAGATGATAGAGAAAACATATTTACAATTACAGTGTCGGTTTTTCTCTATCCTCCGATGAAAAGAGTTTATCTTTGAAAATCCATGGATTAAGGATATGAAGCTCCTTGCTCTGAACTTTTGATTTTCTAGTACATATTGTATCTTTACAATTGTGTATTCTCATATTTCATCTCTCTCGCTCTCTCCCTCTCTCTCTCTCTCTCTCTCTCTCTCTCTATATATATATATATATATATATATATATATATATATATATATATATATATATAAAGAGATATAGACGAGAGAGAGATGGCATCAACTGTAATAAACTAACTTGTGTTTTCTATCTCCGAAAGAATAATATGCCATCGATAGAGACAGAAGATTATTCCAAGACGCGAGAATTAAATGGAATTAAACCGTTTATTTGAAATGCAATTGACTCAATACTAAACTGTGTTTCGCTTCGTTTTCCTTATTTCCTTTCATTTCTATTTGTTCTGGGCTTTTTGTCATTCGTTTCCTGTGTATATCTGATCCATTGCTAATCGTTTCTGCAGTTTTTATGAGTTCTTTTAATTCCATCTGGTTGCAATCCGGGACCCCAACTTAATTCGTTTTACAGATCGAGCAAAACCAACAAAGAGAAACTGGGCGCCGTACAGAGAAAATGGCCACCAAAGATAAATGACCTCACTCATAATTCTTTCAGATATTTTGGCACATGCAATTATTTTTAAAAGCAACAGATATTTGTAATATTTATATACATGTATCTATAATATGTATATATATATATACAAATAGTTATATATATATATATATATATATATATATGGGTGTATGTGGGTGTGTGTGTGTGTGTGTGTGTGTGTGTGTGTGTGTGTGTGTGCGAGTGTGTGTGGGTTCCGTATTCATTGGGCAAAACGGCTTATTATGTACATCTATCAATCTAAAATATTTACACCATTTATATCTATCTATATTTATATACAATTTTCTCTCTATATATATATGTATATACATTAATATATACATATATATGTATATATATATATATATATATATATATATATATATATAAATATATATATATAACTATTTTATTGATACATGCATGCACATAATCCGCGACTCTGGTATGTCGATGTTATCGATCAATAGCTGTTCGAAACTCAAATTGTATCAGGTGGAATAAAAATTTGATCCATCCCTCTTTTCAAATATAATCAGAGAGAAGGATCAGATTTACCTGTATTTATATATATATATTTTTATATATATATATATATATATATATATATATATATATATATATATATATATATATATATATATATATATATATACATATATATAACCCAGGTACACATCCATAGGATAGTAATGCAAAGAGTTTCAACCGGGTTTATAAGAAGTCCCCAATATCAAATATAGCTTTTATATGTGATTATTTTTATTTACACAGACATATACAAAATCTGCGACACTGGCATGTCGATGTTATCGATCAATAGATGGTATAAACTGAGATCTCATCAGGCACAGTAAAAATCTGATATTAACCTTACATCATATTTGGAAATAAATATATTTACTCTGCCTGATTAGATCTCAGATTATAACAGCTGTTGACTTATAACATCAACATGCCAGTGTCGCAGATTTTGTAAATGTCTATACAAATAAAATAATCATATATATAAATATATATAAAAAATATATACATATACATATATATATATGTATATGTATACATATACATATACATAATCCATATATAAGTATATATATATAAATAGATACATATATATATATATATATGTATATATGTATATATATATATATGTTTTATATATATATATATATTTATATATATATATATATTTATATATATATATAAATAAATATATATATATATATATATATATATATATATATATATATGAAGTAGTTATATTGGGGGGGGGGAGGGGCAGGTAGTAGTCTCACTTCTCCAAAATTCTACAGACTTCCTAGATTTACATCTATTTAATATGTGCTACAATTTTCGCGGCGCTTTAAACGGTGAACTTTAACCTATTATCATTTTTCATTTAAATTAAGTATTGTTTCATCTTTTAAAATTTTGACTTTGGTAATTTTCTTACTAATTCATCTATCTGTATTTCTCTGATGATAATTATTACATGGTTTTATATAAGAATATACAGCTTATTTTAAACAACTGAAGACGTAATAAATTTTGTATTTTTTCATGTTTACTTTTATATAATTGCTCTGTCTCGTATATAGAGCATCGATTCTGTCATGATAGCTGTTAATTTAAATAGTATACATTTAATCCTTATGTGCATATTCTCTGTCTCCCTCTCTCCCTCTCTCTCTCTCCCTTCTCTCTTTCTCTTTCTCTATCTCTCACTCTCTCTCTCTCTCTCTATATATATATATGTGTGTGTGGGGGGGGGGGGGGGGTTTGTGAAAAGTTACAAACGAAAAACAGTTTAAAGTGCAGGAGAAAAACAAAAACAAGAGATTTCACCGGGTGCCTTCGTGTTGGCGAACGTCTTCAGAAAAAGTGAAGATTTGGAAATAATTTTATTTTGGAGGCACACCCATGGGATGAGGAAAGGATGATCCGATTGGACCATATGAGAATACTTTAAGTGACATTGAAATATGGCAAGTGGGTGACACATTCTTTGTTTCTTATTCATCTTTTTATATTTTTATTTATTTTCTTTTTCACTTTGACACTTTCTGAGCTTGTATGGGGGCGGTGGGGGAGGGGGTAAAAGGCGATAAGAGGGAAGAAGACAGAGGAACTGGCCAGGATAAACAACAAATAGGAGTGGGCATGAAATTGATACACTGAAAGCGAGAAACAAAAGATTAACTGAACCCATTAGATTGTTCTCGTTTTGTCAGCCATGACCAGGTACTAGAAGTGTTAATTGTTATGCCATTCTTTGTTATTATAAGCTGTAGTAAGTATCGAACTGGCAGCCTCCAGAAAACCGTCACTTAGAACTGATTGTTAATCAACGTCTTTACCCATAACGCAACACTTTCTAATATTAGCAATTATATTTTTCTTTTAATTCATTAATATTTTATAGAATATCTGGGTAATCGTGCTAGTAAAAAGCAAAACACTTTTATGTGAGGAATTTCAACATTTCCAACACCTATGAAGAAATAAGCAGCACTGTCACTTAATGCAATATTCTGCATATTCTGTACCGCATAGGAAGTTGAAAATACCAATAATTAATGATGTTTTATCGTCAGGAAAACAATCACAAACACTACGTAACTTAATAGGCGAGTAAACAAATTATACATATTTCGGGCAAGGCGTCATGGCCTGATGGTAAACCTATCGACTATTAACATCGAGGGTTCGATCCTTGCCAAGATTAGTCAAGCTGATGACGACTAATAGCCTAAAATACGTCTCCATGGATTACTTATATGTAGTTATGATAAATGAATACACATATATATATATATATATATATATATATATATATATATATATATTATTATTATTATTATTATTATTATTATTATTACAGACACATGTCAAACCTGCAATCGTCAGTCTTCGAGAGACATGGGTCGAACCGCGATACGAAAGTCATGTTTGCCTCAATAGCCGAGGCGCGTACCAGTGCTCCAATACCTATTGTCTAGAAGACGGACATAAATTGACATTAAAATAGCAAATACGGCGGCTACCAAGCAAGTAGTCGAATACCCCAGAGTTATACAATACGCAAAATGACGGCTTGGTGTCAACTTAAATTAAACTACTTCATCTTGCGAAAGTTTTGAATAATTATTTTTTTAAATATATTATTTTCCAAATAAACCATGTGCACATGTGTTCATGCCAAACCTGCAATCGCCAGTATAGGGGGAGACAATCCCTGCCAGTCATGTTTGTAGCCGAGACGCGCACCACTGCTCTAACACGCATTGTCTCGAAATCGGAAGTAAATTAACATCTAAATGGTAAAAACGGCGGCTATCCAGCAAGCAGTGGAGAGTAGTCAAATAGGTAGGGCCAAGAGTTATGCATTACGCAGAATGCCGAATCGCTTTTACCTTAAATTAAAGGGCGCTATCTTGCGATATTTATAAATAAATATTGTTTTCAGAATATACTCTCTCTCTCCCTCTCTCTCTCTCTCTCTCTCTCTCTCTCTCAATATATATATATATATATATATATATATATATATATATATATATATATATATATATATATATATATAAATGCATGTGTTGTTGAAAACAACAGAACTCTTCTGTTTAGTAATCCCTTTTTTTGATTTTTTCCATTCTTCGAATGCTCTTTTTAACGTTGACATGGAATGAATTAATGTAGAATTCGTATGTTTGACACGTTTTCGATTCTCTTCGGAATCATCATCAGGTCTTTTTAATGGCACAAAATGAATAAAAAAGGCGAATGAAAGAATGGAAGTTTTTCAAGAAATATGCCGGCAAGCCGTTAACGTAAAAGACGAACGTCTAAATTTACTAGATGTACTAATTGACACTTCTAACAATATTTTTAACACCTCTACCTATATAAAAAAATAAGTATAAACTCTAGCCTATTAAATTTCAAGAGTGAGTGCCCCCACCGTTATAAAATAGCTATCGTAAAAATGTTACTAAACCGAGCCAAATTGATCTCCTCCTCCAAAAAAAAACACTATTTATCGAACTAAAACATATAAAACAAGTATTGATTAACAATCAATTTCCCAACTACATCGTAGACGAATTAATAAAATCAATGATAAAAAACTTGACAAACTCTAACACAAATAATGATATACAACATAACAACTCTAATTACATTAACATATATTACCGCAACTAAATTCAGCCAAATTTCAGACAAGAGGAAAAGGCTATAAAGAATATTACACATCGATATATATCACCAACAGATAATGAAAACAAAATTAAACTATTTACTATAAAAGATTTACAACTCAAAACCTTGTAGTAAAAAACAACCCCTCTCCAACCCCCAAAACACTAGAATGAACCAATGTAGTCTATAAATAAAAATGCCCTTTTGGAGAATGTACCTCCCAAAATAATAATAGCTACGTAGGATTTACAACAACTACCCTATCTCGCCGCCTCACTATGCACCTTTCGAATTCTAGTTCAATCTACCAGCACCTACAAATACATAACTGCCCTACATCTGAATTAAGACAGATTTTAGTGATGAACACAAAAATAATATATTCCGAAACAAATTTTTAAAAATTAAAAATACTTGAAGCCATATACATAAAAACACAGCTACCTAAAATTAATAACATTTCATATGAGACAAGTAAAACCATTTTAAAATGGGGTCGCTTAATTTAATTTAAAAAAGGAGCCATCTTATTTAAATTACTCACTGCCTATCTTCTCCATTTTTCCCTTCTACATAATTAATAGACTAGACCAAATTAAATCAGCTACTATTTTAAATTAAGAATAAAAATTAAAAAAATATTAATGAAAAATAAATAAATAAATAAATTAAGAACTAGTTCATCTTTTACATCTAGTAAATGTAGACGTTCGTCTTTTACGTGAACGGCTTGCCGACATATTTCTTTAAAATCTTCCATTCTTTCACCCGCTTTTTTATTCATTTTGTGCCATTAAAAAGACCTGATGATGATTCCGGAGAGAATCGAAAACGTTTGTCAAACATACGGATCCTACATTAATTCATTCCATGTCAACGTTAAAAAGATCATTCGAAGAATGGAAAAAATAAAAAAAGGGATTACTAAACATAAGAGTTCTGTTGTTTTCAACAACACATGCATTAATGAAAAAATGCTGCCTAAATACACACACAATATATATATATATATATATATATATATATATATATATATATATATATATATATATATATATATATATATATATATGTGTGTGTGTGTGTGTGTGTGAGAGAGAGAGAGAGAGAGAAGATGTGTGATCGGAGTCCGCGCCAGTCGAACGTCGGGAATTAGCTTCCTGCACTGAAGATTGCGTAAGCATGACACATCGATTTCTGTATGTAATAAATAATGAATATTTATATATATATATATATATATATATATATATATATATATATATATATGTATGTAGAGAGAGAGAGATAGAGAGATAGAGACCGGGGAGAGATATACAGAGAGGGAGCAAGAGAGTGAGAAAGAGAGAGAGAGAGACCGTTTCGATGTAGGCTAGCGATTAACTTTAGTTAGATAAGCAAGAGCCTCAATCCGCGTCCGGATCTCGACCACCTAGACGATAGTCCGCGCTTCTAACTACTTAGCTATTATCTGGCACCTGCTGTAAGTAAGCAAGATTTCAAAGTAAACATTGTTAATTGGCTGAGGACTTTAATTGTTTATACAATGAGCAATGCATTATAAGTTGGTGATAGTTGGCTATTTAACTTACGAGAAGGCTCAACCACAAAAGGGAATATACATCTCCTTCGCTCTCTCTCTCTCTCTCTCTTTCTCTCTCTTGGTATATATATATATATATGTATACATACACACACACACACACACACACATATATATATATATATATATATATATATATATATATATGTATATATATATATTATATATATATATATGTACAATAAGTATTTCTTTATTATTATTATTAATAGTTCTCTGTATATAAGCCGATGTGCATATGTGTGTGTGTCTTATTCGCTTGAGTTGGTTCGAGTGAAGCGGCGCATGAATAGATTATGTATTTTACATATTTGAATATCAACCTTCTCTGATGCTTGTACGTGTTATATCTGCTTGTCTTTCCGTATGTATATATGTGTGTATTTTCTGACACATTCAGATCTAGACAGGAATGATTCTGAAATTTTGCATAACCGATGTCTTTAAAATTACCGACCAGGTCTCCTTCCTCTCAATTATATTATTGTTTTACTAACTTCAAATAGGGTAAATAATGGATTTTCCCGCTTTCCTGTTTTTTTTCTTCTACATTTTTAGCTAAGTTTTTTCTTTGATGGCGAATTAGCCGGAATAAACATTTGTGGCGTCTAAAGAAACGTTTAGTTGAAATAACATTTTGCATCAGGATTCGCTGGCAAGTGTTAGTCATCAGCATGCTCTCATGATAGATTTGAAATAACTCACATGAAAGGAATAAACACGGTTTTCTCATCATTCGCTATAGAAGACATATATAATATATATATATATATATATATATATATATATATATATATATATATATATAAATATATACATATATATATATACTTATTATATAAATATATACATATATATATATATATATATACTTATTATATAAATATATACATATATATATATACTTATTATATAAATATATACATATATATATATATACTTATATAAATATATACATATATATATATACTTATTATATAAATATATACATATATATATATACTTATTATATAAATATATACATATATATATATACTTATTTTATAAATATGTACATATATATATATCTACATATATATATATATATATATATATACTTATTATATAAATATATACATATATATATATATACTTATTATATAAATATATACCTATATATATACTTATTATATAAATATTTACATATATATATATACTTATTATATAAATATATACATATATATATATATATACTTATTATATAAATATATACATATATATATATATATATATACTTATATAAATATATACATATATATATATATATACTTATTATATAAATATATACATATATATATATATATACTTATTATATAAATACATACATATATATATATATACTTATTATATAAATATATACATATATATATAAACATATATATATATATATATATGTATATATACTTATTATATAAATATATACATATATATATATGTACTTATTATATAAATATATACATATATATATATATATATATACTTATTATATAAATATATACATATATATATATATATATATATATATATATATATATATATATATATATGTATATATACTTATTATATAAATATATACAAGTAAAACACAAGATTGAAAATGAATTCTATATTTATTGTTGATACTCGTGCTGGGACGGGTATTCTACTAGTATATGTATATATATATAAATATATACATATATATATATATATATATATATATACTTATTATATAAATATATACATATATATATATATATATATATATATATATACTTATTATATAAATATATACATAT
This sequence comes from Sepiola atlantica, assembly GCA_963556195.1. Taxonomy (NCBI): domain Eukaryota; kingdom Metazoa; phylum Mollusca; class Cephalopoda; order Sepiida; family Sepiolidae; genus Sepiola; species Sepiola atlantica. The sequence continues at coordinate 49,343,697 of OY744523.1, read as the reverse complement.
ATATATATATATATACTTATTATATAAATATATACAAAACAGTTACATGGTAAACAGCTGATGATCCCCGTGTTAATATTAGACGCTTAAGGTCTCCTGTTTTTGTTTCACTCTCAGATAATTACCCCCCCCCCTTTTTTATTCCTTTTTTTTTTTTTACTTATATTTTTTCATTTATTAATTTTCCAACGAATGTTAAGTGTGCAATATCTTGGATTTAGTTAGTTTGTCTAGGAATTTAAACTGCATTTTACATATTTTCATTTTTTTTTTTTAATGACTCAAAGCTTCTTTAGACTATATATATATATATATATATATATATATATATATATATATATATATATATATATATATAAATATACTAGTAGAATACCCGTCCCAGCACGAGTATGGACAATAAATATAGAATTCATTTTCAATCTTGTGTTTTACTTTTTTGGGAGTCATGGTGCATTCTCGGTGGAATCTCCTAAATCGTAAACTTTACAAAAAAATGTGGATATGATCGGTTTCTCACCATGTTGCCTAGAATGCATATTCCATAAGTAATAATGATAAATTCAATAGTTTAGTATTTTGCCAATCACATGCCGGTCAAGCGCGTGCACCGACACTTTAAAATGTGTTACTTAGTATAATTCAAAATTAGATTTAGAGCAATTCTTTTCCCTATACATTTTTTTGAATCTAACTTATTTTGAATGTTGTTTGGAGGCAAGTTAGTTTTTGGTTGGGTGAACCCTCTAAATCAAAGAAAATGGACGCTCGCCAGTAATTAAATGGAAAATTATACGACATGCCAATACATATAGAACATTAGACGACCCGTGTAGATTATGTCTGAATGAAAAATTTGAAATACTAAACTTTAAAGACCCCCGAAATCTGTTAAACTGCAGCAGTGAGATAGTAAACCGCTGCCTACGCAGAAATAAATTTACTTTAGGCTAACGAGACATAAATAAATAAACAAATTAATTAAAAAAACTAAACTAAACAAACAACTACCAATTTTAAAATTAAAACCTAAAATAGAAATACAAGGAACCCCGTGTTAAAATAAATTGACCGATTATATTGATACAACAAAGGAAACAGGATATAGGCCAATCTATAGAAACCAGAACAATATGACATGATATAGGAAGTAACACTAACCACACCTTTGTTCGTGGGAAGCCCAACGATTGGCTGAGAGAACAACAAAAAATATGATTGGTAAACTAGCTAGCCGTGCATATAAAAATACCCGGCAAAAATAACTCCATGCATTTGAGCCTGAACATTTCCCAGGGGATGAAACTCGGAAGCCTCTGTGTAGCTTAATTGGCATTAATATAATTTCATAGTTTACTACCTAGCTCTGTTTACGTATCGAGCACTGTTGAAGTAAAATTTTATAAAGAAATATAATAGTTTATGTATTAATTTTCAGTAGTTACTTCACCAGTGCTCGATACGTAAGTAGAGCTAGGTAGTAAGCTATGAAAATATATATTATAGAAATATATATATATATATATATATATATATATATATATATATATTTATATATATATATATATATATATATATATAGAGAGAGAGAGAGAGAGAGAGAGAGAGAGGGAGAGAGAGAGAGAGAGAATGTATGTATATGTATACTATATACCTACAGGGTTACCTCGCATTTCACATTTCACGGCTCGTAGTTTGAAATAAAATAACGTGCAACATGAAAATAAGACTAAGTATTCCACTTTACAAGTGCATTTATTTTTAAACGGTCGATTCTGTTCAATATTATTCCAGTAAAAAATTAAGTCAAACATGTCTTATTACGTCACTATCACGTTTACAAACTATGGTTCAATTTTCATAAAAAATAGTTTTTGAATCTACGGGTATATTTATTTTTAAAACGTGACGTTCTACAACATTTGTGTCCCTAAAAAATAAACTTTAAAGGAATTAATTGATTTCTTGTTGCCTGGGACCCCCTCATTCAGGAGAGAATGCCGACGCGACTCTACAAGAAAATACGAAAGTATTAATCAAGTTTAATGTCTGTCTGTCTGTATGTCTGGCTGTCTGTTAGTCTGTTTGTCTGTCTGCCGGCTTCTCTCTTTCTATCTTTGTCTCTCTCATATGCACGCTACGCCTTTATATAATAGAAAGTAACCTCAATACGAAAAACAGCAGACAATCATACACATAGGAACACTTAATCTAAATAAAATACTATTCTATTAAAATTAATAAGTATTGCATTAAAAAGTGTTATGTCAACGTATTGTTGTTTTTACCCAGATTGGAAATATTCTAATTTCCAAAGGATGTGGGTTAAACTTTCACACTCTTATGTGTATTCTTCGCAAATATTTGAGAATATTGCTTAATTTGGGTCTTATATATTTTGTTAAAATTGCAGACACATCGGAGATATTTGAATTTTTTTAAATGAATAGCGCCCTCACACTCTCTTGATTTATTTAGAAGGCATTGACATTAATGGAATCTTTCTTAACCGGTTTCTAATACATGCAAATGTAAGATATCTTAATTTTGAGGGGGGCATTTCTGGCCTATTAATATCCTTAAAATATATTCAAATTATAAGTAAAATATCCCCATGTCACGGGGTAAGATTGCTATAACGAGATCAAATAATGTCACGGGTCTAAATTATGAAACAACGACATTGTAAGAATTGTAATTTATATTTCATAGCAACACAAATGCTTGCAGTTCGACATGTTTAGGTGAGTTAATCAAGGGAGGCGCGAGAGCGCTCTATCCCTTAATATACTTCAAGAATGCCCTATGCTGGAAATCTCATTTCTTTGATCAATCATAACTCAAAAACCAATAGACCAAATTAGTTAAAACTTTGCACAAAATTTGTATTTGATAGGTTCTATAAGTGTCTAGAATGTCAGCATCATTAGTCAAGGCAACCCAGAGATCCAGAAAGTTCAATCATGAAATCATGTTATATGTGTGTACGTACGTACGTACGTACGTACGTACGTATGTGCCACTTTGTATCTCATCAACTATTTGATGGATTCAGCTGATTTTTGGCAAAAAATAGAGATTCTATGGTTTAGTTGATGGCATTTTAATTTCAGTTAACCATATACCTTAGTTTTCCAGAAAATTCCAAAACACCTTAAAAATGACCATGATATTGAGGCATAGCCTTAACAAAAGTAGTGACATTCCATGATAAATGCCAGTATACTGAAATCATATGCTCTTAATATATATATACACTAAATGTACAAAAGCAAGGAAATTGCCAAATTTTTACACTTTTATTGTCATTAAGGGTATGCGAGCACAACGGGGCTATGTATTTTACTGGTAGGAATTTTCCTTCAGCGCACCTCACACACTTAATCCACTCGTGCATAGAGATTTATACTGTAGTGATGTGATAATGAAATGGTTTGATTGATATGTAGTCATACCCTGAATTAATGCAAATAAAAGTGTAAACATTTGGGAATTTCCTTGCTTTTGTACATTTAGTGTATATGAATTGTCATCTTAACCTAATAGGGCATATGATTTCAGTATACTAGCATTTTTCATGGAATTTAGTTGGAATTTGAAATTTATTTTGCCGGACAACACAGAAGTAGACAATAGTAAGACATCTTGCACAATAGTTTACGAGACAGTTCAGTTTCGTGGCCAAGAATTCCTCTTCCTCTCACTCTTCTATCTTCTCCTACTACTAAGTAACATGATTTTAAAATGCAGTAGTACGAACAGGTGACTGTAATCGAACTGATATGGAAAGACTGAGCAAGGATAGCATCATGGAAACTAAAACTAAATGTACACGGGACCGACTGGAATTCTGAGAAGTCTTATTGCTACTCAAATGGCAGAGAAAACAACTTACAGTTACCGGTATGAAATCAGTTGTAAACGGCTACTGCGACAAGAGCAATATGGTTTCTATGTATAAAATAAGCACAATAGTTTAATGTTGATGAACAGATATAATTAGTGGAAATATTGATTTCACTATAATACATCAGCATGTTTCGGATTTAAAAAAAATAAGGATTGATAATTTCTATTGTTTTGATTCACCGAACTACTATAATCATCTTATTTTCAGAACGTTTCGATCCATGTAACATCCAGCATTCATCAGGTTTATCAAACTTGGCATTTCTTTTTATGTAAAACTCGGGAACATATACGGAATGTCGAACCTTTATTTAAATCACGGAGTGGATTTTATCATTCCATCAGTCATGGCCGGCTATAAGTTTTAATTATTACGTTATTCTTACCTGTCATCGCCTGTAGTCAAGAGGAAACCTGCAATCTGGGGAAGACTACGTTTGATGTGATTATTAATCACCACTCTTACCTGTGACGCCGCGAGTCCTAGTTTTAAGTGGTAGTCTTCCTGAGAGTTAAGGTGCAATCAATATTACAGGCGATGGTGACTAAGAATAACATAATAATTAAGACTTCAACATGGTGATAGATGACTGGACGAGAACAATCTACCCACGTACATAAAGAGATAAGCAGAACGATAAAAAGGAAGATGAAAACATCTGTTGAAAGGAAGATGAAATAAAAGAGATGAACAAAATGTCGAAACAAATAAAACTGAGGGAACAAAAAAAAATAATTATAATAATAATAACTAGCCAGACCCGTGTGAATTACAGGAAATGATGTTTTCAATGATAATTATCTTGTTCCTAACCTATACATTACTTTGTAAATGCTTTAGATTAAATTAAATGTGGCTCCAATTCATGAGTAGCATACAAAGAGTCGGAAGGTCGTTGCTTTGGATATAAGTGTTGTATTACCCGTTCTTTCAGGGTGTCCGGTAAGGTCTAACAAGAATGACAAAAACAGAACGTATATGAAAACATTTTGGTTTTCTTTATTTGCCATTATCGGATGGTTTACGCCGGCTACGCACACATATTAAACCATTTTTTAACATAATTTTGTCTCACAAAAGTCTTTCTCTAGCTGAGGTCACAGACTTGGTTTACGCTAGAAACTCGTTCGTATATACATCCGATTGGAAAGCAATTTGCTCTGCATTGTCTATCCGAGCGTGAACTGAAGCAATTGTTCTACAAGCACTTTGGTGAAGTACAAGTCAGGGGATTCCTTCATTGTACCAACTTGCGTATAAGCCGTATTTTTAGTCAGAGGACACAAAAGTCTAACAGCAAGACGGGCTTGGGTAGCATAGCCAATAAAGCTCCATCGGTGATATAAATATCGGTAAACTCGCATTCTTCCGGTACATCGATACTCCGATCACCAAGCGTTCGGCTCTTCGCGTTTTTGAAACCGTCGTTGTTCAAGTCCCTTTTGCACAGCAGAACCTTCTCCTTTTTAACAGTTATCAAGTCGCCTGTATTTCTTTCTAGACACCTACCCACAATGGACTCGTCCAGGATTAATTTTTTGCAACTCTTTATTATCTTACATAAGCCTGACACACAAAATAACACCCACGCTATCGTATTTATATGTGTCTTCCCGGTCGTCCCCTCCCTACCTCCCTTCGATGTAGAAAAAAATCTTAGAGGCTGTCAAGATCCTAGGTCGCTAACCGTTGCACCAAAGGGAGATACTTGAAATATTACGAAAAGTAGGTGACTTGAATGCGTTTCTTAATCTAGGTGCGGCACGCATGCGCAGAGCGTTTTATGCCAGTGTTACACACGAACACACACCCTATCGTATTAATATATATATAGTAATAATAATATAAATAATAATAATAATAATAATAAAAAGAAGAAGAAGATGGTCGAAAAATGAAGAAAATGAAAGATGAAAGGATGAAGTAAAAGATGAAGAAAGAGGAACGGCATGAAAGACGAAGAATAAGATGAACAAAAAGAAGAATGGAAAGATAAAGAAGAAGATAGAAGAGAAATAAAATAAAGATGGCGGTAGAAATATCGAAATATGAAGGGAATGAAAAAGATGAAACCACATTAGCCAGAGCAAGAGAAGTAAACAAACAGGAGGAAAAGCAGAAGAAAACTATGTAGAAAAAAGGAAAATGTAAATTAGCGGAAACGATAAGATTGAAAGGAAAGTAAAAATAGAAAAAAACATATGGACGAGAATGAAAAATAGTGAAACATTTGAAGCAGGAAAAAGAAGAGGGGAAAAAGATGAGAATGCAAAGAAGACGTGGAAGGAAAATTAAAGACAATAACAGGGAAGTAGACGAACGAAAGAAAGAAGTCAGTAACGACTATAAAAAGATAAACTAAGAAAAAACAGGCAAAAGTGTAGTATCTGTGATGACATTACACTCCACCTTTTCTGTCCTCGTTTATTAAAGATTTGGAAAATGTTTATATTTGTTTTAATCAAGAGTACCCCTTTTTTAGGGAGATGTATTTACCCATATAAAAAAAAACGAGTTTGTGTCTAACTCTGCCCCTGTGGGGAGACAAGTAAATAGGAACACACAAATGGAAACGAAGAAAAAGAAGTAGAGGATGAAAAATATTGAAGAAGGAGTTTGAAGTGGTTATGTAGAGAATGCTGCATGGCCCATGAACGTTTCGTTGCTCTTACTTCTCTATCTGATAGCATGTTTTTGTTTGTTTGTTTTTTGCCAAAAAGACCTTCGTGAGCACAAATAGATATGCCACCCATTTGTGTCGGTAGTGGGGAATGGTGGGTCCGTGAGCGGGTATATGACGGGATCTTCGAAAGTAAATTACCGGCCCTTAACATTTATTGTCACTAATGAAGAGCAAATGTTTTAGTTGGCCGTTAATTATTTTAACACACACGTTACCTCCACCCTCACCCCAAACGAAATTAGTGGAAGGCCATCGCCGCCACCACAGGTGAACGGCACGTGACCCACGGATTAATCACACACGCACGCACACACACGGACACTTATACGCAGACGTAAAAGCCAAGACGCCATTTTTAAAAATTTTTTACCTTCCGTGGACCAACCCGCCCTTTTTTTACGATTGATAGTGTTCCTGTTAGTGGAGGGCCTCGCATTTTCACTGCTGTTAAACCCACTAAGAAACAGAGGAATCTATTATAAACACATTCTGTGAAAGCCGCCCGAGCAGATGGTAGTATTTTTCATTGGCATGCGGAAGGAAGTAGGCATTTATATAATGTCTTATGCGATCAAGACATAAGACATATGATTGTTTTGCCTGGGTGTTTCTGTTTATTTATATTTCGCTCTTTCTTGACTACCCCACACCATTCCAACCAAGTAGAGTGGAGAAGAAGAAGAAGAAGAAGAAGAAGAAGAAGAAGAAGAACAAGAACAAGGAGAAGAAGAAGAGAAGAAAAACAAGTATGAAAATAAAAAAGCAAAGGAAAAGAGAAATACACAAAATAAAAGAAATACACACGTATATAAACGATAAAAAGTAAAACAAATTAAGGAAGTTCAAGAGAATTAGAAACATATAAGAAGAAAAAGAAGAAACAAAAGAAAAAAGGAGAAGACAGATGAAAAAGCAAAAGAAACGAAAAAGAGAAATTAAAGAATAAAAAATGACAGATAAAGAGAAAACCTCCAGATAAAAAAAAAGGAATTCAGAAGTATCAAAATGGGAAAATAACGAAAAATAAACCGAATAATGAAGAAATAAAAATGAAGGAAAAAAGCAAAAGATTATGATGATGATGAAGAACGGTAAATATTTTGTGACGTAGACAGAAATTATTGAGAAGGAATAAATAGAAGACTAAAAAGAAGAGAAAGAAACCTATTGTAAAAGAAAAAAAGATTAGGAAAAGAAAAGTAGAAGCAGAAGGATACAAGATAGAAAAAGAAGTAAAAGAAAATAAACATAAGATGAAGAAAATGAAAGAGAAAGAAAAGGAGGAAAAACTAGAATAACAACAACAATACTACTACTACTATTACTACTACCACTACTAATAATAATAATTATAATAATCTATATATTAATACGATAGCGTGTGTGTTCGTGTGTCACACTCCGGAAAAACATTCAACTCGCCTAATTTTCGAAATCTTTTCAAGTATCTCCCTTTTGCGCAACGGTTAGCGACGTAGTATTTTTGACTTCAGCACGACTGGTTTATAGTTCGATCCCAACCAACCCCTAAGATTTTTTTCTACATTTCTAGATTTTTTTCTACATTTCGAGGGGAAGTGGACCTTGGGTCACATCTTACTTGTGGAAGTAAGATAAAACTGGCCTTTTGCCTAACTTCTGGAGAGGAGTAAATTAATATTCATGAATTGGAGCAAAATTTGATTTAATCGAAAACATTTACAAAGTAAGGTTTAGTCGTCGAAATATTACCTTCGCTAGAAATATTGTATATAAAGAAGTTTTGTAAATTGTTTCAAGTATTCTTTTTTTTTACTAAATAAATATACAAGTCCAAATCTTATCATATTTTATTCAAACATGTATCGGTTAGGAACAATATAATTAGTATTAAAAACATCATTTCGTGTAATTTACACGGGTCCCCTAGTAGTAGTAATAATAATAATAATAATAATAATAATAATAATAATAATTATTATTATTATTATAATAATAATAATAATAATAATAATTATTATAATAATAATAATAATACTAATACTACAAAAATAAAAGAAGAATGCACATTGTAGACAAATAAATTTAATTTGATCTTCTTTCGTGTGCATTAGATGATTCTGGTGTTGGTATTATTTTCCCCGATGCTTTTCTAGTTAGACATGTTTCTTGAAAGACATTGGGTACTTACGGGAAGGACCACGAGAAGGTCACGAACGCCCCTAAGTGAAAGGGGTACTGTGGAACCGACTGGATTTGAACTTGGAACACTCAGAGCTTCAGTCCGGGTCGATACCCACTTAACCACCGTCACCTCCCATTTAATTTGATGACTGATTATGAATAAAAAACAAAGCGTTAGAAGAAGAAAAAGTAAAAGAAAAAGAATAAGACGAAGAGAACAAAGCAGAAGAAGAAGAAGCAGAAGAAGAAGAAGAAGAAGAAGATGAAGATGAAGAGGACAAAGCAGAAGAAGAAGAAGAAGAAGAAGAAGAAGAAGAAGAAGAAGAAGAAGAAGAAGAAGAAGAAGAAGAAGAAGAAGAAGAAGAAGACGACGACGAACGGGTAGAAAAATGGTGAAACGTGTAATAAAGAAGAAAAGTGTTACATATTGTAAGCGAAAAAGAAGAGGAAGCATAAGCCATAGATACAAGGAAAATAAACGAGGGCACTACCGTTGAGAAAAAATAGAGAGAACAAGAACAATGACAATAAAAAGGATAACAATTCGATGACTAACAAAAATAATAAAAAGAAGCAGAAAAATAAAAAAAGAAAAGCAAAGGAAATACCTATTATGTATTTACTTATTTATTATGTACTGCGTTTTTCGTTTTACTCTCGTCTTTGTGTAATGAAAACAGGTGTTTCGATACAAATCCGCTTTTTAGTGAACACAGATCCCATTTTAACGGAATAAATAATAAACTAAATAAAATGTCCGTTTTCTTCTACTGAGAAATACAACGATCAGAAGTTATTTAACGACAATCCCATTCATATTCTTTGGATTATTCAGACCCTTATTTCAATCTAGGCAGTTATATTCCGGCCGATATAATCTTCCGAAACGTTGTGAATATAAAAAAAAATAACATGAGAACAATAACAATCCGAATGACCTAAAGATTCAAGATTATCAATCCCCATCTCCCAAATCCTAAATTATGGACATATTACTCTTTGGCATTTTGGCTAAGATCAAAGTGTAGTATCTGTTCCGATGGATACTGCACCCCATAGACTGGTATTGTCTTGGCCTTCGGGCCTTGATTTACCCCTGTCTATGGGTCTGTCCTGTGCAGTTCTAGGAGGTTCACCCTCCCAGGCTTCGCCTCCCCTCTTTGGGGAGGAGTAAGTTTATTGCTTACTGCCTGAGGCGCCCCTACCGGGGAATGCCGACGGAGCTGCCCAGGCAATTTTTAAACCCTACTTTCCCGACCCGACCTTGGGTCACATCTTACTTGTGGGAGTAAGATAAAAACTGGCCTTGTGCCTAACTCCTGGAGAGGAGTAAATCAATACTCTTTGGCATTTTGGCTAAGATCAAAGTGTAGTATCTGTTCCGATGGATACTACACACCATAAACTGGTATTGTCTTGGCCTTCGGGGCTTGATTTACGCCGGTCTATGGGTCTGTCCTGTGCAGTTCTCGGAGATGAACCCTCCCAGGCTTTGCCTCCTCTCTTTGGGGAGGAGTAAGTTTATTGCTTACTGCCTGAGGCGCCCCTACCGGGAAATGCCGACGGGGCTGCCCAGGCAATTTTTAAACCCCCACTTTCCCGACCCGACTTTGGGTCACATCTTACTTGTGGGAGTAAGATAAAAACTGGCCTTGTGCCTAACTCCTGGAGAGGAGTAAATCAAATTTACGGCAGATTCATCAGCCAATTTTCATCCGAGATTAAGACTTTAATCCAGAAAATTCAAGGGATTAATACACAAATATCCAGACATGAGTTGTCGGTTATTTTTAATAATAATAATAATCTCTCTCTCTCTCTCTCTCTCTCTCTATATATATATATATATATATATATATATATATATATATATATATATATATATATATATATATATGTGTGTGTGTGTGTGTATGTGTGTACATGTGTGATAATATGAAAATATATTTCATATAATGCGGATCGATTCTCATGGAATCGAATTTCAAAGCAAAAATGAAAATCAAAATATAATATTTCAATCGCTATTTCAGAATTTCTAAAGAGAGCTGTAAATAATTAAATTGAAAGATGAAAGCTATGTTTTCCCGTTAATTATTGTCAGTTCCGAAGTGAAGAAAAACTTACACGTTTTTCAAGTAGACTTAAAAACATACCTGAACGAATTCAGTTAGTAAACAAAAATGTGAAAAGTCATCAAAAATAATATGATGTAATTTGTGATAGCGAAAATGTAGTTGATCTACGCATTTATATTTTTAATCAAAATATTTTTTTTTGTCATTTAAAGTTAATTCATCTGATGAAACAGAATTGGTTGTGTCGAATTCATATTTCCAGAGTTTTTTTTTTAATGTTGTTTACGGTTGATATTTTGAAATAAAGTAGATTAGTATTTAAACAAGAAAACAGAGTTATCGTCGTTGGTTCAAGATAAATCATTCGCTAATTAGTTTATTGTTTCATTTTAATTTGAAAACATCCGACCTTCAATGGCAATTCTTCATTAACTGTTTTCTATTTTTTTCGCCAATATATCACGACTTATCCAAGCCCAAAAGCCAATCGATCATAATAGTTGGGCGGCTAGTGCAAAAATAATTTATTTGATGATACAAGCACAACTAATTTGAATGATGACTCCATAAGGTATACTAAAAAATATCTATCGGACTAGCCACTTCAAAATCCAAGATGGCGGTCATTTTTAAGATGGAGCTCGCGTTAACGACATTCCTTACAAATTGGTATCTATTCAACCGATTGTAGTGATCTTGGTGTCAAATTGTATTTTTTTTTTAATTAATTGCTGTTTTATTTTATTAATTTATTTATTGCATTTTTTGTTTGTATTATGAATAGTCATGTAAGTGTTCCTCAAATGCTTTCTATAGTTTCATAAATGAATTCAGCATGCCTCAAAACATGTAATATGACGCCAAAATCATTACAATCGGTTGAATGTATACCAATTTATAAGGAATGTTATAACTGCAACCACCCCTTTGAGACCATCATGAAAAATGGCCGCTATCTTCAATTTTAAGGTAGTTAGTTGGACATATATGTTTAGTATACTTTATGTAGTCATTCTGACAATTTTGGTTCTTGGTTCATCATTTGCACGATTATATTGCATTGTTTAATTAGGGTGAATTAGAATGTAAGTTAGCGATAACAAACACCTTTAAGAGATTGAAAAAGATGAGTTAAATTGTCAGAGTTTTATTATTAAAGATAACGGCACAACAAGCTATTTTATCATTGTGTTTCAAGTCGGGATATATATATATATATATATATATATATATATATATATATATATATATAATTATATATATATATATATAATTATATATATATATAGAGAGAGAGAGAGAGAGAGAGAGAAAGAGAGAGAGAGAGAATCAGAAAGAGCTTGATTATTAATGCTCTTCTGTCTGTTTGTATTTTTAGTAAGAATTAGATGAAAAGAATGCTCCTCATTTTTAAACACTAGATATATTTGTAGGGGATGTCTGAGCATTACCCACGTAAGCGAATTTCTTTTAATAATAATAGGTTATCACTCACTAAGGCCAAAAGCCACTCGAAAATAAAGGTTTATGAGATTCTCAGTTGGAAAATGACAAATACTGCGATGAGATTGGCTGAGAAAAAATAGCCTTTCATAATTTAAGAGGATAGCTAGACACATATTTATTTACACTCGACTTGAAGACCCCTATATTGCAGTCAGCAGGTAAGAAGTTCCGTGGCAATGTAAATTCTAGCATAACGCACTGATTTTGTTATATTCAGCAATTTATAATAAGATCATCCGGTCGCTGTCTGTTACTATTTAGGCCTCATTTACCATGACGAAAAGATAGGTGAGTATGACAGTTAATGAAATAGATGAATTGCCAGTTGGATAATAAATAATACTATGAAAGGATTGCACGCGATGAATTAAATGAAAATAATTTCATTACGTTTTGAAAAGTATTTTTAAGGCATTGCACTTGAAATCTGCAGTGCAGCAAGTGCCCCACAGATGAATAATACTTGGAAATAACTGTTTTATGGAAATTCCGTTTCTTTTTAGGTACACAAATGTAGAAAAGAGAGTTACTTGCAGCTTGAATAAAAATATGAGTTCTTGCTATGAATATCTCAAAGAAAGTAACCAGAGAGTGGTGCTCACTGGAGCACTTTCCATGGAAATAACGCTAGAGCACATAAACACTAGCAACGCTCCTCCCGTTTGACTCCATACATATCAATGTGGTAGGGGTATCTCCAAAAAAGACGCTTTATTTACCTATATGTGTTTCCGTGTAGCACATTCTGACAGCACAGCATTCACCTGTGCATGTATCGTCCAGAAAATGACGGAGTCACTATATTTGGAAGTATCTCTGAGAAAATCGATCATCTACTTCCTGTTCACCGTTCTGCCAGCATCCATGTCTGTGGCGCCTTTAATGATCAACAGATTCAATGGCTCGCCCACTAAAACAATAATGATGACGAAGGAAGGTCTTGCCACGAGTTTCCCTTACACTAATGGTTGAAAAACCTACACACGTTTCCGATGCTGACGGAATTTTTCAAAGCGTCCTTGACCTTTTTATAACAACTTGGCTTAAAAACTGTGTATCCATTGTTTTGTCTCTGGTGGGATCCTCTAATCACCCAGAATCAAAATAAAGTTAAGACATATGATGTCCTTTTTACTCTCAAGATGTATAGATACTCGAGTACTAACTGGGCTAACGTCAGATTTTTTATTCGAAAATACCTATACATCGCATCCGATATAACTGATTCGTTAATTTCTGTAATTGAAAGCTTTATATCCCACATAAAAATTCCAACAGAAACGTATGAGCCAAGGTGACATAAGCATTGCGCACAGAAATGATTATTTTAATTGCGTACAACAAAGGGATTCTCTAAAACCAAAGCCGCCTTTTAAACTGCCTGTATTAATAAATGAAAATGATTTTAGTAAACGCTAACGTGGTTTATGCTCTATCCGTGAAATCTCGAGCGACTGAGTCTCAATGAGGTTTGCGGAATAGCAAATAAATGTAAGACCTCTAAGACCTCTATTCCAACAAAAATCATTGGACCGGAGGTGAGCTCTCTAGCAACAGATCAAGCAGAATATTTTGCAAAACAATGTTGCATTAAATTACACCCTATGCGATTTCTGTTAACACTTTGGGTGACATCAATATATCTGTTCGGGATCCAGACAAGCTTATCAAGAACCGTGATGCCAGCAAAGCACCTGGTCCTGGCAACATTCTGATTATAGTGCTTCAAAAGCTGCAATCGGAACCAGCTCTTATTTTTACAATACTTTTCAATCGTCGTTTAAATGAGAAATGATTCTCATCACCTTGAAAACCTACGTCAGTCTTCGTAGTACTTCAAAAATACTAGAGATTCTGTCTACTGCATTTCTAATGTGCATCATGAGTACGTTACTTCAATGTGACAAATCAGGAAGTTGCGAACGACCACATCAAAAGAACTCTACGTAGTGGCCAACATTATAAATACAGTCCTGAAAGAACAGCTGGAGTGCTAACTGTAATATCACACTGGATCAGTGAATCTATTGATGGAAGTTTGTTTCTAGAAATATAGTTTTGATAGTGTTTAACACAAAAGTTTGTTTTAAAAGCTTTATATGTATTAAACACTGCGAAATATTTTAATTAGTATCAAATCCTTCCCTCATAAGTTTATAAAAGTAATCGTTGATGGGTAGAACTCTGATGAACATACTATTTATGCTCGCGTATCTCTTTGGCTCAAATTTCTCTCTGACCTTCATAAATAATCTTCTAAATGTTATTATTATATTATTCGTGTGCATCTATCCAGATGACACAACCATTTATGGAAGAACATAGAAGCGCATTAATGATCAACATTTCTCTGATTCTTTTTATTACCACTTGCAACACGGTGTTCAATAGGGAAAAAGTGGCTTATTACTTTTGATGCATCTACAACCAACCTTCTCTCCTTTAACAACCAACGCTCGGATTCTCACTTTTCCCCACTTGAATTGAATTGATATTTCCCTGCACTAGCAACCTGCTTTGAAAACCTTCTCGTATCAGACCTGAAATGAAAGACTTACATTAAATCTATTAAAGCCGCTTGCAAAATGGTTGGATCATTCTACAGCACCTGAAAGTATATAACTCCTGACACAACCCCCTACCTATCTATGGGTCAGATATGTCTTAAGATGAAACACTGTTGCCACATCTTGGGAGGTGCCGATTACACCACTCTTTCCCGCTTTGACAGAGTACAATAAATAGTCAAATTATTCCCAGTGTATCAAATCCTGAATGTGTTTGTCTCGCCGTCATCCTGACACTCATTAACCGTTATCCTCGAGTGCTCGTTGGGCTTTTATAAGCGGTGACTAATTAGCACTATATATATATATATATATATATATATATATATATATATATATATATATATATATTTATATGTTTACATGTTTAAATACATCATAACAATTCCTTTTGTGCTTCACGTTACTTACTGATTCCTCAACACTGTCTTCGAACTGAATAGACAGGGTTGATGCGTCATTCGTAATGATACAACACTAATTGGTATGCAGTATTCCAAATTGTAAATATATTTTAAAATAAATAAATACATCGTTTCTTATCCGGATAATTGGGCACTCTTTTCAAATTATTTTTTACAGCATTGTTAACAGTATATATATATATATATATATATATATATATATATATATATATATATATTTATATATATATCATTATTATTATTATTATTATTATTATTATTATTATTATTATTATTATTATTATTATTATTATTATTATTATTATTATTATTCAATGTATATCTCCACACATATTGCATTAAGAAACTTATATAAAATATCCTGTACATATATATCTTCTGCATTTCCTCTAACAGTGCTTAAGTAGAGCTTAATACTAGTGTGACAATATATGTATGGCAAGTAGGCTGCACAGAAGCGTTTATGTTGCATTACTTCAAGAAAGCATCAGGCTTAATGTATATAATAGGCTATCGTCAAACTATATATATATACACACATGTATATACACATATACATATATATATATATATATATATATATATATACATATATATATATATATATATGCATGAATATGTATATACACATATACATATATATATATATATACATATATATATATATGTATGTATGAATATATATATATATATATATATATATATATATATATATATATATATATATATATATATATATATATATATATACGATAAAGGATGGGTACACATTATGAATCATTCCAGGGGCGAGTATTTTTCTAGCAAGATATAAATAGTTCATTTAAATACATTTTCAGATTCATGTACAACGCGAGTATAATATAGAACGCGCGAACTATGCGGTTAAATGTATAATGCAAAACCATTTCTGGTCGAGATGCCTTTCCTAAACTATGTTTAATATGATTTGCCTACTATGTATAGTGGCGACCTGGGAATACACGCAATTGAGCACGCGGGGCGCCCAGCAAAAGAAAAAGTATTCAATGAAAACTGATCCTTGTTCCTCTGGCTCGCTGTCCGTGGACTTTCTCACTGGTAACGCAGTCTGCCCAACCATTTGACTGGACAAAGCAACGGACGGATGGACAGACAAACGAGCCCCAGGAAACAATTTCGTTTCGCCAAGAAGACCAGGGTGGGGGTTGAGTCGGACGGGTCTGTGGTCGGTTGAAAATTGGCCGGACAGCGGCGGCCTCTAACAGCGCATCGTTGTCAGGTCAGATCGGGTGTGGCCGGCTGCAACACCATACACTGGGCCAAAGCGTTTCTGACACATGAGCAACACCATCCGCCCTAACACGGCGCTAGAGAATTCGCAGGCTGACATACCAGAAACAAGAAACTTGATCCAACTTTGAAAGCCTGGACTGGACGTGAATGGTCGCTCCGTGGCTTGCGATTGTGAGATGTTAGCCTTTTTCAGCACATGGACAGATATGGACGCATGATTTTCGATTTTTTTTTGTGTTTGTTTTAGTAACTGTGAAACATTTCAGTTAATGTAATTAATCGTGATTCTTTAAGATGTGCAAATGTATAACATACTTGAGAAACTTTGCAATTCGTAGGAATTACGGTTGCATATCGGTGTCCAAGTGAGCATGACATTTTCAAGATATCTATACTAGCAGAACATGATTAAATGAGTCTTGGTATTAAACGCGTTGCCCATACTTTCTAAACGATTAAGAACATAATTAAAATCCAATTAATTTAACCGCAAGAGAAGTAGATATTTATAAAAGAAACTTAAATAACAATTGACAGGTTTACAATGTTGGTCGTATAGCAGTTATTGCAGTCTTCAGTATTAATATATTTACTTTATAAAATTAAGTCAGTCGGATTTTCAAAGTCAGACCTAAATAGCAATTAGGCTCACGTATCGCTATTGGATTTTGACTCGCATATTTTTCTATTAGTTTTCCCATTATGTTATTCGCATGAATATAAATGTTACAATGAAACATTTATAGCAATTAAAATACATTTATGAACACAAGATATACTATAATTCCTTTTATTAATCGTGTTTCTTTAATATTTATTTTTTGGAAAAAAATGTACATTTGTAGAAATTACTATTGCAATATGTGTCCAAGTTTTTTATTCTAGCAGGTCATAACTACGTTTTTACAAACTTTGATATTGAAAGCGTTAATTCTGCTTCTAAAACGATTAAGACCATAATTATAACAGAATTAATAAAGTGCAAGAGAAGCAGATAACATACATTTCAATTACTATTCTAAGGTCTACGATGTAAATTTTGAACAGTTACGACAGTGTATTGTATTCAGAAATTCATCATCTATTTGAACATTTTGATAACAAAACTAAAAATAAATAAAAATGTAACAAAATATGCATCATAGCATAATAAACATTACGTCATCTTGTTTTTGAAATATTTTACGATGTCATTGGGTTTAAGACTTTTTTATACCATGTTGTGTTGCGTATTATTTTATGACGTCATTGTATTGAGGACTTTTTGTACGTTAAATAGGACAAGATTTCACGTAACGATGGTCTGTATGCTACATGGTCTTTGCGCCGATTGATTTTTTTCTTGCGGGGATTCTTGGATCTAAATGTTGTAAGAAAAAAACACACACACAATTAGTTAACTAAAGTCATTTATTGAAGCTGGAAGTTGTACAAGAACTGTGGTAGACAGATAAATGTTATGCAATCAATTGGGATCCGTTTGCAGAATTGCTTGGTTAGGTGAGAGGAGTTGGTTGAATGACTTGCATTTTTAATACATATTGTTAAATGTGTATAAGCTTTGTTTTCATCAGAAATACAGTTTTCATTTTATTTAAAACTTTAAAATAGATAATGCCTCTTTGCTCACTTTATATATGTCTATATTTTATGTTCAAAAATACGTTTGTTAGTTATAGATAGTTTAGCAATGAGTCACTCTTATCATAATTAAACCCTTGAAGATAGAGGTTTATTAGATGGAAATATTGATAATCGAATAATAATGAGGATAAAGTTAACTCTCCACATACCGACTTAAAACAAAAGCCTTCCCAGAAAACAGCCATATGTCCTCCTTTTCAGGAACATCACTTATGGAATGTGGAAATTGAAGAACACATTAGAGAGTGGTTAGGCTTCTAAATAACTCTTTTAACTATTTAGACTTGACATAGTTGAACAATCCATAATAATTAAACAGCACTTAATGAACATAAAATATATGTTAAATTAGGAGAATATATAAATGCATTAGTCAAAAAAAATTAGAAAAGAAACTAAGAATTAATTTTACATATTCTAAAGTATTAATTCTAATTCACAAAAATGCACAACACCAAATCTTAAAATCTCTATCTATTTGTTTAATTACAATACAATTATAAAGGATCACGTTCTTTATTTGATACCCGATAAAGTGAGATTAATATTTACCCAAATAAAAAATCGCATTTAAAAACTAGTCATATTAAAACAATCATAAACACGTGGCAAATTATTTTTTACGTTTTTTTTATTATTTTTATACAATGGCTTTTAAATTTTTTTATAACGTTCGCCAATAAAACTTGTTCAATAATAACAGCAAGTTTTAGACGTTTCTTTTCAGAAAGCATAAATTACGTCTGTTTTTTGTAATTGGTTATCTCTCCCTAAATATCAAACTCATAATCATCCCACATTCTATGTAAGAGTAAGTGAAATAATTTATTTAAAATTTTAAAATAAAGTGATAAGTTTTAAGAAAAAGAAAAAAAAATCGCATGTATTTTATCACCTTTCATTGCAAAGAATCTTATTGAACACCTATACACGTATTCACCAACAATGATTCCGGCAACCAAGTATAATGGTTTATATATATATATATATATATATATATATATATATATATATATATATATATATATATATATATATATATATATAAGAAATTAAATCGTTTTCTCTACGTCGTCTCTCTTGCTAAATGCAGCGAAATTCAGTAGCCAGTGGTGAATGAAATTCAGTAGCCAGTGGTGAATGAAATTCAGTGCACTACCAACTAATAATCATCTGGGGCTTATATCGCATGTTGATGCGCAATACATATATCCAAATGTATGACGATACAGATAACCTTAAGTACTCAATTATTCTTACGGAAAACCAAGTTCTACCCATCATTTTTCCACATACTGCTTCCTCTATTGGCGAGAGTATATATATATATATATATATATATATATATATATATATATATATATATATATATATATATATATGTAACTATATATATATATATATGTATATATATATATATATATATATATATATATATTTAACATCAAAACTGTATTTCTGATAAAAATCTATATTAATATGTATGAAGTTACTTTTATTGTTGTTTTTTTCAGCGATAGATTTATGTATTGCATCGACTTGTATTTGCTGCTCTATGAGCTTTGTGCAGTTGCCTCCTTTAGATACACACACATATATATATAAATATATATATATATATATATATATATATATATATATATACATATATATACACATTATATATATATATACATATGTTATATATTATATATATATACATATATATAATATATATATATATATATATATATATTATTTATTACTTATTTTTTCTAGATCAAGTAGTGTTAATACGGCACGTGTTTCGGCGTTACTCCGGATCATCAGCGTGGCTGACTATGACAGGATTCGAACTATTGAGCGCAAGGAGTTCAATTAAGTGCGAAAATAAGTATCCCACGAAGGGGTTGTACGAAATTACAGTGATGATTTATCGCTTATAAATTCATGACGATACGTCTGTTGTTCTTATTGTTAGCGATAAATTGCTATACTGCAGCCATTGGCACGTACTGCTCTGTAAGCATTAAGGAGTTTAGTCCGTTGGATACGTAATTACGCCCCTGTTTCTATAAAATAAATGAATAAACAAACATACAATATATATATATATATATATATATATATATATATATATATATATATATATATATATATATAAATCATTTATTTAAAAAAAAACATAAAGAAATGTATTGTCCAGGTTTTTCTAAATATTTTGTTTCAATATTGCCATTTCATAAACGCTTCCAAGTGTGACTTTTCAAACTACCTTATTCACGTAACCGCGTGCTACACACACCGGTATATCAACATTAATCGTCGACAACATCAAGACGAATTTCAACTTGACTGCGATAAATATGCCTCAATCAAGAAGGATTAAACGAAAAAAAGAGTAAAAAAAATAATAAATATGCTTATACTTTTGACAAGGTTGTAAATAAGATTCAGATATAATATTTGAAAATATTTAAGGTGTTTTTCATGTGAAAATATATTTTTTTGTAAGTTTTTCGAACACACCGTAACCGTTGAATTTTAAAATTTTTAATTCGTGTATGACATGGAATGTTTTTTTTGCTTTGAAAACGATATATAAAATAGATATAAAGATGGCAATTCCATGAATGAATTAATCTCTCATGAATTATAACATGGTGATTCTATTAGCTTTAAGCAAGCTAGACTCGTTACATTATTTTTTAATAAATCACGGAGAATTCTTATTGAATCAGAACTGATAACACACTCAAGTATAAACACCAACAATTATAAAACACTGCTGCTACAATTTATCTCCTTTTATCTACAAACTTGTACTAAAATTACAAACCTAAACTTGAATTCCATGAAAAATTCCAGTATACTGAAATCCTATGCCCTTAATAGGGTTAAGATGAAAATTCATATACACTAAATGTAAAACAGCAAGGAAATTCCCAAATGTTTACACTTTAATTGTCATTAAGGGTATGCGAGCACAACAGGGCTATGTGTTTTACTGGTAGGAATTTTTCTTCAGCGCACCTCACACACTTCATCCACTCATGCATAAAGATTTATACTGTAGGGATGTGATAATGAAATGGTTTGCTTGATATGTAGTCATACCTTAATGACAATAAAAGTGTAAAAATTAGGGAATGTCCTTGCTTTTGTACATTTAGTGTACATGAATTTTCATCTTAACCCTATTAAGGGAATATGATTTCAGTATACTGGCATATTTCATGGAATGTCACTACTTTTGTATAGGCTATGCCTCAAGACAATGGTAATGTTTAAGGTTTTTTTGAATTTTCTGGAAAACTACGGTATATGGTTAACTGAAATTAAAATGCCATCAACTAGACCCAATAACTTCTATCTCTGCCAAAAATCAGCTGAATCCATCAAATAGTTGATGAGATACAGGGTGGCACACACGTACGTACGTACGTACGTACGTACACACGGATAACACAAAATCACTCCTGACCTTTCTGGATCTCTGGGTTGCCTTGACTAATGATGCTGAAATTTTACACACTTATAGAACCTATCAAACATAAATTTTGTGCAAAGTTTTAACTAATTTGGTTTATTGGTTTTTGAGTTATAACTGATTTAAAAAAATGCGATTTCTAGCATGGGTCGTTTTTGAAGTCTATTAAGAGATAGAGCGCTTTCGCGCCTCCCTTGATTTGGATCAGGTTAAATTACTGCACACCACATTCTCGAAAAAACTTTGTACCTAATATTATAATGAAATACATGAAACAAAAATAAAAATAAACATAGAGTTTATGTCATAAACGCATTACACATTTTGAGTTTTAACGGCTGAGAAGAAAAACTTTCTTTCTACATCAAAATCATACAATATATTTCAATTCTAACACTTGTGTCGTTTGAAACAAAAAAAATGTTTCATGGCATAAACGCATTATACAATTTCAATTCTAATTGCTATGGTTTGTTCGAAAAATAACAAAACATTGGTTTCACATCAAAACACTTTAAATATTTTCAAATATTTTACCTGCATTGAATTCATTTACATAAATCATCGAGAAAACTAAACATTAGTTGATACATAAATAATATCGGTTTCTCCTATTTCAGTTCCCTTTATATATATATATATATATATATATATATATATATTTGTTATTGTTTATTGTTTATTATCTATGCACGTATACATTTTGTCCTGGACTCTTCAGCGTAGAGATATGAGTATTCACTACCGGTCATGCGATTCGAAACCCTGGATTACAAGTATTTTTCAACTCAAATCCAACGTCGCTAACCGCTCGGCCAATTTCAAATAGCTGATAAACAATGATAATTTTTACACTTTTAAAGCGGCTTGACGTCCAGGCATTCTACTTCTATTTAGGGGAAGAAATGATGCATTATGAAGCAAGTGACGTCATGCTGTGTTAGTACTACCATTACAGTGCTCTACTTTTTTACGAGGAGCGACAAATATAAATATGTGTTATTGTTTGTGTTGACACGCCCCTCAAAACTGGGCGGCATTGCATTTTCGAAGAAGTAAACTCCTAAAGTCTCAGGTAGCAGTAAGTAGTACAGCAATCGATCGCAAGCAATAGCGACATCAAAAGTAACGTCATAAATTTATGAGCGATAAATCATCACGTACTTTCAGACAGGCTCGTACTGATTATTGCACTTGAGTACAGTCCCTGTGATTTAGTGTTCGAATCCTGTCGGTGTCAACTACGCTGATGAGACAAATTACGGCGAAACACGTGTTCGTGGATAAGTATAATATATATATATATATATATATATATATATATATATATATATATATGTATATATATATATATATATATATATATATATATATATATAAAAGTAATCCAACAAAAGATATAAGCGTCAACTAATATCTTATAATTAGTGAAACATCCGGATAAAAACTGAAGCTCAATATACTGGATAGAGCATTAATATTATAATATAAAATGAAGTAATAAAATAAGGATTAATATTAATCAATTATATATATATATATATATATATATATATATATATATATATATATAATTGATTAATATTAATCCAGTTATGGTAAACATTAACATGGTAAATGTCAAAATAACTTCAACCAGCTTATAAAGAGTGGTGAATATCAAATAAGGCTTATATATATATATATATATGTATATATATATATATATATATATATATATATATATATATATATATATATACATATATATGTATATATGTGTGTGTGTGTGTGTGTGTGTGTGTGTACGTGTGTGTGTGATTATAATTATTTATACACGCATGTACATAATCTGCGAACACTGGCATGTTGATGTTATCGATCAACAGCTGTTAAAAGATGCGATCTCATCATGGAAAATAAAAAAAAATGTGATCCTTCTCTTAGGTATTATTTTGAAAGAACGAAGTTAGAAGAAAACAAAATAAAGAAAAATAAAACGAAATTAAAATTTTAAGATAAAAAAAGTCTCGTGGTAAGATTTTAAAC
This sequence comes from Sepiola atlantica, assembly GCA_963556195.1. Taxonomy (NCBI): domain Eukaryota; kingdom Metazoa; phylum Mollusca; class Cephalopoda; order Sepiida; family Sepiolidae; genus Sepiola; species Sepiola atlantica. The sequence goes on along the minus strand of OY744523.1, from coordinate 49,319,949 downwards.
GGTCAAAATTAAAATGTAATGTAAACTCATATTGTGAATGAAGAGTAGAAAAGAGAAGGGGTCAACTTATCGTGGCATATTTTAACGGCAAGTTTATGTATAGATGTGTGTTAACGTTTACTTTTGCACGTCAATATTACGCGCGATGTTGAAGTGGGAAGGGAGAAACAGTCTTTAGTCTGGCCTTGATTCTAGGAAGGGGTGTGAGGGTGTTAAGTCATTTAGATCTAATCGAGTTGATTTTGTTATTACTTATTTGGATTTGTGATTTATCATTCTTTATCCTATGTTTAACTTAATTGTTTATTGTTAATTTTGATGGCAATAAAATAATAAGGGTAACAATTTTAGGAAAATAAATTAAAATTAAGCTAAATTAATAACACATTTGCTAAAGTTAACTGACATAATCAAAGGATAGTAGTGGCGACAATAATAATAATAATAATAATAATAATAATAATAATAATAATAATAATAATAATAATAATAATAATCTATATATCAATACGATAGTGTATGTGTTCGTGTGTCACACTTACATGAAACTATCTGCGCATGCGTGCCGTAACTAGATTTGGAAAAACATACAAGTGACCTAATTTTCATAACAATTGCAAGTATTTCCCTTTGGCGCAACGGTTAGCGACGTAGGATTTTGACGTCGGTCCGAGTGGATATAGTTCGATCCCAACCAACCTCTAAGATTATTTTTTTACTACATCGAAGGAGGGGGGGGCGGACGACCGAGAAGACACGTATTAATACGATAGCGTTTGTGTTATTTTATGTGTCACACTTACATTAAAAGCAACAACCTTCCGAATCCTTATATGCTACTCAGGAATTAGAGCTTAATATAAGTTAATTTACAGCATTTATAAAGTAAGGTATAGGTTAGGAACAAGATAATTAGTATTGAAAACATCATTTCGTGTAATTTACACGGGCCCCGCTAACAGCAGCAGTAGCAACAACAACAACAATAACAGCAACAGCAACAGCAGCAACAGCAACAGCAACAGCAACAGCAACAGCAACAGCAACAACAAGAATCATCATCATCATCACAAACAAAGAAACAGAAAATGCAAGAAACATCACTTAATACTCTCCCCCTCTCCCCTCCCCCAATAAATAACAGCGGCCTCTACTGACACAACACAAAAATGTACCAGTGAACAGAAATAGCAAGAAACACTATCAGCTCACCCCCCCCCCACACCCCCACCCCCACCCCCCCACCCCCCAAAAAAAATAATCAGCTCTCCTCCCCAAAAAAAATATTTTAAAAAATAAATAAATGAAAAATATTAGAAAAAAAAAAAAAATGGTACCAGCCTAGGCTGACACCACACAGAATATTTGCAGAGGGTCAAGGAGGATGAGAAGACCGAGGAGGGACAGCACAAAAAAGACCTCCACCGGAAGTGCAGAGACTGCTGGGACCTTGGGGAGGCTTATTGCCACCCAAATCCCAGAGAAGACCAATGTCCTTACCAGCGAGAAATCAATGGTAAACGTCTGTTGTGATACTGCAAATTTATTTGCGGCGGTTATCAAAAGAGGTGGAGAATACTGGAAATCTGGGGACACTATATACATAAATGAATAAATTAAAAATAATGAATGATAAAAGAATCAATGAATAAATTAATAAGTATATGAATAAGTAAATAATAAAACACAGATCCAGTAACTCAGGTGTGAAAGAGTGCACATGGTAGAAAAAGGATATGTTTATTCAATAAGACGTAATAGAAGCAGTTATCGCCAAAATGATATATATATATATAGTCATCCACATACAGACTGTTTCGCAGCTCATCATTTAGTGCCTCAAGCCAGGTTCGAAACGCAACCGTCGAGCTGACAATCGGCGCTGTCATGCGACACTGACTGAATGTAAGTAAACATCAATGTTAGTAAACATTGCAAATGCCGGAGCCCGAATTAGTTTTACCTAATGAGCTATGCCTTAAAGCTAAATGGCAATTGGTGATACCCTTACAAAATAAGCTCTACCCGGGGGGGGGGGGAGCTTTATATAGTCATCCACATACAGACTGTTTCGCTGTTTCACAGCTCATCAGTGCGGCTAGATTAGTTAGTGCCTCAAGCCAGGATCGAAATGCAACCGTCGAGCTGCTAACCCTTACGCTATCATGCGACACTGACTGAATGTAAGTAATATCTCAATGTTAGTAAACATTGCAAATGCCGAAGCTCGAATTAGTTTTACCTAATGAGCTATATATATATATATATATATATATATATATATATATATATATATATATATATATATATATATATATATATATATATATATATTAATTTTAACCATTAGGCCAGGAGTCATTATTACATTCAAGAAGGGAAAGTAAGTTCTATGTATGCAAAGGTGGCCTATCTAGAAAGACTGACTAAATATTCTACGAACGTTGTCGGAATATACCTTATAGCTACGTGTCAGTCTATCTTGAACTTCCCCGAACAGGGCTCAACTTTAATTTTATTAAAGGAGTTAATAACAATATTAATTTTAAGTAAATAATATCAAATTATTGTTCCCTACATATACCAGCGTTTCGGGATTTCGCTCTCATTAGTGTAGGGATGTTAATCTCAGACGGTTGCACGGTTTGCCCCTTTGAAGAAGGATTGATATCGAGTATTACTGATTCTATTAACTTTTACTGAATATACGTAGTGTATGGCTATAATGTGTACCCTCTGACACTTGGCATATAGACACGTACAGAATTATAACAAGAAATAGATCTAAAAGAAGCGCAAGAAACTAAAAGTTTTAAAAAATTTATTGAAACCAAACCGTTAAGGTAACTAACCCCTTTATAAATACACCCGTAGGGTACTTTCGGTTTCAAAACGAAATAAAATATCCCTTTTTATCGCTGGTTCTAATTGTCACGGACATATATACCCGTAATCACTTTATTTCAAATACGCACGTGTGTACGCATACACTCGCACACGCTAAGAAATATCTACGCACATCCAAACTATTCCAAAAACATATTATCAAACCGGTATCCGTACGGAATGTCATAGTTAAAAAAAATAAACAAACACTTCAATGGCTCTAATTACATTTCACAATAACTCCAGAATATATTTTTTTTGCATCGTAAAATAAGACTAGATTCGATGACGCGTCGTAATTATATACCGTGTATGTATTTTATGCGTTTGGCCCTTAGCGTTTCTTCTAATTGGTTTCCCTATTATGTGCATATATTCCTTTCATAAGGGGGGGGGGAGTTAGTATCACCAACATAGATTAAACTTCCTGTTTACTGAATGTTGATCAATTGAATGCAAATCTGAAATATTTGAAATTTCAAATAGAATATTTTATCCATATTATGACCCATAAAACCCTTGAAAATACTGCAGAGAAATTGAAATTTGGTAAACATTTATTAGTTTATGTATTATACCTGTTGTAAGAATTCCATACAACTCGTGTTCCGCATTATCTCGTTTTTTTTCGCAACTGCTCAACAACAGCTTCACTCCGAGCAGTTTGGGGCTTACCGGAACGCTGGCCACTCACCGCTAATGTGCGGCCATTTTTTAATCAGTTGAAACACTCCTTAATTTGTGTTGCACATCGTATCTTCTCCAAACATCTGCTGAATCTAACGCGACGGTGGAGATAGAACACCATTCCAAAAGAAGTCTTCCAGAGGTGTTTCTGGCCGTGGATGGATCAGTGGGCTAAGTGTGTGCAAGCACAAGGGCCATACTCTGAAGGGGATTAGGAGCTCAATCCCATCACGTATTTGAAGTATTTTTAATGGCATAAGGTCTGATACATTTTAGAAAGGTTTCGAATAGTAAAGGTATGTTTTTGAATCTCGCAACAACAGAAAGGATAGTGTTATTTAGAATCAATAGGTGACACATTTAGAAGAATGTGTATATAGAAAGTTACAAGAAATGCCCAAACATTCAATAGAATACACTTTTTCAAAAAAAAGAGTTTAAGAGGCAACATTCGAAACGTCATTTCTAATTAAACCACAACCATACGTAATGTGTTATTGTTATTAAAATATTACTAATGATTTAAATTATAATCAACCTTTCTAACCACTGATTGCCATGGCCGATAACACCCTTCCTGAGAATCAAACGTTAAAACTCCTCAGGCAATATAAATTCAAAATCATTTATAGAAGATACTGCCAAGTCTGCAGAAAAGAACGTCGTGTTTCTCTAACGTGCGAGAAAACTTTTCACGCCTGTCAGTATCCTATATAAAGCTAACATTCGCTTAGTCTTTGAGTATTGTTGCCACATCTCAACTACTGTAGACACAACTCGTCTATCCTTCTCTTTCTCTCCCTCTCTCTTACTCTCTCTCTCTCTCTCTCTCTTTTGGACAAAGTACAAACATGCTACTAACTTAATAAGGACAGCACAGTGTGGCAATCACCATACTTTCTCCCATACCTACAGTGTTGGAATGTGCTCCGACGAACCTACTGCACTCCTACAACCGTAATTACACCGACCAAGCCGACTAGCAAACAAAATCCCACCCCTTCACTATCGAAGTTCCCAGATTCCAGAATACCTTCTTACTCTAATAGCTTATTTCCTCGCCCCGCTTGCCTTTCAAATTATTCCCTGTCTCCTGTTTTCCGGACTATACAAACATTAAAAAATGTAAATGTAATGCGAACAAATATCTTGTTGGAAAACTTCCCACTTGCGAATCCTCTATAAATCTGGCCTCCAATCACAGTAGTTCTATTACGTCTCGGGTACAATATGCCTGGTTTGAAGTGAATAAAAGTCAAGATAAAAGAGACCGCAAGTCGAGCCACAACAAGAAAATCTATATATAAACATCGTATGATCGAGAATCAAAAACGATCCTTTTGCCATCAAAGTAAGTTTACTTTAAACCAATAACAATGTCAATTTGTCAAACCTTTAGTTACGGACTCAACTATTACATGACTCCAAATGCAAAATGAGGGAAAATCGTCTGCGCTTATATGGACATTTAATGAACACAAACGACGACACTATCACGAAAATGAAATCCAAGATGGAGGCCCTGGGAAAAGATCGAGGAGATGGCTGAAACAAAAGTAGTTGAATACCTTGTAATAAGATCTCATTAAGTTTTAAACATTTTCTTAAATCAAGATATAATAATATTAAACCTTACGTCTAGAATCTTTTTTCGAATTTTAATCAAAATCCATTACATGATTTTGATTCTAGAAAATGTCTAAAATTTAAGACTAATGTATCTTAAGAAACAGCACACCTTAACGATAAGAGATCATTCAGCTTATTTTTCAGGAGCTGGATATCAAAACTAACAAAATCACACGATACGTGACATCGAATTACTTGTATTACTCACATGTTTCAATTGCACACGGTTGTAAAAAACAAAAGATCAAATACATTTATAAATTACGCGCGAAAACAGTTCAACATCAGATATAGATTTTCTTAAAGAGTATTCCATTTTCAGATACTTTACATGTCTGGTCAAAAGACACGTGACATGATGTTTTTAAATGTTATGCTCAAAAGTGTCATTATTACTTTATTTAAACAATTGGCTCCTTTTTATTTTATTTTAGATTGTCAAAAAAGTGTGCGACTTTTATTTTGTCCGTGTGAAATAGACGCGATAGGGCGGCGACACTCTACACAGTGAAGGAAGACACCTTCATGCGCATGTGTGAATTTTATCACCGCCTTCCATCCCTTAAGTCGCTACCTGCCTGTCGCTGAGTGAGGTGCTACATAACGTGTTCGTCGGATTACCGATCTCTCAAGATAACTGAAAGTGTTGAGCAAAGGTACTGCATCATATTTTGTGAAAAGCATGATGATTTTCATAGGAAAACAATTCGTAAGATTCGGCAGGTGTTTGGATGGTATGCGATGAGTGTAACATAAATTAAAGAGTGGTTCAAACGATTATAAAATGGCAGTACATCAAAGGAGAGTACCCAGCGTTCTGGCGGGCCCCAAAGTGCTCGGGGTGCAGCTGTTGTTGAGAGGATGCACACTTTGGTGATGGAAAATCGTCGTTCAACCGTGCGGAAGATCGCCCAAGAGGTCGGAGTGAGTAAATATACCGCACATGCAAGTTTGCGTGATGATTCGAAAGTGGCTGCGAAATTTGTGCCCAAGTTGTTGTCGCAGGAACAAAAGGATCTCCGTTTCAAGAAGCACAGGACCATCTGAGAACCGCCAACACTGATCCTGAATTTCTGAAACCGTTATAGCTAAAGATGAGCCATGAGTGTTCGGGAACGACACAGAAACGACAGACAGTCGTCGCAATGGAAGCATTCCGAGTCTCTAAACCAAAATAAGCGCTACAGATGCGAAGCAAAATAAAGGTGATGCTGATTGTCTCTTTTGATATCCGTGGAATTTTGCATCACAAATACGCACCGAAAGGACACACAGTGGCAAAATAGTACTAGAAAGACGCTCTCTGGCGTCTGCGTTGCGCAGTTCGGCGGAAAAGACCAGATATGTGGACGGCGAAAAACTGGCAACTGCATTACGAAACGTCCCCGCACATTTTTCCACATTGATCCAACACTTCATGGTGAAACAGGGAAGTCAAGTCGTTCGCCAACCTTCCTACTCTTCAGACATGGCTCTTTGCGACTTGTTTCGAAAATTGAAAAAGACACTGAAAAGTTCCCGGAGAAGAGATAATGTAGAACACGACAGCAGAGATAAACATCATTCAATAAAAAAGACTTCCAGAGGGGTTTCCGGCAGTGGATGGATCGGTGGGCTAAGGGTGTGCAATCACAAAGGGCCTACTTTGAAGAAGATAAGAGTCCCGACCCCGTCACATATTTGACATATTATTTCTGGCCGAAGGTCGGATTCTTTTAAGACATACCTCGTATATATATATATATATATATATATATATATATATATATATATATATATATATATATAAATATATGTATATATACGTATATATATATATATATATATATATATATATATATATATATATACGATTATATATATATATATATGTATATATATATATATATATCATGGTTTTTGTTCAGTCTTCAGAGACAATGGATAGCCTCTGTAATGAAAGCTGCGCGTGTAATTGTGAAGCAAGTATAGCGCAAAATACAACACCACTTCTCCTGAATTGGCACGGCTTGATTCAAGTCGCAAGAATAAGTCCAGGACGACTAGAAACAATTCTGACACATGCGGAGAGCACACATAATACCTGATATTTACAAATTGCCACCCATTTAGTACTGACTTGTCTCAACGTCGCCTAACCTTGATGATCTAACGGAAACCAGTGTGTCAACGTGATTATGTCGCGTGCGTGTGTGTGTGTAAAATATACCCTCATCCGAGTTTTGCTATGAAACGTGCGTAAGGGAAACGAATGAATATTAAATTTGAATAAATAACATTTGTGTGTAAAATAAGAAATAAAGAGGTTGTTAAATCTAATTAAAATTATGGTTTAGGATTTATTCTCCATGGTCTACGGGATGCAAATACTATATATATATATATATATATATATATATATATATATATATATATATATATATATATACAGACCCTTATTTTTGCCCACCCTATATATATATATATATATATATATATTCTTTTAAATTCCCGAAAAGTTTTTCATGGTAAACAACTGATGATCCCTTAAATAATGTTAAGACTAGCGTAAATTCTTGGAAGCAAACTAATATAGTAACTGCAAAAAGTAAATTGATTTACAAAAAAGTGATTTTTCACCGAACGACTTGGGACCCAATTTTTTTTCATGTATATAGTTATAACGGTTGAGAAACTTCCGAGACTATATATATATATATATATATATATATATATATATATATATATATATATATATATATATATATATATATATATATACACACAGCACGGGCGGCAATTACTGAGGCTGTTGTCTTCGTTACAGACCAAAGCAATACTTTTCATTTGACATATTTGCAATTTAGAGTAAAATCACAAAATAATTATTGTCGTACTGTTATTTAAAATATTTCAATGTGGGGGAAATATACTGTGCATGAACATCGTCAAAGGATGTTTTTTAGGAAAAAACAACGAAAATGTTCATTTATATGGTCTTTAAAATTTTAAACGTCTATAAATGTTATTTTGTTTCAGCATACCAATTAAAGTAAATTCCCCATTAAAAATGTTATATAATGAAATGAATAAACATAAACGTGTAACAACAATTAGTCAAATAAAACAATGTTATATCAATGTTCGCCTTTATTATAAAAGACAGAAACATACTAAAATTATATTAAAGAAAAAATACTTTTTTTGTAATTTAGAAAGATTAGAAAAGGTGTTTTTTCTATGACAATTGTTTAAGTCATCATCATCATCATCATCATCATCATCACTATCATCATCATCATCATCACTACCAACATGTTAACTCTTTGTTTTCTTCGGATAGGAGCAAAATGTAGTATCTGCACTTTGTTGTTATGTTCTCTGTTAGTGAAAGAGAACTCCTTCTAGATTGAGGCAATTTAAATTTTTATTCCAATTCAGAGTGCTTATTTTAGGGGGAGCTGGATTCTCCCCACGTTAAATATTGACCTTGCGCCTTACTCTTTTTTCGTGGGAGGAAGTAAATAAGAACAACGACGTCAACAACAAACAACAACACCAATTTAAAAATAAAAATAATAAACGCATGTATTTAATTATTAACAGATTAGAAAATAGTAATTCACTAGAAACTTAAACATGAATAAATATGCAAATAAGGGGCTGAGAGGATGATATCATAATGAACGAAATACATACACTGACCCCCCCCCCAGGAGGAGTTAATGCCTGGGAGGATGATATCATGACAACAGAATAGATAGTACACAACTCCCCACATACACAAAACTGGTAATCGTGAGGAAATTGTATGGTGAGGAACTAATGTATACTGTACGGCTTTCCCCCTGAAGCGGAGGTAATGCATGGGATGAATGAAAATATACTACAGAGAATTAAATAAGCATAAACGGTGTTAATTTTAATATAGTTAGAATAAGTAGAAAACACTTTTGTATTTATTTATTTAGATAACATTAAAAACCATGGCAAGTTTCATTGTCCACGTGAAACGCCAAAATTAAAATTAGCTGGAAAAATATAGTCGCCATCTTCATAAAAAATGATACATCTGTAGGCTAAGGAAGTACGATAACTGCAATAATTTACTAGTTAAAAAATGCATGTTTATTATGAACTTAACTTATCGTTCTTCCTTAGCTAGTATTATGGTGAACAAACATATACTACACTGACACCGCCCTGGACAGAGGATAATATCATGATAAACGAACACTACTTCACTCCACTCAAAAAAGAGGAAGTCATTATTGCGTGGACAGTCTTATGACAACAGAACCGATACTACACTACACCGCTCATTAAGAAATTTCCAATTTAATCAAATTGTTTTTGTTTTCTTTTAATTTAAAAATGCCTAGTCACAAACAATATTTTTCATGGTTCCGTGGCTTTTTGGCTAAGATCAAAGTGTAGTATCTGTTCTCAAACATATAAGCGATATCTGACACTTTACTTAGGCCGGAAGTAAATTATCTCCCTTGAAAATAAAATTCTGAATAAGTTTTTAAACGCTATCATTTTTTTAATAAAATGTTTTTATTTTATTTAATTTATAATTATAATAATAGAACTATCGATAAAACAATTGCGTATGTATAAGACAATTTGACAATACAAAGTAGAAAGGTATATTACAGAATATTAATTCATTAAGAACTTTTTTTTAAAAAAAATATGCACATGAGCACAATCGGGATTTGTTTGAGTGACTTGGAGATGCCTATATATAGGATATTTCAATCTATTTTAATATAATTTGAATTAAATAATCTTAACGTGTTTGATGTAAATATAGTTAGAATGGATCGAAAACACTTTCGCATTTATTATGAGGGTAGACAACCCGAAACGATATAGCTGTCATTTCGGGTTGTCTACACTCATAAGGTGATTGCATGCGATTAAACGCAGTTCGTAAATTCAGCCTAGAAAAATGACCCTAACACATATGCCCATGCGGCCGCGAGAAACCGCCACATACAGTAATTGAAATTTACATACGCTTATCCGAGAAACGGGGGCAAGCGTCTTATTCAGCAAAATGTTTGCATAATCTCTAATGATAACAATCTCGTTACTCAAAACAGGGGTCTGCATTTAAGGCGATTAAATATTAAAGGGGCATAAACTATGAATATTTTAAATATTAAAATCTTTTTTTATGCCTTTTTTACCCTAACCAGTGCAAACGGTCGCATGGGATTGAACGCAGTTTAGTAGAATCAGGCTAGAATCACGAGCCTAACGCTTATGCCCACGCGCGTGATTTGTAAATCTATTCGATTTTTTATAACCGTTTGGAATTGAAACTTGTGAGTTATACAAGTAATTCTATATTACGTATAGCGAAATTTTGTAAGTTATATATATATATATATATATATATATATATATATATATATATATATATTTGAAGGTAATAAAGTAAAAACAAATTCATATAGTTCCGAATAGGAATCATTTTTTTTAAAGATTAAGTTAAATATTAAACATATTTAATAGATGTAATTATTTATGAAATATAAATATGTAATTTAATAAGAATTCCAAAACAAAATAATATTTACATATTTTTCTAGGGGAGTTTATAAGTAAACACAAATAATATGGGTCGATTACTCCAACACTACTTTAATCAGAGTGTCGACGAGAAGACACATTCGAAGGCAATCTGAAGAAAAAGAATGAGAAAAATGGCACAAGGCAGTTCAAATCGTAAGATGTTATTAGTCGACCTCAGAAGAATTATCCAGTCAAAAAAAAAAAATTAAAAGAAACTATTAATAATGTTAAAAGTACTGTTAACATTTTACAAGCTTTATTAAGTTAAACATCCAAATATAACGTCAATACATTGACAAACCGTATGGAAAAAAACATAAATGGTTTATTTCAAAGGAGACAATTGCATTACAAAAAAACAAATAATTAATGAATTCAATATTCGAAATATTACGATGCACTAGTGATACTTAATCTGATGATTATCAAATTGGGGGAATGCGATGGTTTGACTTTCTGATGAAGGGGGTGTTGGAGTGACAGCTTGGTTTACATGTATTTACTACCAACTCGTTGGGATTTATGTCTACATTTTATTTTCTTCTTAAATAGTTATCAAATTATAAAATGATATAATCTTGAATTA
>OY744523.1:49301096-49303596 GCA_963556195.1 Sepiola atlantica | reverse complement strand
CATATATTTTAGCTGTATCACAGTCCTTCAATGCGGCTAGACAAGATCCTCTCCCAAGCCAGGGACTGACTCTTTAATTATCTAGTTCAGAGTCGGCAGCTCTATCTATTAGGCTACGGGATAAACACTAGTAAATGTCATATACAGTGTATATTTATATAAACACTGACCGCCGCTTACACCGTGCTCAATTTGTGTATTTACAAAGAGATTGGCATTACGCTAAGAAGCAGCTGGAGATCATCACTCATTGACAGTCTCCGACCAGAGAACGGAGTCTTATATAAGTATTCACTGACAGACTGTTTCGCTGTATCAAGCTATTAAGTGCGGCTAGATTAGCACCTCTCCCTATAGCATTGTATAAGGAGATTGTTGAAAAAAAAGCTCCATTGTTACGTCTTAAAAAGGCTGAAATATTTCATTTAAAAACTATCCATTAGAATGTATTCTGAGTGTATATATCAGTGGTTCTTAACCTGTGGGGAATTCCCCACTAGTGGGGAATGGCGGAGTTGCTAAGTGGGGAATGATCGGTCGCACAGAAGAACCACTGTTTCAAAATGTAATACATTACATCCAAATCATGATCATTTTGACCATTTTCTTGATTCCATGCCACTTCTGTTGTTCGTTTTTTGTTTCTCTCTTGTATGGTTCTCACTGCTTTCTTTTCATTTTATTTCTCTTCAGGTACCTTATCATTATATTTTTTTCCTTATCGCACAGATGCAAAAGTCTCATTAACCTGTATGCGTCTAGTGCTAGTGTTACATTTTGTGTATGCTTTTGATAGGCCAAATATATTTAGAAAAAACATAACGAATCTTTTCGTATATATTTATTTCCATGTGATAACTGTGGTGGGAATGGAGAGCTGGCTCACTAAATAGTGGGGAATTGGGGGAAAAAGGTTAAGAACCACTAGTCTATATGCTGAATAGTCGGTCTGCCACTATAAGCCGGTTTCTAACCCATACTTGGCATGGTCAGATTGATGAAACACTCGTACATTAAACACACACTGTAATGTACAGTTTTTAAATGAGAAATATAAATACATGTTTTAAAACAATATCTAAATAGTCTCTTACGTATATTATTAAAGTGTCTTTATTTGCGTCTTTTTTATTTATATTTCCAATGATTGCAAGGAATTTCCCTAAAGACAAACGCAATATCCTTTATTTTTTTAAGTAAAATATTCATATATGTTAAAATATGATTGCGTTTTATATATTTAAATAAATATATGAATGCAAAATTTGTTTCAACTCATGATACTTTTATTATATTCTATTAAAACGGGTTATGCGTATTTAATTCTAAGATGCACAATGACATTTGGCAATGCCGTATATAGTAACTTGCAAACATCCACAAAAAAAATCATGCATTCATAATTTACAAATTAATTTTAAAACAGTCTAATAAATTAATATTTGTAGTGTGCATTTGTAATTTACATTGCCATATATATATATATATATATATATATATATATATATATATATATATATATATATATATATATATATATATATATATATATATATGTATAATATATATATATATATATATATATATATAATATATATATTTATAAATATATATATATATAAATATATATATATATATATATTTATAAATATATATATATATTTATAAATATATATATATATATTCATAAATATATATATATATATATTTATAAATATATATATATATATATATTTATAAATATATATATATATATTTATAAATATATATATATATATATAAATATATATATATGTATAAATATTTATAAATATATATATTTATAAATATATATATATATATTTATAAATATATATATATGTATATATATTTATAAATATATATATATATATATATATATATATATATATATATATATATATATATATATATATATATATATATATATATATATATTGGTACAGAAAAAATAGTACAACACTCGTACTGTCGGTTTAAAGAACAGAAGGACTTAGCCATCCGGCTCTAGATGACAACAGAAGCTGAAGAGGGCCGGATGTCTAAGTCCTTCTGTGCTTGAAACTGACGGTACGAATGTAAATAAATATTACGCTCTTAATTTTTAATTTTTAACTTTAATTCTTAATTAACCGAGCACTCTGCTGGGATTTTTCCTGCTATATTATTAAAATTATTGCGGATATATATATATATATATATATATATATATATATATATATATATATATATATATATATATATATATATATATATATATATATATATCCGCAACCATTTTGGCGATAGAAAAATGTCTGATGCCGTTGAAATGCAGATAAAAGATAATACACTTTGATCTCAGCCAAAAGGCCGAGGTACTTACAAAAAAATAATGCTTATTTGTTTAGGCAGTTTTTAATTAAATAAAAATAATGATTTAATATATTATCGTATTATCTAGATGGGTACTGTAGTAGTTGGTACTGTTGTAATAATTACA
>OY744523.1:49233596-49291096 GCA_963556195.1 Sepiola atlantica | reverse complement strand
CAAGTACATCGAAATATTTCCATATAAACAATGCTTTCTAACCGAGGACAACAACCTATTATTCAAATCGCACCGCCATGTGCCGTCCGAAAAAAAAAGACTCTCATTCGTTCATTTACATCGAACTGATAACACCAAAAAAAAACAAGATGAGATCTAAAATAAAAAAAAAATAGAAGGTATTTTTATATATCTTTATTTAATTCTGATGAAGAAGTATATCTTCGAAAATTCAATTGAAAAATAAAAAGTTAATAAAACTAAAATGCATTGTATGGCGTTCAAATTGCTTGTTATTTTAAATAACTAATATTTCCATATAAACAATACTTTCTAACCGAGGACAACAACCTATTATTAAAATCGCACCGCCATGTGCCGTCCGAAAAAAAAAGACTCTCATTCGTTCATTTACATCGAACTGATAACACCAAAAAAAACAAGATGAGATCTAAAAGAAAAAATGAAAGGTATTTTTATATATCTTTATTCAATTCTGATGAAGAAGAATATCTTCGAAAATTCAATTGAAAAAAAAAAAGTTAATAAAACTAAAATGCATTGTATGGCGTTCAAATTGCTTGTTATTTTTAATAACTAATATTTCCATATAAACAATGCTTTCTAACCGAGGACAACAACCTATTATTATATATATATATATATATATATATATATATATATATATATATATATATATATATATATATTTATTAAGAACCGATCATTATGAATTGTTCAACATATATTCTCAGCAACTTGGTAACTAATCGTCAATTTATTTCGTAACCTAAACAATTTATGCGATGGGCCGACCCAATCTCGCACTTTCTAACATTTTTAGTTATACAAAGTAACAGAGTGTTAAAAATAGTCAGTGTGTGTGTCTGCGTCAATAATCTGTAAGTGCTTTGTAAGATCATACACAATTGGGCTTATCATTATAAATTATAGAATATGTATTTTAGCCAACAGGACAAATTTAGTTGGGACATTATTTTTATAGAATTTACTATTTAAAGCGGAGTAACCGATACCGTACAATGCCCCGCCCCCCTCGAGAAACAAATAAATAGTAAAATTGAAAACTAATGCTATATTTGTTGTTCATACCCGTCTGGATTCAAGTATTCTACATATATATATATATATATATATATATATATATATATATATATATATATATATATATATATGTGTGTATGTGTGTGTATGTATATATATAAATATATATGTGTATATGTATATGTGTACTTATATATATATATATGTATATATGTATGTATATATATATGTGTATATATGTATATATATGTGTGTGTACTTATATATATATATATGTATATATATGTATATATATATGTGTGTGTACTTATATATATATATATGTATATATATGTATATATATATGTGTGTACTTATATATATATATATATATATATATATATATATATATATATGTATATATATATGTATATATGTATATATATGTATATATATATATTTTGTAATTAGGCAGCATTTATTCTCTTATGCATGTTTGGTTAAACAGTAGCCGACTAACTTGCCATCTCACCTCCCCTCAAATTTCCATCTACCAACACTTGATAACACATAGCATCCCCAAAAATGAATTCAGGAACATTTTAACCAAGAACACAGCCATTCTTGGAATCTCATATTGCAGTATTCGTCTCCCCATAATGGAAGCGGTATTTGTTCAAGTAAATAAACCTAGTATCAATCATGCTCGTTATGAGGGAGGCGAAGGTATGTTTAAATGTTGTTAAAGTGGTATTGAAATATTTTTTTTTAAAACGTCTTCCTAATGAATTCATCAATCTTTTATTTTGTATACCCATTCATCCGCCTGAAGATGACCGTATAAATGTATATATTTACGTGTATATAGATATGTGCATATATATATATATATATATATATATATATATATATATATATATATATATATATATATATATATATATATATATATATATATATATATATATAAACTCTTTTCATCAGAGGATAAAAAACCGGTAATGTAACTGTGAATATTCTCGGCAACATTAAATTGTGCATTTAACGTTACATTACTGGTGTTTTATCCTCTGATGAAAATACTTTGTCCTTGAAAATCTATGTAAGGAGGATATGAAACTCTTTGCTTTGAACTTCTGTCATTTTAATATATACAAATTTATATATATGTACGTATATATATATATATATATATATATGTATATGTACACACACATATATATATATATATATATGTATATAGATATATATTAACATGTATATATTTATATATGTATATATATATATATATATGTGTGTGAGTGTTTGTACATATATCTATACATATATATATATGTGTGTGTGTATATATGCGCATATATTTGTGTATATATATATATGTATGTATATATCTATAAATATGCGTCTATGTATATACATATATATATACATATATATATACGTATATACACTCATATATATATACATACATATATATACATATATATTTATTGACATATATATATATATATATATATATATATATATATATATATATATATATATATATATATATATATATATATATATATAAGAGGGTAGTGCAGTATTAGTGCAATTCACACGAGAGAAAAGTATGAATGTATGTAAAGGAGTAAGGCTACCAACATTCGTAATAACATTTTTGTAACATTTATTTATTATTTTGTTATTTTATCATTTTATGATTTTATATAACGCGTTTCAAGCGGTGGTCCGCTCTCATCAGAGATGTAAATCCATTTGAAGAAATGTGTTTCGATTTGAATAAGTGTTGTTTCATTTGAGGAAATCTGTCATTGTTTGTCGTTTCTGCGCATGTGTGGGGTTTAGGGTGTGTGCGGATGTGTTTTGATATATATATTTTTTTTTATTTATATATATATATATATATATATATATAAATATATATATATATATATATATATATATAGGAAAAATATTTGTTATTGTTTATTATCTACGGACGTATACGTTTCGTCTCTTTTAAATCGAGACTCTTCAGCGTAGAAGTATGACTATTCACTACCGGTCAAACGATTCGAAACCCTGGATTATAAGTATTTTTCAACTCCAATCAAACGTCTTAAACCTTGCGGCCAATATTTGAACAGCTGATAAACTGTGGTAGTTTAAACACATTTAAAGCGGCGATGGCGACACAGGTATTCTACTTATATTAAGGAATGATGCATTATAAAGCAAATGACGTCACGCTGTATTTGCACTACTACACAAGTGCTCTACTAATTATTAAGGAGCGACAAATATGAACAATATTTGTTATTGTTTATTATCTACGGACGTATACGTTTCGTCTCTTTTCAATCGAGACTCTTCAGCGTAGAAGTATGACTATTCACTACCGGTCACACGATTCGAAACCCTGGATTATAAGTATTTTTCAACTCATACGTCGAAATCGACGGGAGAGTCCATCATATATATATATATATATATATATATATATATATATATATATATATATATATATATATATATATATATATTATAGTTGCATTCCAATGACAATACAAAAAATCAATCCAAAACCATCATTTTCATTTAATCACGAAATTTATTTATTTCCATATTTCGGTAAATGCCTGTATTTCTTCTTCGTCTTACAGACAACCATTTTTTTTCATTTATTTTTTTTCCAAATATAACGCTTTTGCTATATCCGATTCGCGTTTTACAACAAAGACAAGAGAAATATACAGCATTTAGTCAACATTGCTGATCATCAGGGCAGTAGTTCATTTAACGGAAATAAGAAAACATATTATTCCAAATACAGCATAAGGAAAGTTGTGAAAGTTTAAGAAGGAGTCTTGACAGAAAAAAACAGCAAACCGAAATACATGGGACAACTTACATGAAGAATGGTGACAAAAATCTAGGACCCTTCCCCCACTCAGAAAAAAAACGAAATTTCAAACGGCTTATCAAATTATGGTTTTCGATTGATTGTTCCTATGGTTATTGAAATGCAACTATAATGTGTATATGCTCTGAAGCGTTTAATACAACTTCATTGGGCTTGCAATTTGAAACATTTTTCGATATATGAGGAGTATATACTTAAATATAGATTTTTTTTATAACGCTTATCAGGTAATTACATCTCTAATTTACATTTTTTAATTGGATTTAATTTTCAAATTTGTAGAATTTGATACATTCGGACTACTGTTCTTATCTTGGGCGTTTTTATCACAACGTTTCAGCCGATGCAACGTCCGACCTTCTTCAGGTGTACCTTGTAAAACTTGGGAATCTTTCTGTCGAACTCGGGAATCTTGACTGAATTTAGAACGAAACCCTTTTTATATCTGCCATGACTGGGTAGAAGTATTCAGTAATTCGCAATTCTTCGTATCGCCCGCACTGAGGATTGAACCTTCAGACCATTGTCACTTAGAACTGAATTTTACTTAGTACTATAGCCATTGCACCACGGGTTTTTGCGGACAATTCTAGTATGAAGGAGCCTTAAACTTATTCTTGTTTTTTATCTAAGTACTTATCACTATAGATCACTACTTATCTATTATTTATAATTAGAAGTTCCCATATTATATTGAATTCTATACTAGGTCTGCTTAGTAAGTCATTGTTGTTTAACATACGTGATGCTTCTTTAAGTTGTCACCCAAGATGAGAACAGTAGTCCGAATATACCAAATTCTACAAATTACCAACCCTCATCTAAAAAATTCCGAAACAATTTTCAAATTGTTTTAATTTTTAGTTTTATTATTTTATTTTCATACGTATAAGGAGAAATGCTAATGTCATGATGAAGCCTATACCAAAAATTGAAAATATCTGTTATCCGAGAATCCAAATGTTTGCTAGCATTGATATTTTTTTAAAAATATACGTTCAATTCTAAATGCGTCTTTGAACTCTTTATTTCAATAGTTTAGTGGTATTTACTGAAATGTAAAATATCTTCTTCATTTTGTGTTATTTTTGAAGAGACAAATACACGAAATACATTCGTAGAAAGACTAATCCCAACTGACAGGTTTCGTTTCAAAAAGTAATTTCTTTTCCGAAAATTCCTGTTTATAGCCGTTCAGATATAGACATTTATTCGGAAAGGTTTATCAACATTTTGGCATGATGTCGTTGAAACTAGACGCGGAAATTATGTTCGTGTGAGAGACCTTTAATCACTGAACGTGCTTTAGTAACATATAAACGAGCGACCCCTTTGCACCTCGCATCTTCCGTGATACCACGAAATACGGGCGCGCGTCGCCATAATGAAGAACTGAGGTCAACCCCGCGCACAGTCTTAATAGTGACAACTATAGTTTTACTCCCGTTTTTCTTTTTGTTTTAAATGTTTTTTTTGTTTGTTTTTGTTCTTTATACTTTATGTCTCTGGTCTGCGCCTCACAACCTATCAACAGAATTAGGGATCGAAACAAGGCCAGAGGTGAAGTTGCCTTTCTCTGTAGCGCTATACTTTCGCCAGCATCACGCGCCATTTTTTCCTTCTTTTTTGTTTTTGGTCACCATTGTAATTATGGGTGCGCTGAAGTGTCGTGCAAAAACAACGCTCTGTTCCCGAAAATTTATAGCGCTTGGCAGTGTTTTCTGATTAGTTCCCGTGATATCTGGTGGTGGGGTGGGGGTGGTATGTTGGGGGAAGGATGACCGCCTTGTTCGGGTGCGGAAGGTTGACTGTGAAAGGTGAGAAATATTTCGGCGGACACGCGATAGGATCATTCACTTGGTCGGTCATTTAAAGCGTCCACCTTCGCCGGCTGGTGGCTAAGCAAACCTGCCGGTTCTTGTGCCAGATGTGTTCAACACTATTAAGAATAGAAGGGAAGTGCCGACCCCGGACATAATTCTCAATGTTCTTTAGTATTTTTGCGGGTGGTGGTGAAAAATAAACGATATTGAAGAGAGAATATATATCGCAGATAATCTCTCATATATATATATATATATATATATATATATATATATATATATATATATATATATATATATATAATAAAAATTATAATAATAATAATGGTAATAATCCAGGTAAAAAATATCCACAGGGTGGTAATCCAGAACATTTTAACCGGGTTTATAAAAAGTGCTCAATATCAAAATAGAGCTTTATATATGATAATGTTTTTTTATTTACACAGACATGTACAAAATCTGTTACACTGGCATGTCGATGTTATTGATCAACAGTTACTATAAACTGAGATCTCATCAGGCAGAGTTAGAATCCGATCTTTACCTCGGAGAGAACCAAATATGATCTGAGATTAAGATCGGATTCTAACTCTCCCTGATGAGATCTCAGTTTATAGTAACTTTTATTGATAATATCGACATGCCAGTATCGCAGATTTTGTACATGTCTGTGTAAATAAAAAACATTATCATATATATATATATATATATATATATATATGTTTAATGAAACATGCATCAATGATGAAATGCTGCCTAAGTATACACATATATATATATATATATATATATATATATATATATATATAGATATAGATATAGATATAGATATGTATATGTATATGTATACACATATATACATAGCTAGATGGATAGAGAGAGAGATAGAGAGAGAGATAGAGATAGATAGAGAGACACCCACACACACACACACAAACACACAGACATATATATATATAGATATATATATATATATATATTTATATATATATATATATACATATATTTATATGATAGAAAGGAACAGGAGAAAGAAGATATTGTTTACACACACACACACACACACACACATATATATATATATATATATATATATATATATATATCGTAGTAATTGTATTGTTGTGTTTTCCTATTGCTACTCCAATTAAACTCCAATAAAATACAATAGTTCTCAATAACAAGTAGAGCTGTATTTAAGTATATATTGATTTATTAGTACAGACATTATTGAGTACGTATGTGCATACATGTTTCGGCTGCGATTTCTATCGAAATCCAATCAGTTATTTTACAATTCAATAAACAGTGTATATTGTCATATCACCCGATGGGGTTTGATTTCGAAAGAGATCGCAGCTGAAACATGTATGCACCTATGTAGCCAATAATGTATGTATAAATAAAGGGGTGTATACTTAAATATATGTCTTTATTTATATATAAGTAAGTAAAGGGTGAGAATAAAAAGTGTATAAAACACAATATCTATTAAGTCATGAGGGGGTTTTAAATAAAATTAATGTTATTATTAGTAGGAAGTTTTCTTAATGGCTCTAAATATACCACTGGTATGTTAAACATTCAAAAGTTGCAACTTTTTCAAAGCCATTTAATGGATTTTTACATCTTAAAATGCATTTTTTTTTCTAAAATATGACTGGATTTTTTATTTTACTTCGGACTAGTTGCTGTGAACTCTCATTGTGCTTTTTAACCGTGAACTTTTGCCTATATGTTCAACCTTTTTTTTTTTACATTGTATTTTTTATTTTATATTATTTTATTTTTTACATATTTTGAAATGATGACTTTTGGTAGTTTCCCTTTACAGAATGCACAGTTATGGTCTGCTATCATTTGCCATTCAGAGAAAATATGCGCTAAGATTTCTTCCCTTTCATTACACAATTGGCATATCGGTGTATTCTGCAGTTTTGTCAATGTAATGTTTGATAGACCTAGTGCGGGTGGCTTGTTCTTGGCTGCCATTAAGATGCTCTAATTATATCTTTTAGATCACCCTGACCAACCAATTCCAGCTGTCATTATCTCTAAATGCAGTATTCCTAGAGAACACACTGTGTAGTTTCTTTTCAAATAATTTAAACTCTCTTTTTTGTAACTTTTGATTCATTTTCACCCCAGTGTTTAGTTTGTGCTCAAATTTTACTTCATGAAGAAGACTCTGATTACTTTATGAAATATATTTATATAGACAACCTTCTATATTCACATTTTCAGCACTAAGTAGACCTCGCCCATCCTGTTTACTCTTTAGCTGTACTTAGCTGTGACCTGGTTTTAATTTCCTTGTTTTTAATCTTATCCGCCTCCAGAATTTCCAAGTATGTGTAGCCCCTCTCACTGTCTATATTTTTTATCAGATCTGTTGTTGGGAGTTATTATTATCATTATTATTATTTACTCACTAGGAGTTCACACACAGGTCATCAGTGATTGCTCACCGACAACCTGTAGTATTCCCTGGAGTCTGAGTGACAACAAGTCTCCAAAGATTTCCAGTATTCTTCACCTCATTTCGATAGCCACCGCAAATAACATTGCAGTATCACAACAGCCGCTTACCATTGATTTCTCGCTGGCAATGACCATTGGCCCTCTCTGGAACTTGGGTGGCAATAAGTCTCCCCAAGGTCCAAGCAGTCTCTGCACTTCCAGTGGAGGTCTGGTTTGTGGTGTTCCTCCTCAGTCTTCACATCATCCTTGGCCCTATGCAAATATTTTGTGTGGTGTCATCTTAGGCTGGTACCATTTTTTAAATGTATTATTATTATTATTATTATTATAATTATTATTATTATTATTATTATTATTATTATTATTATTATTATTGCTGTTGTTGTTTTTGATAGTAATAGTTGTAGTAGAAGCAGCAGCAGTAGTAGTAGTAGTAGTAGTAGTAGTAGTAGTAGTAGTATAGTGCGTGTTCATAAGCGTTTGTTTTCCTCGGGCTTTACCTATATACCTTAATAACATATTTATTTGTAGGATTTTAAATAACTTTAGTGCGGAATAAAAATATGGCTTAATTGTTCCAATTAACCGTAATTTGTAATTAACTGAACAAATCAAATATATCTATTAAGGCTATGCATTTATTATTTCTTGGTAGTTTATGTTGGGGCAACGATTCTGTAATATGTCTTAATATCTATATTAACAGTTAGACAAAGAGTGAGCATATTTGTTAAGTGTCGTCATCTAATTCTCATATGTATGTCTGTACATAGAAGAACACCTATGTAAATTTGATGGCAAACAATAAGTTGATATTGCTGCTGATGTAAAGTTTCCTTTGATATTTATGTACAACGGCTCGTAAACCGTCGATGCAGCTGGTGTGTTTCCTTTTTGCTATAGAAATTTAATAATTTAAATCATAAATGTGCAGAAAAAATACACCATCAACATTGGAATTTACCTTTCTGAGACATGTAATTGATCAAATGATCATCGATTTTGTAAAATGTTAACAATTGTTATTAGAAATCAATGCATGACTATTCCGCATATTCAATTTTTATTAGAGAATTTAAAAATGATTTTATGAGGTCTGATATGGGCACAACCGCCGATTTAGAAAATTAAATATTTCAGATCTGAATGAAATGTAATTGATATTCATTAGACACCAATTAAGGATGGTTCCCCGAATTACAATTTCTTCTCAGGACTAATTAAGCTTAAGACTGGAACTTAAAACATTTTCCAGAATTAAAACCATGTAATGGATTTTGATAAACATTTGAGAAAGAATTCTATATATAAAATTGCGTAGAATTAGATCTTGATTTCAATATTCGTAAGTGGACATAAACTTGGTGCAAGTCCGCTCTGTTAAGGAGATTTATATCATCCCGTCCTGCGACGGTTATACTTCTATTTATATAATACTAGGCTTTTAGTTCGGATTATTTTCCAATAAAATGTCGAACTTTGATCCGTCTGAGACTATTCGAGTCACAGCGTTTGCGTTAATGTAAGCTATTTTGTTCTGATATGCACATGTAAGTAACACACTCGTTAAATAATAATTTATTAAAAAGATTAACCTCAACAATATGTACAAAAATCAAGAGCCGCAGTCAAAATTGACATCAGCTCAAAACTGTTGCTCCCTTGATGTTGACGGTTTTTTCCTGCTACTTTTCTTTATATATTCTTTGGTGATGTTTCGTTGGGGATCCGTTAGAGTTTCTTCTGTATTTGTTGCACATACGCCTTGCAATCTTTGCGGGTTGTTATTTCTTTTGTGCAGATTGCTGTGAAGATCTCTCAGGAGAGAATCATGCGTCTTGAGTCATCAAATGTTGTTCGGATGTGTCACTTAGGTACCTCAGCGTCGTATTCAAGTGACAAATTCACCAAAGGCTGCCCACCCGCTATGTAGGGGTCACCCAGCGTCGTTGCTGCAAAATATAGTCTTACACTACTGTGGATATCACTGAAAGTCATATTCTTGTAAAACGTGGTCTTATAGGATCTTGAAGGTCACTGACCATTATATCCCTGTCATGGCACCAAATGCAGTCTGATCATACGAATCTACGAGGACTGCATGTGTTCCGACTGTTGCTCTCAATCTTTCGACGCTACGCTGTTCTTAAAAGTTCACAAGAACTTTGGTTGTGAACACCACTTAATATCCCCATATTTTGCATAAGCATTTAACACGGAGATATATTTTACGCTGCTCTTCTGAGAGAGTGGATGAACAACAAGGCGGGGCTGTATCGTATAGTTTTGTTCTTTACATTCGTAGATAGTTTCGTCAGTTTTGTCGCTTCTTCTGTCCATAGCAGCTTTGTCATCGCATAATTCCTTTTCTCAGGCGATTCAGTTATCTCCCCTTGTTTTGCCGCAATGCGCTTATTCAATACATACTGAAACTATTGATGAACATTATGAAACCCTCAGAATTTATTGTCGAAAAATTGTTCGACACATGTTCTTTATTGTTTTGTTTTTTTATTGCAGTAAACTGTGTGAAACGAAACCGTATATATACTTTTAGGGAAAAGTCAACATTTGCGGGCATTTGATGGGTGTAAAGTTACACCTTAAATACAACTATTTTCAGGTACATTTTAATATTGAATGATTTCTCTTGTTTGTTTTCACGGCATGTAACCCACTGTTGGATCATTTTCTAAAAAAACCGTGGATGATTAGTCATATAATTAATCAATTAACTTAAATTTGAATAGAATTTTGGTATTTTGGTTTTCACACATTGTAATCCATTTAGTACTGGGCAGGCAAACTCATATTCGGTGTTCTTACGTGAACCATAGTTGCAAAAGCTGAAATAGTTGTATATGTCAGGATACCATTTCTGAGTAAACAAAGGTTTTGTTATGGATATAACAGGACACTGCATCCAGTTGTGATGCGTGGCCGTTTCCGGAAGTTTGAATCACACTTTAGTTACCATGATTCACTGATATATCCTGATCTGGACAAGTAGTACTTATCTGCGTACAATCTGTGATGAAATAAAATTCAGCATGAGTATAACAAGAAACGGTATCATGTGTTGAGGCTACTAACCTTAGACGTGTTGAGAAGTTAAGCATCTTCGCTTAGTGTTAGTACTCCCAGGTCCATTTTGCCTGTCAGGGTCCAATCTGTGTTAAATAAAATCTAGCCTTCACAGGTTTTTTATTTACAAAATCTACATCTCGAAAATAACTGTATCTTCTAAACATTCATATGGAAAACATACGTGTGCTTAAAGCATGGAATGGTCTAACTAAGTTGTATACTTGTCAAACCCATTAAGCAACCGAAGTTTATGGTTTTTTTTCGCTTGGATCTAAATTAGACATGTTAACATTTATCTAAATAGAATTTCATAAACCATGAATATAAAACATGAATATATTCTGAATACACTTTTATTATCTGCTCATTGTAAGTTCGGGGTATTGAATTATGATACAGTATTGTAACTACTTCATTCTCATCAACGATTAAGTTGTAAACAATTGATCTTATTATTGTCTACTATTGTTGACTACACGTTCGCACTATAGAATAAAATAATAAATTACAATCACTAATACGAAAATAGAGCAACAGTTTTTATTAGGTACTAAAACACTATTTTATGCACCTGTACTAGAGCTGAGATAAAACGCTTAAAAGCTAATATTGATGACAACGTTTCAGCTGCTGTTACCTCCGGCTTTCTTAAGGTGCATATTTTCGAACTCGGGAATGTGGACGGAATTTCCCGGGTTCGATAGAAATAGTCTCGGGTTCGAAAAAATACACATGGAGAAAACCGGATGGTACAGCGGCTGAAACGTTGTGATGATAACACTCAAGATGAAACCAGTACGCTAATAGTGATGTCCGATCAGTCAGAAGCTTAGGGAGAGAATATATCAATTTCAATTGTTATCGAATCTTGTGTCGTATGTGTCATTTTAGAGAAGTAACGTTAGAACACATTTGAAAGATAAAGTGGTCAGTTCCAGCTTGGTGTGAGAACATTGTATGATGCATATGTTCTAACTAACTCAGAAACGAAAGGACCATAATTAAACTCCAGTGTCCGGTGTATAAGATTCGTGGAATATCATGCAACATTCTCTCTGCTAAAGCATCTGTTTACCGATAATCGCCACATGAACTACAATTAACCCGTAAAGGATAGAGGTATTTTTCATGGGGGTTTACCTCCTCTAGATAGCCGTCTAATGTCTAGGCACAAGCATATCAATACGGTTACTTCGCGATTGGTTAGCCATCTTTTTCCTCACGACAGCCGCGAATGGACCGCCATCTTTTTTTATGGAAATCCCTCCAAACAAGGGATAAAACCACCTTAAGGTAAAATACTAGAAAACGATAAGTGTTATATAGATAGATTCCGACCCAGAAAACATCAATTCTTCGCCTATTGTCATAAACACCGCTCATGGAATGTGAGGACTATAGGACAACATAAGACAAGCGAGAGTTACGAGACTTCCAAAAGTAAACCAACGGTCGACTTTCTACTCTCATCACTTCGGGATGTGGTGAAAGCGCGGGAAGACGCCGATCCAACCTGACCAAGGTGATCTACATTGCAACAACAACACAGCATATCTGCACAATTCTGTCAATTCGTCGTTAAATCTGTTCGTTTCTTCTGATTGTTTAACCTGTTACTGTATGCTTGTATTATACTTAAATACTGACCCCATATTATTTTATTTTCTGTTCACATCTGCGCCAGCCTGGCTCAAAGCTGTTGTATCTAAGCGATCCTCGCTTTGAATGTACTATGTTATAATAACATAACCGGCTTGTCTTGTCTGAAACCATTTAGAAAATTACATTTTTTTTATATGTTTACTATTTCAGAATATGTTATATTTGAGCAATTTGAACAATTTTAAATTATGAGAGCCGGACAAAAGAAATGCTGTGTCAGTAATTTTTCCCAAATGAATTGTCGCGAGCGAGGTTGCTGTCATTTAAATCAAGCCATTAAAATTAAGCTCTTAAAGAATCTGTTGTATGTCGACCTTAAACATTGTATTGCGTTGAAAATCATGCAGCGAATGACACGAGTGGGTAAATAATTATTGAATTTAAACGAAGAAATAATTCCGCAGTTAAAATTCTATAAAATCGAGAACAAATATGCTCAAGATGTGGGTATTTAATATACGTGTTTAACGAAGGATTTTTTTCTTTTAAAACTTATACGTGACTGACTGACGGACTAGCCGACGGACAGACATTGTAAAGATGCCTAATTCAAACAGAAAGCTCAGTTCTTGGCTGTGATACAAGGAAGGCCCCGAGGATAGGAAGTGACTCATCGACAGAGACAAAAGAAAATGCGGGACTGGTCAGTTTTCATTGTTCAGGACAAGTTACTCAGAAAAGAATACCGGACACGACATTTAGGAGTGACAACGTTTTACGACAGTTTCACGACAGTAAGGTAAGTTAGTTTTACGACAGTTTCACGACAGTAAGATTTATGGCAACAAAGTTAACGAGTTTGGGGTTCGGAGAGAAGCCGGGCAGTTAAGATCAGAACCTCCCCAGAGAGCGGATCGGACCGGGAAACGATGAGATGAGCTGACGACTTGAGCAACAATAATGGGGGTCTCAGCAGTCCGCGACGGTGTCACACACACTCATAGTTCCAACTAAATTATACACAACGTATATGTGTTTGTGTTCTTTCTCGAGAGTTGTGTTTCTTTTATTTGACTTGTGGGCCAGTGCTGTGCCATCGACGATTCGTCAGTGGATAGACGACTCGGTTAGACGATACGATGGAGACAAGAATGCCACGGACACAAACGTTGGGGTTGATGGTCGTCGAGTTGGGCAACATGGTTCTACAGGCCAATCAAACTCAGAATTTATATTTGAACATAAGCACTGAAAGTTGAAATAAGTGCGACAGCTATTGAAGAAAAGGAACAACAACGGTGTATGTTCATTTGAAGAGTTTACTGATACACGTAATAGAGAATGATATACAAACGGTAAAAGTTTAATTTAAAAAATGAGTGTTTGCGAACACCTACATTCGAGTGAACTCAGCTGATGTGTAGGGTGTTCTATTGCAACATGCGCATTCTACGATCGTAACAGTTGCATCCATCTTTCCGTTGTAGGCGGATCGTCTTGCTTACGGCAGCCTTTTGGGACTATTTTCCTGGTGTAGTCTATCTTCAACTGACTTCAAGCGTAGTAAAAATGGAAAAATAAGCGGAATACCTAAGCATTTGAGTGATTAACGAGGAAGTAGTGCCTTGCTATACGTTGGCCAATCCACGCAATCCTTAAAGGGACAAGAGAAGACAACCACGCTAACGAATCTATGAGTGCCTTATAAATTTCAACATCAATTCGTTTTATGAAAATGCATCGACACATAAAAAATTAAAAGTCATTCAGTGACAAAAATGGTGTTTCAAACGTAAGCTTTACAAACTGACTGATGGAACGACAAAATAATTTTTTGTCAAACTAAAGCGTGACAGTTCGACCGACCGTGAAATTTACTCTCATGTAAATGCATTGACGCATCTAAGAAATAATATATTAAATATATTTTGTTGTGCTATGTTAGCTTACTGGTATATATTGACTTTTCTTTTGCAACTATTGCTATACGAATTGTCCCTTCTTTCTCTGCGTACCAAACGTCAAACAAAATTTCCATGAACATAGGTTTTATCCCAAGAACTTTCCATCCGGGGAGCACGTAGCCACAATATAGACTCTTAGAGAGAGACAACATTGTCATCTTCAAATCCAACTTCAACAAACCCTCGTTATTAACTGTCCTCATGGATAAACAACTTCTATTCAATCACTTCGTTATTTTAAATAATCTCATAATATTCGTCATCATTCAAGCGACGATCTATACATCTCATTAACTCTTATCCCCAAGAGTTGCCTTGGTAAGTTGGGGATCATTAGTATATAGAAAATAAACACATATTTGCTAATTTAATGATTAAACAATGCAATTACAAGCCGCGCGTGCGTGGTCCCCCTCTGTATGTAACTCGATGTGGCGAGTGTAAAATGCAATACATTTGGGCAATTTGGGGCATTTTGACCCCCTCTTTGACCCCCTGAGGGCGCGAACCAGAATTTCTCTGAATTCAAAGATGCTCATTTGATATCCAGAACAATTGCCTCTACATTTTGGCCAAGTTTCAGAAAAATTGAATAGATGGATCAAACGTTATGGGAGAAAAGGGTCATTTTTGCCATTTTGGGAGGCTTTTGACCCTCTGGGGGCACGAACCAGATGTTTTCCAAGGTCAGCGATACTAATTTCCTATTAGAAACAATTGCTTCCACATTTTGGCCAACTTTCAGAGAAATTGAATGGATGGATGAAAAGTTATGGAGCAAAATATGTCATTTTTTGCCATTTCGGGGCCTTTTGACACCCTGGGGGCTAACCAGATTTTTTTTCAAAAGTCCGAGAATGTCACTTTCTAACCTGACAAAAGTTACAACTTCATGCTACATTTCAGAGAAATTCAATGGATGGTTGCGGAGAAAAATCGGGACGGACGGACATGCTTCAAAACATAAGTCCACCGATTTTATAACTAAAAACCTCATTTCTTAATTGCATGGACAATTATTAATAAATACATATAAATTTTGATGAATGATCAGCGAAGAAGTGTGTCTTGCTTTTTGTGGAAATTAAACAATAGACGTTTTTAAAAGATTTAATTCAATTTTTAATTATATATCCAGCCGTTTTAGTGTTGACTGAAGATTATAGAAAGCCAACATATAACATACTCCCTTATGATTTTTTAAGTAACGATAAGCGACTCCAATCTATTACACGAAAAGATAAGCGAACTTAATCTATTACATGTAAAGATAAGCGACCCAAATCTATTACTGTAAAAGATAAGCAAACCTAATCTATTCCATGTATAGATAAGCAACCCCAAGCTATTACAGTTTAAGATAAGCGACCAAAATGTATTCTATGTAAAGATAATCGACCCCAAACTATTACATGTAAAGATAAGCGACTACAATTTATTCCATGTAAAAATAAGCGACCCCAATATATTACAGTTTTAGATAATCGACCCAAATCTATTACATGTAAAGATAAGCGACCCCAATCTAGTACACGAAAAGATAAGCGAACTTAAACTATTTCATGTAAGGATACGCGACCCCAATCTATTAAATGAAAAGTTAAGCGACCCTAATTTATTCCATGTAAAGATAAGCGACCCCAATCTATTACAGTTTAAGATAAGCGACCCAAATCTATTACATTTAAAGATAAGCAACCCTAATATAGTCCACGTAAAGATAAGCAACCCCAATCTATTAGACGCAAAGATAAGCGACCCCGATGTATTACATGTAAATATGAGCGACACTAATGTATTCCATGTAAAGATAAGCGACCCCAATCTACCTGATCTTATTTTGTTTTAGACCTTATTTTTTTTTATTTACGTACATTGTATGATGTAATTATGTCAGTATGCATTATCTAGTATATAAACATTTATTCAAACGTACTGGATAATTATTTTTATAAATATTTTTATAAGTACTGTATAATTATTTTTATAATTATTTTTTATAAGTACTGTATAATTATTTTTATAATTATTTTTATAATTTTTTTTATAAGTACTGTATAATTATTTTTATAAATATTTTTGATATGTACTGTATAATTATTTTACGTATCAGTTGTTGTATAGTATGTAATGTACTTTTTAGTGAAATACTTTGTTGTTCATCATTGACGTTTCTTCTTATAAAGTATGGTTAAATATTCGTTTTGAATTGCTTTAATTTTCAGAAGCAAACATTTGGGAATAATTACTAATGTTTAAATATATTATAAAAACCTCTATCTTTTATCCATTTTTAAACCGGCGTAAACCAGATTTTAAAAGTGTAATAAAAAATATTTAAAATGTTCCCTTTGAAGTGTTTCTTGTTTTTTTGTGGAAATTAATAAATAGGCGTTTAACTTACTCTGCAGAGTTTCCGGTTTAATTACTAAAAAAGGTTAAGCTTTGATAAATTTCGATTGATTTTAAATTAATGAACATACTTTTTGTTTGAATTTACGAGAAAGAAAAGTAAAAAAGAGTATCGGCGGATTAAAAAAATAAATCATGGACACCCGAAGTTATAATATAAAAGTTTAAAAATGGAGTCGTGAATGATACATTCTCGTTGAGAGGCGAGATTTACAGAAGGGCGGTATTCCTCTTCATGTATTTCTCCACTTGCTCATCACTTAAGAATGCTTAGTGTTAAACAAATTGGAAGTACGTACGCTTTTTTGTCGTTGGTATTACTCCACCGAGTATTGAACACAGGTGTTTCGGCCTATAAGCGCACACTATAATAATTATATCCAATGGACTAAATTTGAAAGCTGCAAAAAGTTGCTTTATTTTAATTAGTAAAACTTCCGTATAATGGTTAGAACATTTTCTAATGGTCCAACCGATCGTGTTTCAATCCCTAGTCGAGTCATACCCAAGATGTTTTAATAAAAATTAAAGGCACCAGAGTTTTGCAAGAAAAACGTAGGCAGAATTTTAAAATTAATAAACATAAAAATAGCACTAAAAAAACATTTATTATTGACGCGATGAATGTTACGCTTTTTTTTAATCTATCTACGTTTGTCTGCATAAAATGTAAGATAACATCTATTTCGATTGTTTTCGAATATTTTACATTCATAGGGCGATGATAATTGTCGAGTTTATCCAGCAACACTTTCTTACTAATATAAGTTGCGACATAAAACATGCTATTATATGAACTCCAGATTCTTATGAGACGTTTGGACGTTACTAAGTTTTAACTGTGCTCTATACCGTTCGTTAGCGCGTTGTAGCACAATAGATGTTTGTAGTGCTCGAGTTCTGAGCATCGCTACTTGTTTCCTCTACGATCAAAGTGTAGTATCTGTTCCGATGGATACTGCACCCCATACTGGTGTTGTCTTGGCCTTCGGGTCTTGATTTACGCCGGTCTATGGGTCTGTCCTGTGCAGTTCTGGGAGGTCCACCTTCCCAGGCTTTGCCTCCTCTCTTTGGGGAGGAGTAAGTTTATTGCTTACTGCCCGAGGCGCCCCTACCGGGGAATGCCGACGGGACTGCCCAGGCAATTTTTAAATCCCACTTTCCAGGCCCGACCTTTGGTCACATCTTACTTGTGGGAGTAAGATAAAAACTATCCTTGTGCCTAACTCCTGGAGGGGAGTAAATCAATACTTGTTTCCTCTGTTTCGCTGTTGGGCCACTCCCATAGGACTCCACAAAATGATGAATATACAATGTATTTATTTGAAAGGTAGAGTAAGAATTCAATATATGTTATTGTTGTGTATAAAGTACGTTACTTACCTTTTATAATTGTCAATTTGAATAAATGTGTTAACCGTTCTTGTCTTCGCCTTTCGTTCTAATGCTGCATATGTTTAGAATATATGTTTCATACGTGAGCTGTAAAACAAAATAACATTGTATATAAAGTATTTTACTTACCTTTCATAATTGTCAATTTTAATAAATGTGTTAACCGTTCTTGTCTTGACCTTTCGTTCTAATGCTGCATATGTTTAGAATATATGTTTCATACGTGAGCTGTAAAACAAAATAACATTGTATATAAAGTATTTTACTTACCTTTCATAATTGTCAATTTTAATAAATGTGTTAACCGTTCTTGTCTTCGCCTTTCGTTCTAATGCTGCATATGTTTAGAATATATGTTTCATACGTGAGCTGTAAAACAAAATAACATTGTATATAAAGTATTTTACTTACCTTTCATAATTGTCAATTTTAATAAATGTGTTAACCGTACTTGTCTTGACCTTTCGTTCTAATGCTGCATATGTTTAGAATATATGTTGCATACGTGAGCTGTAAAACAACATAACATTGTATATAAAGTATTTTACTTACCTTTCATAATTGTCAATTTGAATAAATGTGTTAACCGTACTTGTCTTGACCTTTCGTTCTAATGCTGCATATGTTTAGAATATATGTTGCATACGTGAGCTGTAAAACAAAATAACATTGTATATGAAGTATTTTACTTACCTTTCATAATTGTCAATGTTAATAAATGTGTTAACCGTACTTGTCTTGACCTTTCGTTCTAATGCTGCATATGTTTAGAATATATGTTGCATACGTGAGCTGTAAAACAAAATAACATTGTATATGAAGTATTTTACTTACCTTTCATAATTGTCAATGTTAATAAATGTGTTAACCGTACTTGTCTTGACCTTTCGTTCTAATGCTGCATATGTTTAGAATATATGTTGCATACGTGAGCTGTAAAACAAAATAACATTGTATATGAAGTATTTTACTTACCTTTCATAATTGTCAATGTTAATAAATGTGTTAACCGTACTTGTCTTGACCTTTCGTTCTAATGCTGCATATGTTTAGAATATATGTTTCATACGTGAGCTGTAAAACAAAATAACATTGTATATAAAGTATTTTACTTACCTTTCATAATTGTCGATTTTAATACATGTGTTAACCGTACTTGTCTTGACCTTTCGTTCTAATGCTGCATATGTTTAGAATATATGTTTAATACGTGAGCTGTAAAACAAGAGTACGTATATTTTAAAAGCGTGTAAATGCTAGAAAAGAGGTGACACTGACAACAGTTTGACGATATTTTTTTTTAGTTAGTAAGTAAAAAATATATTCAACACAGATACACATATTTGAGACACATAAACGTGAGTTGATGGCTGACTTGGTCATCAAGTGTTATTCATAATTATCCAAGAATCTTTGTTTTATTACCTCTCAATAGTATGGGGTCCATTCCGCTGATTATTTCCTCAGTAGAGGGATGATCCGGAATGTGCTACACACCCGTCGGTCCTAAACACTCCATATGTCTATCTGTAGAATCATCTCTATTTCGTTACAGAAGATGGCAACCACGCCGAAAACTAAAGGCAACGCTAAATACGGAGTGTGTTAATTTTGTTCTTCGTATCTAGCGATGCTTACGATTGAATAACCATAAAACATAAAATGTTGGGCAATCTATGAATGGAACTTGGTGGACAAGTCAGGAATGGACTGAGAATATTTGTACAAAATATACTTAGATTGCGTTATGGATTCTTAATGTTATGAACGATTCAATTAATTTATAAAATTACATGTTTAGTTATTATTCCTTGTTTTGTGTTAAATACTTAATATTCTAATTTAATATTATTATTAACATCATTATTATACTTTTTATTTATGTGTAGTTTTATGAATATCCCTGTTACAATTAAATTTAATTGTATTATTCTTCATGTTTCATATATCTGAAATATGTAGAATGTTACATAATACTATTTTGATTTTGCTGAGATAAGGCATCGTACCGGATACCAGATATTCTCCCGCTATTTCTGAAACTCCAACTGATAGATATTTTAAGGATTTTAGCCGTCGCTTTAAGCGCAATTATTTGTATCTCTCGTGCACTTGATTCAGCGTGTAGATTCGTCATGTAGTTTTTGAGATTCGTTTTTTTATGAGGCCGGTAGATCCTATGATTATTCGAATGATTGATATCTTCTTAAGATTCCAATTTCTGTTCATGTCGTACATAAGATCTGAGTATTTACTTATCTCCTCCCTATCAGCTCTGTTTAGATAATGTACGTCGATTCCAAGATTACAATGTTATCCTACTTAAGATTTTCGTGAGTAGGTATTTCCACAGTTCAAAAGGTAGTTGATATATGACAGATGTTTTAAATCTGGCACCCCATACTTCTGCTAACATTTAAGGTATTTAATGAAAATATCTCTTCTTCGTGACGCTGCCTAATGGCTAGAACCGCTGAAAGACATCCGAGAACAACAAGAGTCTTGATTAATTTAGTTTTCATGAATGAATACAACAATATATATTCATTAGCTGAACTACCGGTCTATGTCGGGGTTCACTTCTTTACTTAAAGAAAATTTATTAAATATTTTCCATCCATTTTTTTATTAAAGAAAATATTAAGGTTAATTTTGATGATCAATATTGGCTGGGAAATAACTGCTATATAAAAAAGAATGAGCCTCTAGTGTAAAATTCGAACTCTGATGGCATAAAATATTGTAACTGAAAGTGAAAGCTTTATCAACACGTTTAAAGATACAACGAAAATATTTTGTCTACTCAAATGTTGTATTGAGTAGGTAGTTTACTTCTTCGCATAAATATAAAATATTTAGATTCTCTTAAATAAATGAAGAAACATAAACGAAATACAAAGATAACATAATTCTTATTAAAGTAAAGTATATTCGTGATGATCTATCAATTTTTCATCCATTTTTATTAAAATAGATGAAATATTTCCTTTTCAAATAAACAATACATCAAGTACGTGCGATGATTTTACGTGAGAAGTATAACCGATTATTATTAATATGTTATTCGTTCGACTAAACAGAAACGCTAAAAATGTTGAAAATTTATTTCTAATGTAATTTTTATATAATTTTTATTTGAAATATAAGTCTTAGAAAACGTGCAAGAACATTTGACAAGCATAAGGGCATCGTCTCAAATGTGCTGATTTTAAATTTGTGGTAAATGTTGCTCTAAAATGAACCGTTTAACTGTGATGGCGCGACACATACAAATACAACTTTTTAAAAATGTATGTATAACAAGTATATGAAAACAACTCTCTATTATTAAGTGCCTGTCAATTTTTACTGAAATATTAAAGTTTCGGTTTTATTTTTTCAGAACACGAACAAGCTACACACGTGGATTAAAGAAAGTATTTTTGTTCAAGAACACAAACAAGCTACACACGTGGATTAAAGCAAGTATTTTTTTTCAGAACACGAACAAGCTATACACGTGGATTCAATAAAGTATTTTTTCAGAACACGAACAAGCTATACACGTGGATTAAATAAAGTATTTTTTCAGAACACAAACAAGCTATACACGTGGATTAAAGAAAGTATTTTTTCAGAACACGAACAAGCTACACGCGTGGATTAAAGAAAGTATTTTTTCAGAACAGGAACAAGCTACACACGTGAATTCAAGAAAGTTTTTTTTCAGAACACAAACAAGCTACACACGTTGATTAAAGAAAGTTTTTTTTCTGAACACGAACAAGCTACGCACGTTGATTAAAGAAAGTTTTTTTTCAGAACACAAACAAGCTACCAACTGGGATTAAAGAAATTATTTTTTTTCTGAACACGAACAAGCTACACACGTGAATTAAAGAAAGTATTTTTTCAGAACACAAACAAGCTACACACGTGGATTAAAGAAAGTATTTTTTCAGAACACAAACAAGCTACACACGTGGATTAAAGAAAGTATTTTTTTTCAGAACACAAACAAGCTACACACGTGGATTAAAGAAAGTATTATTTTTTTCAGAACACACTCAAGCTACACATGTCGATTAAAGAAAGTATTTTTTCGAAACACGAACAAGCTACACACGTTGATTAAAGAAAGTATTTTTTCAGAACACAAACAAGCTACACACGTTGATTAAAGAAATATTTTTTTCAGAACACAACCAAGCTACACACGTGGATTAAAGAAAGTTTTTTTTTCAGAACACGAACAAGCTACACACGTGGATTAAAGAAAGTATTTTTTTTCAGAACACAAACAAGCTACACACGTGGATTAAAGAAAGTTTTTTTTTCAGAACACAAACTAGCTACACACGTGGATTAAAGAAAGTATTTTTTTCAGAACACAAACAAGCTACACACGTGGATTAAAGAAAGTATTTTTTTCAGAACACAAACAAGCTACACACGTAGATTTAAGAAAGTATTTTTTCAGAACACAAACAAGCTACACACGTAGATTAAAGAAAGTATTTTTTTCAGAACACACACAAGCTACACACGTGAATTAAAGAAAGTATTTTTTTTTCAGAACACAAACAAGTTACACACGTGGATTAAAGAAAGTACTTTTTTTCAGAACACAAACAAGCTACACACGTAGATTAAAGAAAGTATTTTTTTCAGAACACACACAAGCTACACACGTGGATTAAAGAAAGTATTTTTTTCAGAACACAATAAGCTAAAAACGTGGATTAAGGAAAGTATTTTGTTCAGAACACGAACAAGATACACACGTGGATTAAAGAAAGTATTTTTTCAGAACACAAACAAGCTACACACGTTGATTAACGAAAGTATTTTTTCAGAACATAAACAAGCTAAACACGTGGATTAAAGAAAGTATTTTTTCAGAACACAAACAAGCTACACACGTGGATTAAAGAAAGTATTTTTTTCAGAACACAAACAAGCTACACACGTGGATTAATGAAGGTATCTATTCAGAACACAAACAAGCTACACACGTGGATAAAAGAAAGTATTTTTTCAGAACACAAACAAGCTACACACGTAGATTAAAGAAAGTATTTTTTTCAGAACACAAACAAGCTACACACGTGGATTAAAGAAAGTATTTTTTTCAGAAAACAAACAAGCTACACACGTGGATTAAAGAAAGTACTTTTTTTCAGAACACAAACAAGCTACACACGTAGATTAAAGAAAGTATTTTTTTCAAAACACACACAAGCTACACACGTGGATTAAAGAAAGTATTTTTTTTTTCAGAACACAAACAAGCTACACACGTGGATTAAAGAAAGTATTTTTTTTCAGAACACACACAAGCTACACACGTGGATTAAAGAAAGTTTTTTTTCAGAACACAAACAAGCTACACACGTTGATTAAAGAAAGTTTTTTTTCTGAACACGAACAAGCTACGCACGTTGATTAAAGAAAGTTTTTTTTCAGAACACAAACAAGCTACCAACTGGGATTAAAGAAATTATTTTTTTTCTGAACACGAACAAGCTACACACGTGAATTAAAGAAAGTATTTTTTCAGAACACAAACAAGCTACACACGTGGATTAAAGAAAGTATTTTTTCAGAACACAAACAAGCTACACACGTGGATTAAAGAAAGTATTTTTTTTCAAAACACAAACAAGCTACACACGTGGATTAAAGAAAGTATTATTTTTTTCAGAACACACTCAAGCTACACATGTGGATTAAAGAAAGTATTTTTTCAAAACACGAACAAGCTACACACGTTGATTAAAGAAAGTATTTTTTCAGAACACAAACTAGCTACACACGTTGATTAAAGAAAGTATTTTTTTCAGAACACAACCAAGCTACACACGTGGATTAAAGAAAGTTTTTTTTTCAGAACACGAACAAGCTACACACGTGGATTAAAGAAAGTATTTTTTTTCAGAACACAAACAAGCTACACACGTGGATTAAAGAAAGTTTTTTTTTCAGAACACAAACAAGCTACACACGTGGATTAAAGAAAGTATTTTTTTTTCAGAACACAAACAAGCTACACACGTGGATTAAAGAAAGTATTTTTTTCAGAACACAAACAAGCTACACACGTAGATTAAAGAAAGTATTTTTTTCAGAACACAAACAAGCTACACACGTGGATTAAAGAAAGTATTTTTTTCAGAACACAAACAAGCTACACACGTAGATTTAAGAAAGTATTTTTTCAGAACACAAACAAGCTACACACGTAGATTAAAGAAAGTATTTTTTTCAGAACACACACAAGCTACACACGTGGATTAAAGAAAGTATTTTTTTTCAGAACACAAACAAGTTACACACGTGGATTAAAGAAAGTACTTTTTTTCAGAACACAAACAAGCTACACACGTAGATTAAAGAAAGTATTTTTTTCAGAACACACACAAGCTACACACGTGGATTAAAGAAAGTATTTTTTTCAGAACACAATAAGCTAAAAACGTGGATTAAGGAAAGTATTTTGTTCAGAACACGAACAAGATACACACGTGGATTAAAGAAAGTATTTTTTCAGAACACAAACAAGCTACACGCGTTGATTAACGAAAGTATTTTTTCAGAACATAAACAAGCTAAACACGTGGATTAAAGAAAGTATTTTTTCAGAACACAAACAAGCTACACACGTGGATTAAAGAAAGTATTTTTTTCAGAACACAAACAAGCTACACACGTGGATTAAAGAAGGTATCTATTTGTAGTAACAAAGATAATTGATGCCTGTCTCCCCCTTGGAGTAATAATGGAATGTTCTACATTCGTGTATATTAAGAGTGAATGTTAAAACACTATTTGTCTAGCGAAGCAACAAAGCTCTGTGTGATTTTTTCTCTGCCAGTAAGTCCGTGATTATTGTTATTATTGTTATTTATTGTTACTACCGTTAATTGTTAAATTTGTTGCTTGCTTTTTTTACTCCTTATATTTTTATTTATTTGGAGTTTGTTAATTTTTTTCTACCGTTCTCCGGCCATGGCTACTGCCAGCTGTGCGCCTTCGGAGACCTCTGAAGTGGTTGAGAAGCCATCTCAGCCTACGGATAAAACGGATTGGATTAAGGCACCCGCCCTTAAAATTGACGTTGACGATTTTGTCGCCAAGGCAAAAGACTGCACGGATTTCGTGACTGAAACTGGAGTAATTATACAGTTACCAAGGTTGGAGGAATTCCAGAAAAAAACGATATTAATGTTCGTAGTGGACAGAAAGTCCAAAAAACTGATTAGGTCCTCGAAAGAAACTGTCGCAAAATTAATTGCAACGACCGGAGTACGTGCTGAACGTATCGTGAAATGTAAAGGTTATAACACCTGGAATAGTCTCTTTAAGACCGAGGAAGTCTGCATCGAACTCTCGAAGAAAGAAATAATTACTAAAGACTACATTCTGCGAATGGAATACATGGGTCGAAGGAGAACGACCATCTCAGTTTTTGAAGTTCCGGCTGTGGTTCCTGGGGAATACTTAGGCGCCTTTTTACTTAAGTTCGGAGAAATAACGGCTATTACGGTCGACAAGTTTAACGGAACATGGTCTTTTGACGTGTGGCTTAACGAGTCTGCTTTTAAAAAAGTTCCGTACTACATAGAAGCAAATGGAGAAAAATTACCTGTGGTGGTGGCTGGAAGACGTCCAGCTTGTTGGATTTGCAATGAGGTTGGGCATTTAACTTTCACTTGCCCAACAAGGATCAAACCGGCCCAGCCTAACCCCAAGAACAGAGTGCTAGAACACTTGACACCTAAAGTTGCAGCGGAGAAGAAGACTCCCTCCTCAAAGCCAACAACTGAAACTGTAACCCCGGAGGAATTCGAGGACTTATGCAACACCGAAAATGAATCGCCCAAAAAAAAAGTCGTTTGGAATATCGTGACTGGCAAAAAATCGCCGAAGTCATATGCTCAAGTAATGACCGAAGAAGAACAACTAGAAATAGAAACCAGCAACGATCCTGGTGGTGAAAAATACAAAGAAATACTAAATTTGAAAAAGTCTCTCGACGAGGAGCGCAAAACTGAGGAAAAAAAAGAAAGAAAAAACGAGGAAAAAAAAAAGGTTGCCGATACTACTATTAATACGGGAAAAAAAACTCCACCAGCCAAAGAACGTCGCTCTCCAGCCAAAGGTGCACCCCCACCATTAAAGTCATCCCCACCAGTAAGGGAATCTAATCTGACCCCCTTATCAAAAGATAAGCCCGTTACCCCTAATCCATCTCCTTTCTGTTCCCCGTGCAACACCCCTAAAAGTACACCGCCCCCCTCTCCAATGAAGACCGATATGCCGCCTCCTGCCTCACCCACCGCCCCCTCCACATCCCAGAAACGCCATC
This sequence comes from Sepiola atlantica, assembly GCA_963556195.1. Classification (NCBI taxonomy): domain Eukaryota; kingdom Metazoa; phylum Mollusca; class Cephalopoda; order Sepiida; family Sepiolidae; genus Sepiola; species Sepiola atlantica. The sequence goes on along the minus strand of OY744523.1, from coordinate 49,264,030 downwards.
GAAGTCCCTCGCTAGAGGCCCGGAAAAAGAAGACCCCTTTCTACACAGGCAAGGATGTCTGTAAAGTTACTCCCGAAACTGAAAATCTTATGATAAACCATCATAAGAAGAACTACCGAAACCTAGCTGCACTGAAGATAGTCAACAAAAAAGACATCACCAACCCGGAAAATTTCTTGGATGCTAAAAGACTTTTATCCGTGGTTAGATCAAGAGACAAAGCTAAAGGGGTTTGGAATATGATGGAGGAAGCGAATAACGCCTTTAATATATCGCCTCCTCTCGCTTTCTTTAACGATGAAGAAGTAGTATTACTGCAAAAATCTTGTGTTGGGAGGGTCCCTATACGTATCCATCCTACACTCTACAGGGCATTAAAACTAACTTTCCCATTAGACATTGGCGGTGTGGCCCCGGACGGTCTCGTCTCAAATGAATTGGGACAAGGTTCTCTGGGTTCATCTGTCGGTGTCTTAAATGCATCAATGTTCGTTTCGGGTTCCCAACTCTAAGAGCACTAGAATGGCACTCAGATTAGCAAGCCTAAATGGCCGAGGGTTGAGGGACACCGCTCGTAAACTTCGAGTAGTACGTGACCTTCAGCGACTCGGCGTGGATGTATGTTGTTTGCAGGAGACCCACTTTATTCCCAGTGATTATCAGGGTGCGCTGACTAGAGACTTTCAGCTCTATTCAGCGTACTTTGATACTCACTCAAGAGGGGCTTCCTGGCTAGTTAAGCGCACACTGAATGCGACGTGTGACCCAATCTATGCAGATCCTGAGGGAAGGCTGTGCGTTCTTGATGTTACCGTAAAGGATGTGGCTTTTCGGCTTATTGGGGTTTATGCGCCCCACGCCAGTTCTGAGCGGGTTCCTTTTTTTCGGCGGATCGAGCCCTTTATGGATACGTCGCGTCGGATAATTCTAGCGGGAGACTGGAACGCGGTCTTGGATCCCGATTTAGATCGCTTGGGAAAACGTAGGGGAACATACAGCAACGGGGATGTTAAGGCATTTCGGGACTTTATCGATAAGTTCGATCTTGTCGATAAATTCCGAAATGAGAAACCCCGTGAAGTAGTATGGACTTGGACTGCTAGTCGCGGCTCCGATTTAGGGCAACTTTCGAGTTACCTTGATCGGTTCTTAATTAGGAGAGTCGATTTAGGGCTTTTAGATTGTCCAAGTTTTCATAATATAGTTTACTCGGATCATAGGCTTGTCCGGGTGCGGGTAAACTTAGATAGTCCTAAGCCTAGATTGGCTGGTTACTGGAAGTTCAACACATCGTTGTTCGATTTGAAGGACTTCCGGGAACAGCTTTTACTAACATTACAGAGGGAATTGACGGGTGCTATCATTGGGAATAAGTGGTGGGGCCACCTTAAGAACGTTATTAGGTCCTTCGTTGCCGATTATAGTCGTCGACTCAACCTTAGATCTAGGGCAACGAAAGTGGCACTAGAAACTAGTTTAAGTCGGGCGGCGGAGGCGGGGGATAGCGTTACCTTTACTGTAGCTAAAACGGAACTGAACTCCTTGGATAACAAGGCAGATCAGGGATTGATAGTTAGGTCTAGGTTAAAAAGAGTGCCGCACGAGGCAACAAACATGGCCGCGTCACTGCGTGCGGAGGAACGTCGACGGTCTACTGATCGACACATCGCCAGTGTCACATTATCGGATGGGCGTCTCGTGACTACAAACGACGGGATTTTGGAGGGTTTTCGCTCTTATTTTCAGGATCTTTTTACCAAGGAGCCCGGTCTGACAATGGCTCAGTTCGACGCCTATTTAGCTGACTTTTCTCGTCTCGAGGCGACCGAAGCAGCTAGGTGCGAAGGGTGTATAAATGAGGATGAAGTCCTGGAGGCCCTGAGGCAGGTTGGCCTTGATAAGTCTCCGGGTATCGATGGTCTGCCTTACGAACTGTATTTGAGGTTGTCGCCCATTTTTGTCCCCCTGCTGGCTGTGTTGTTTAACTCCTGGTTTAGGAACGGGTCTATCCCCCAGTACTTTACCAGGGGTATCATCAAATTGCTCCGCAAGGACAAGAGTGGTGGGGATGGTATAGGTAATTTCCGGCCCTTAACAATGTTAAATACAGAGTTAAAGATTTTGGCCAAGATCTTGGCTAATCGTCTGCAGGTTGTCTTGTTTCGTCTAATAAGTCCCGAACAGACTTGTTCTGTTAAGGGCCGGACTATTCAAGATAATTTGCACATGATACGCTTGATCATAGAGAAAGTCGACACTGAGGCCGCGCTGATCAATTTAGATCAGTCCAAAGCATTCGATAGGGTCGATCATCGTTACCTGGAGGCTGTCTTGTCTTCGGCTGGATTTGGTCCCCATTTCCGCTCCTGGATTCGCCTCTTTTATGCAAACCCCGGTGCGTTGGTTGAAGTGAATGGATTGAGGTCAAAGCCTTTCGATTTGTCCAGATCTATTCGTCAGGGATGTCCGCTTTCACCGATGCTTTATGTGCTTGCGTTGGAGCCTTTCCTGCGCCGGCTTAGGGTGAATCCGGTCCTTCGTGGGATTACTTTGTCTGGTGCTTGCCCCATGATTAAGTACTCCGCCTATGCCGACGACGTCACTGTGCTTGTAACGAGCAGTGCTGAGATTAGGGTCGTCGACATGGAAATAAGACGGTATGAACAAGTGACAGGGGCCAAAATCAACTGCGATAAGTCTGTTGGCTTACGCATTGGTGCCTGGAGGGGTGTTCCCCTTCAGGGGCCCTTTGGCTGGACGGATGGGCCTTGCAAGATACTCGGCGTCTGGTTTGGTCCTGATCTCCAGTTGGAGAAAAATTGGTCGGAAGTGTTGAAAGCGGTTAAGGCTGCAGCCCGTCTGTGGTCTTTGAGAAATCTTACTTTAAAAGGAAGAGCGGAGGTGTGTAATTCTCACATTTATCCTCTCATCCTCTACCGTCTTTCTGTGCTCCCTCTGCCGGCGATCACACTAGTTGAACTAGTGAAGGCTCTTTTCGCGTTTTTGTGGCGCGGAAAGCAGCCCATGGTTCGCCGGGAGATCTGCTACTTGCATCCGTCTGAAGGCGGTCTAGGTATGCCAAGCGTTGAGATTCGTCAATATACGCTTCGCTTACACTACCTAGACCGAATGTGTACACCTTGTGAGGGAAACGGTGGATTCTGGAAGGAAGACACCAAGAAAGCCTTTCCGGCTTTGAAAAGTGTGCACTTGCATGGGGGTGAGGCATTTCGTTTACCTCGACGCGAGTGCTCCTTTTATCGCGAGTGTCGACAGTCCTTGAAGTACCTTCTAAGGGTGTCAGAAAGCCTCTCTGACACCCGAGTGTTGTCTCGTAAAGCACTATATCGGGTTATGGTGAGGGGATCTGTTCGTGACGATATTACTGAGGAGCTCGGTCTTACGAAGGGAGAACTTCGCTTGATCTGGCCTTGGGCGCCTGGGTTGAAATGCTTCGATAATTACGAGGCATCACTCACCTGGCTGATAATACGAAATGCACTCTGGGTCGGCAAAAAGCTTTACGCAGCGGGATTAGTAGAGACACCAAGTTGTGTTCGATGCGGCGACTGGGAGGAAACGACCAGTCATGTTTTCTTTCATTGCCCCATCGTTCGCCCGCTGTGTGAGTTAGTTGAAGGCTACACGGTTCGCATGTTGAACGGACAGTTCTTCGTTTTGGAGTCTTTTTCGACATGCTGCAATTGGGCACCAAGCATGAAGTGGGAGGAGCATTATGTGTTTCTTTGCTTACTAGCAGTCATGAGAGGAGTGATTTGGTCGACACGACAGAAGGAAGTCTACGGGGAAGAGACCTTCACTGCTCCCCAGCTTGTCCTCATTTTCCAGTCTCGCTTGAAAATGCGTGTCAGGCTGGAGAAGGTGAAACTCCCCCCGGCAGATTTCAACAAAAGGTGGGTGAAAGTTGCACGTTTGTGTCGTTTGAATGGAGCTAATTTTGAGTGGTACTTGGACGTGCCTTAGACAGAATATTGGGTGGCCGAACCGAACACTGACCCTTTTATTTGACCCGGTTAGGCAAGATTAGGTTATGTTTTGTTTTTCTTCCCCTTTTTTAGCTTAGCTAGCGGTATGTAAGTTGTCATAGGCCCCCCTTTTTTTTTTTCTTTTTTTTTTTTTTTTTTTTTTCGTCCTCTCCCCCCCCCCCCCCTTTTTTTTTTTTTTTTTTTTTTACCCCGACTTTTATTTTCTAATTCCCATTCCCGACCCCTATTAGGTGACTGATCTGTTGTTTTGTCAGAGATGCAGGTCTCCTTTCGTAATTTTCGAAGGAGGTGTGAGAATAAAACTTTCGTGACCTGCATCGCCTTTTTTCGACTGGCAAAACTACTTATCGGCCACATTTCTTTAGTGGGAGGTTCTTATACTAACACTTAATTTTATTTATTTTTTCATTGTATATATATATATCATTCTTGTTCCCCCACTCCCAATTCCATGTATATATTGTCATTTTTGGGTTTTAAGTAGGTATATCATGGAGTAAATTTGTTTTGGTGATTGTGACTAGTTAAGTTAAAAATGTTAGTTAGGTCAACATTTTCCCCACCCCCTTGTAGGCCTTGTGCCAAATTTTGTATTTTTTTACAAATAAATATAGTCTAGCTAAGCAACAAATGGTTAAATAAAGCTTATCCTTAAGTTATATTCGGCGTCCAGTTTTTATTACAATTTATTTAACCATTCGTTATGGAACGTTACTTGAAACCCGATCGTCTAGACCTTGATACGGCCGACTCGGAATCTACTGACAAATGGCGGCATTGGAGAAAAATGTTCGAAGGATTCCTTACAGCTCTACAGTTATCTTCAAACGCGGCTTTAACAGGTACTGAGAAATATACCCTTCTTTTACATCATGTCTCTACTGCTATTTATAGAAATTTATCTGAATGTGAAAATTATGAAACTGCGGTGGACATTTTAGAAGCCATGTTTGTAAAGAAAAAAAATACTATTTTTGCTAGACATTTACTTGCTACCCGGCGTCAACAACCAGAAGAAAGCCTTGAACAATACCTTCAGATTCTAAAGACGTTAAGTCGCGAGTGTGAATTTACAGCCTTAACTGCGAACCAAGCGAGAGATGTTTTTATCAGGGACGCATTTATTAATGGAATACAGTCCAACCAAATAAGACAAAGACTACTAGAGAATAAAAACCTAGACTTACCAACAGCTTATGAACAAGCTCTAACGTTGGACATGGCACAGAAGCAGTCTGTCTTCTATTTACAACCCGATATTTTGAGAGCTGCTATCGTAGCCCCTCCTCTGCATGTTCAAAATTCTTCCATTGTCCAAGATGCTGCCACCCCCCTTTCTAACGATCACGAACAACTTATCACTGCCGCCTCAGCTGGATCCACATGCTACTTTTGTGGCCTTCGTATACATGCTCGTTCGTCCTGCCCGGCTCGAGATGTTAGATGCCACAAGTGTGATAAGCAGGGACATTTTTCGAAAGTTTGCCGGTCAGCTTCTCAAAAAAAACGTTCGGCTACTCTTGCTACTGTAGCACCAATTACAATATCAGCTGCATTCCCCGGCTGCCTCTCAAAAACAATCGTGAGGGTAAAAATCAATGGATTGACTATTCATGCGCTTATTGATACAGGCAGTTCCGAAAGTTTTATTAATGCCAGTATTGTAAAAGCAAATAAATGGGAAATATTTCCTTGTTCCAACCAAATATCAATGGCAAATTCATCTTTATCGTCCCATGTAATTGGATATTGCATGGTTAACCTGAAACTAAAAGGAAACTCCTATCAAGGGATCAAATTATCAGTAATGAAAAACCTCTGCTGCGAAGTGATTTTGGGTCACAATTTTCTAAAACAACATTCATGCGTTGAAATTCCTTTTGGTGGCCCCAAGCCAGTCCTAAGCGTATGTGGACTAGCAGCTGTCAAAGTGCGGCACCCGTCACTTTTTACAAACTTAACTCCTGACTGCAAACCAATAGCAATAAAATCAAGACGCTATTCAGAAACGGACAAGCAGTTCATAGCAGCAGAAGTAACAAAACTACTTAAGGAAGGAATTATAGAGCCAAGTGAATCTCCATGGCGAGCACAGGTCCTCGTAACAGCCACTGAAAATCACAAGAAAAGGATGGTCATTGACTATTCCCAGACCATCAACAGATACACATTACTCGATGCCTATCCACTGCCTCGTATTGACGAAATGATTTCTAATATTGCAAAATATCACACTTTCAGTACTTTAGATCTCAGAAGTGCCTACCATCAGGTACCTATCAAGCCAGAGGATAAGCCCTACACGGCATTCGAGGCCTGCGGTCGCCTATATCAGTTCTGCCGAATTCCTTTTGGGATAACAAATGGTGTGGCTAGCTTCCAGAGGGTAATAGATGAAATAATCTCCAATGAAAAATTGAAGGGTACTGTTGCATATATAGACAATGTCACAGTATGCGGACATAACCAAGCTGAACATGACCACAACCTTAAACGATTCATGGCTGCCGTCAAGAAATATAATCTGACTTTGAACAGTGAAAAATGTTCCTACAACTTGAAAAGCATCAAATTATTGGGATACATTGTCAAAAATGGCACCATGACGCCGGATCCCGAGCGACTGAAACCGCTAATGGAATTACCAATCCCTGGAAACATGCCCTCTTTACGACGAGCCCTCGGTATGTTTGCTCACTACTCCCAATGGGTTGCGTCTTTTTCAGAAAAAATACACCCATTGACACAAGTATCTACTTTTCCGTTGTCCTGTTCCGCCATCAGAGCATTTCAAAACATGAAAAGGAACATTGCTCAGTCTGCCATTTCTGCTGTGGATCCTTTTATCCCTCTATTAGTTGAGACGGATGCCTCCGACTGTGCGATAGCTGCCTCACTGAGACAATCCGGTCGTCCTGTAGCTTTTTTTTCAAGAACACTTTCGAAATCCGAGCGACGACACTCTGCAATAGAAAAAGAAGCGTACGCCATAGTTGAGGCATTACGAAAATGGAGGCATTACTTAATCGGCCGACATTTTGAATTAATCACTGACCAAAAGTCGGTCTCGTTTATGTTTAACCCAAAAACAACGAGTAAAATAAAAAACGAGAAAATAGCGAGATGGAGAATGGAGCTTTCTTGTTACTCCTTTGACGTCACTTACCGCCCTGGTAAGGAGAATGCCGCGGTCGACGCGCTTTCAAGGGTGTGTGGCCTGGTAACTGGCTCAGATGATCTTCAGTATATACACAGGGAATTGTGTCACCCAGGTATCACAAGAATGATTCACGTAGTCAGGAGCAGAAACTTGCCATATTCTGTTGAAGACGTAAAAAGAATTACGAACTCTTGTCGGATATGCGCAGAAAATAAGCCCAGGTTCTACAAACCTCCTCCAGCAACACTCATTAAGGCCACACAGCCTTTTGAAAGACTTAACCTGGATTTTAAGGGCCCTTTACCCTCTAAAACTAAAAATAAATACATGCTCACAATAATAGACGAGTACTCAAGATTTCCGTTCGTCATCCCCTGCCCAGACGTAACGGCTGCAACAGTAATTCAAGGCCTCTGCTCCATTTTTGCCGTTTTTGGAGTGCCTGCATATATACATTCAGATCGTGGGTCTGCTTTTATGTCGGACGAACTCAAGCAGTTTCTGCATGAACGAAGAGTAGCTGTAAGTAGAACAACTCCTCACAATCCTCAAGGAAACGGACAGTGCGAAAGATACAATGGTATAATATGGAAGACAGTACAGTTGGCGGCAGCAAATCGCAATAGTCCGATCTCCGATTGGGAAAGTCTCATCCCCATGGCCTTATACGCTATTAGGACTCTATTATGTACAGCGACAAACGCTACCCCACATGAGAGATTCTTCTCGTTCCCACGACGAAGCTCAGCAGGCACATCACTTCCCTCGTGGCTTGCACAACCTGGCACAGTTTTATTAAAACGTCATGTTCGTCATAGTAAACATGACCCATTGGTAAGCGAGGTACAATTAATCGAAGCGAACCCTCAGTATGCACTGGTCAGAAATTCAGAAGGAAGGCAATCTACTGTCTCCTTAAGGGATCTAGCCCCAGCAGGAAATGTATATGAACGTAGAACTGCTTCAGATGGATATAGAGCTCCGGTTCGTGGAACAAGTCCGACCCTCTTAGGTGATCGTGTGCCAGATACGTCAAGTTCAGAGTCCCAACAAAACGAATCTGAATATACTAACAGAGTCGTCTCTGACTCTAGTTCGGACGACAGATGGGTACCACGAAAGCGGTTTCACCCAATATCTGAGACAGATACTCAATCTTCAGACACCAAGCGACCGAAGCGCCGTAGAAAACGAGAGCGATTTGGAGCAAGATATTTTAGCCCTAAACCAGCAACACAAGACAGTCCCGAAACGTCGTCAGGTCCCGAGGAGCCTAGATTAGAAATGGATGTCGGGCACGAACAACCAAGACGCCCTCAAAGAACCCGCAGGAGGCCAGGTCGATGGGATGATTTTGTTCCCTACGAATAAGAAGATAGATGGGGGAGAATGTAGTAACAAAGATAATTGATGCCTGTCTCTCCCTTGGAGTAATAATGGAATGTTCTACATTCGTGTATATTAAGAGTGAATGTTAAAACACTATTTGTCTAGCTAAGCAACAAATGGTTAAATAAAGCTTATCCTTAAGTTATATTCGGCGTCCAGTTTTTATTACACTATTCAGAACACAAACAAGCTACACACGTGGATAAAAGAAAGTATTTTTTTCAGAACACAAACAAGCTACACACGTAGATTAAAGAAAGTATTTTTTTCAGAACACAAACAAGCTACACACGTGGATTAAAGAAAGTATTTTTTTCAGAACACAAACAAGCTACACACGTGGATTAAAGAAAGTATTTTTTTCAGAACACACACAAGCTACACACGTGGATTAAAGAAAGTATTTTTTTTTCAGAACACAAACAAGCTACACACGTGGATTAAAGAAAGTACTTTTTTTCAGAACACAAACAAGCTACACACGTAGATTAAAGAAAGTATTTTTTTCAGAACACACACAAGCTACACACGTGGATTAAAGAAAGTATTTTTTTTTCAGAACACAAACAAGCTACACACGTGGATTAAAGAAAGTATTTTTTTCAGAACACACACAAGCTACACACGTGGATTAAAGAAAGTATTTTTTCAGAACACAAACAAGCTACACACGTGGATTAAAGAAAGTATTTTTTCAGAACACAAACAAGCTACACACGTGGATTAAAGAAAGTATTATTTTTTTCAGAACACAAACAAGCTACACACGTGGATAAAAGAAAGTATTTTTTCAGAACACAAACAAGCTACACACGTGGATTAAAGAAAGTATTTTTTCAGAACACACACAAGCTACACACGTGGATAAAAGAAAGTATTTTGTTCAGAACACAAACAAGCTACACACGTGGATAAAAGAAAGTATTTTTTCAGAACACAAACAAGCTACACACGTGGATAAAAGAAAGTATTTTCGTCTCAGAACACAAACAAGCTACACACGTGGATTAAAGAAAGTATTTTCGTCTCAGAACACAAATAAGCTACACACGTGGATTAAAGAAAGTATTCCGTCCGAAATTCCGTACAGATTTAAGAATCAACAAAAAGATTCCTGAGTTTGACAAGACGCACTTTAAACAACTCGGAGGTTAGCTCGGCCGAAACATTGTGAGAATAACATCCAAGATGAGAACAGTAGTCCGAATAATCCAGATGATGCATGATATGAAAGTGTTTTATGTAGAATTAAAACATTCTATGAACTGCATCAACTGATTTGAAAACAACTTATAAGTCACCGCTTATTAAGAAAAAATACGACTCAAGGATAAGCGTAAAGGAAATGGATTGATTGAGACTTGAAAACAGAAATTATTCCTTTTTTTCAAAAAATTACTAATGAAATGTGAGGATGCGCTGTTTTCTAGACCGACTTTTGTTTAGAGTGGATGTTATGTGGAGATGTTCAATCCTCTCATACTATTTATCATCATTAAACTAGTAAATAAAGAACATAATCTCGCTCATATAGAACTCTAAATAAACAACCTAGCGTTGCACCTTATTATCGTATTAATTTATTGTAACAATTATATCTCAGTAATAAATAAGAAACAATTAATAATAGACAATTACTTTACACAAACCCTACATCAGCTCAGTTAAGTAAAGATACGGACATTTTATTTACCTCCCCAGGAGGTTAGGCACAAGGCCAGGTTCATCTTACTCCCACAAGTAAGATGTGACCCAAGCTCGGGTCGGGAAAGTGGGGTTTGAAAAGCCAGCGCCCGAGAAGGTGAGCACTCTGGCCATTAAAAATTGCCTGGACAGCCCCGTCGGCATTCCTTGGTAGGGGCGCCTCAGGCAGTAAGCAATAAACTTACTCCTCCCCAAAGAGGAGAGGCAAAGCCTGGGAGGGTGGACTTCCTAGAACTGCACAAGACAGACCCATAGACCGGCGTAAATCAAGCCCCGAAGGCCAAGACGATACCAGTTTATGGCGTGTATCAATCAATGATACGACATTTTATTTATCTACCTCCCACAAGGTAAGATGTGACACAAGGTCGGGAAAGTTGGATTAGATAAGCCAGTGCTCGAGGTGAGCATTCTGGCCATTTAAAAATTGCCTGGGCAGCCCCGTCGGCATTCCCGGTAGGGCGCCTCAGACTATAAGCAATAAACTTACTCCTCCCCAAAGAGGGGAGGCAAAGCCTGGGAGGGTGGACCTCCTAGAACTGCACAGGACAGACCCATAGACCGGCGTAAATCAAGCCCCGAAGGCCAAGACGATACCAGTTTATGGCGCGTATCGATGATACGACATCTTATTTACCTCCCCAGGAGGTTAGGCACAAGGCCAGTTTTATCTTACTCCCACATGTAAGATGTGACCCAAGCTCGGGTCGGAAAGTGGGGTTTGAAAAGCCAGCGCCCGAGAGGTGAGCACTCTGGCCATTTAAAAATTGCCTGGGCAGCCCCGTCGGCATTCCCCGGTAGGGGCGCCTCAGGCAGTAAGCAATAAACTTACTCCTCCCCAAAGAGGGGAGGCAAAGCCTGGGAGGGTGGACCTCCTAGAACTGCACAGGACAGACCCATAGACCGGCGTAAATCAAGCCCTGAAGGCCAAGACGATACCAGTTTATGGCGCGTATCGATGATACGCCATTTTATTTACCTCCCCAGGAGGTTAGGCACAAGGCCAGGTTTATCTTACTCCCACAAGTAAGATGTGACCCAAGCTCGGGTCGGAAAGTGGGGTTTGAAAAGCCAGCGCCCGAGAAGGTGAGCACTCTGGCCATTAAAAATTGCCTGGGCAGCCCCGTCGGCATTCCCCGGTAGGGGCGCCTCAGGCAGTAAGCAATAAACTTACTCCTCCCCAAAGAGGGGAGGCAAAGCCTGGGAGGGTGAACCTCCTAGAACTGCACAGGACAGACCCATAGACCGGCGTAAATCAAGCCCCGAAGGCCAAGACGATACCAGTTTATGGCGCGTATCGATGATACGACATTTTATTTACCTCCCTAGAAGGTTAGGCACAAGGCCAGGTTTATCTTACTCCCACAAGTAAGATGTGACCCAAGCTAGGGTAGGAAAGTGGGGTTTGAAAAGCCAGCGCCCGAGAGGTGAGCACTCTGGCCATTTAAAAATTGCCTGGGCAGCCCCGTCGGCATTCCCCGGTAGGGGCGCCTCAGGCAGTAAGCAATAAACTTACTCCTCCCCAAAGAGGGGAGGCAAAGCCTGGGAGGGTGGACCTCCTAGAACTGCACAGGACAGACCCATAGACCGGCGTAAATCAAGCCCCGAAGGCCAAGACGATACCAGTTTACGGTGCGTATCAATCGATGATACGACATTTTATTTACCTCCCCAGGAGGTTAGGCACAAGGCCAGGTTTATCTTACTCCCACAAGTAAGATGTGACCCAAGCTCGGGTCGGAAAGTGGGGTTTGAAAAGCCAGCGCCCGAGAAGGTGAGCACTCTGGCCATTAAAAATTGCCTGGGCAGCCCCGTCGGCATTCCCCGGTAGGGGCGCCTCAGGCAGTAGGCAATAAACTTACTCCTCCCCAAAGAGGGGAGGCAAAGCCTGGGAGGGTGGACCTCCTAGAACTGCACAGGACAGACCCATAGACCGGCGTAAATCAAGCCCTGAAGGCCAAGACGATACCAGTTTATGGCGCGTATCGATGATACGCCATTTTATTTACCTCCCCAGGAGGTTAGGCACAAGGCCAGGTTTATCTTACTCCCACAAGTAAGATGTGACCCAAGCTCGGGTCGGAAAGTGGGGTTTGAAAAGCCAGCGCCCGAGAAGGTGAGCACTCTGGCCATTAAAAATTGCCTGGGCAGCCCCGTCGGCATTCCCCGGTAGGGGCGCCTCAGGCAGTAAGCAATAAACTTACTCCTCCCCAAAGAGGGGAGGCAAAGCCTGGGAGGGTGAACCTCCTAGAACTGCAAAGGACAGACCCATAGACCGGCGTAAATCAAGCCCCGAAGGCCAAGACGATACCAGTTTATGGCGCGTATCGATGATACGACATTTTATTTACCTCCCTAGAAGGTTAGGCACAAGGCCAGGTTTATCTTACTCCCACAAGTAAGATGTGACCCAAGCTAGGGTAGGAAAGTGGGGTTTGAAAAGCCAGCGCCCGAGAGGTGAGCACTCTGGCCATTTAAAAATTGCCTGGGCAGCCCCGTCGGCATTCCCCGGTAGGGGCGCCTCAGGCAGTAAGCAATAAACTTACTCCTCCCCAAAGAGGGGAGGCAAAGCCTGGGAGGGTGGACCTCCTAGAACTGCACAGGACAGACCCATAGACCGGCGTAAATCAAGCCCCGAAGGCCAAGACGATACCAGTTTACGGTGCGTATCAATCGATGATACGACATTTTATTTACCTCCCCAGGAGGTTAGGCACAAGGCCAGGTTTATCTTACTCCCACAAGTAAGATGTGACCCAAGCTCGGGTCGGAAAGTGGGGTTTGAAAAGCCAGCGCCCGAGAAGGTGAGCACTCTGGCCATTAAAAATTGCCTGGGCAGCCCCGTCGGCATTCCCCGGTAGGGGCGCCTCAGGCAGTAAGCAATAAACTTACTCCTCCCCAAAGAGGGGAGGCAAAGCCTGGGAGGGTGAACCTCCTAGAACTGCACAGGACAGACCCATAGACCGGCGTAAATCAAGCCCCGAAGGCCAAGACGATACCAGTTTATGGCGCGTATCGATGATACGACATTTTATTTACCTCCCCAGAAGGTTAGGCACAAGGCCAGGTTTATCTTACTCCCACAAGTAAGATGTGACCCAAGCTAGGGTCGGAAAGTGGGGTTTGAAAAGCCAGCGCCCGAGAGGTGAGCACTCTGGCCATTTAAAAATTGCCTGGGCAGCCCCGTCGGCATTCCCCGGTAGGGGCGCCTCAGGCAGTAAGCAATAAACTTACTCCTCCCCAAAGAGGGGAGGCAAAGCCTGGGAGGGTGGACCTCCTAGAACTGCACAGGACAGACCCATAGACCGGCGTAAATCAAGCCCCGAAGGCCAAGACGATACCAGTTTACGGTGCGTATCAATCGATGATACGACATTTTATTTACCTCCCCAGGAGGTTAGGCACAAGGCCAGTGTTATCTTACTCCCACAAGTAAGATGTGACCCAAGCTAGGGTCGGAAAGTGGGGGTTTAAAAGCCAGCGCCCGAGAAGGTGAGCACTCTGGCCATTAAAAATTGCCTGGGCAGCCCCGTCGGCATTCCCCGGTAGGGGCGCCTCAGGCAGTAAGCAATAAACTTACTCCTCCCTAAAGAGGGGAGGCAAAGCCTGGGAGGGTAGACCTCCTAGAACTGCACAGGACAGACCCATAGACCGGCGTAAATCAAGCCCCGAAGGCCAAGACGATACCAGTTTATGGCGCGTATCGATGATACGACATGTCATGATTAGCGTGTATTTTGTTAATGCTTTGATGATGGTCCATGACAGATTAAGAGCAAATAGGCTCAGGAACGACAAAGATGTTTTATAAAATCTAAAAATAAGAATATATTCTAAATTTATTAAATTCTCTCAAAGATAATTTTATGTTGAAAATATTCATGCATAAATAATTATTTATATGTCAACAATAATAAAAATCTGAATCACCGAAATACTATAAGATATATGCAAATATGTAATAAAAACTTGAAGCGGAAAATAACTTACTGATAAGTTTAATTTAACTATTCGTTGCTTACTACAACAAATAGTATTAAATATTCACTCTTAATATATTACACGAATGTAGAACATTCCATCATTAATCAAAGGGATGAGACGGGCATCAATTACTTTTGATACTACAATGTCAACAATAATAACAAACACCGAAATACTATAAGATATATGCAAATTAATATGTGGCTATGCGTTTGCAGGTTTTCTAAAATATCTGACGAAATGCTCTAAAACAGAGGTAAATAGTTTTGAATTGTGATTGAGATTCTTTAAGAAATGATTACAGCTTTTTTTAAATAGATATTTATAATCGTGGTTAATGAATTGGAGGTGTGCTTATATAAATAGCGTAAGTTGATCGAATTGACAGTGTTTTCTTAATATACACAAAAAGACGGTTTCCGTAAAAAAATGACGGAAAAATCATGCTTCGCCAATGTCTGCAGTAATGTGTATATATAAAATATCCCCTCAGGCGCTTAAGTTAAAAACGAAATAAGAAATAGATAGAAAAAATGTCTCAAACTGTACAATTTTAAAACAGAAATAAAAACAGAAAGAAAGTAAACGTACGGATTAGTATAGAAAGAATAAAGGCAACACGAAAGAAAACGTATATTTTATGGAAATTAAGTTAACTATTTCTTAGCGAATCTATTTTAGACGGTGGGAGGTGTCTGACTTGCTATATCCTTCTACTTTCCTTATAACATTTGAAATAGTTATGGCTGGTTTTTATTCTACTCGCTAACGTTTGTATTATAGGACATATGTATGTTATATATATATATATATATATATATATATATATATATATATGCTTCAAAATAGGTTTGTAATAGTTCCTATTGATAAGGCGACAAATAACATAGCTTTTATCTGTAAAAAGTATTATATACAACGCTTATTGCTAGAAGTAGGAATAATAGGTGAAGTTTCAGATACTTATAAATTAAGTAATAATAAAAGCGATAACATTATTATAAACAATACTGTTATTTGTGAAAAATTAGGATTAAAATTAGAAGAAAAATACAAAAAACTTCCATCTATGTATTGGATACCTAAAATGCATAAAACACCAGTTGGCGCCCGTTTCATTGTTGCCTCAAAAATGTGCATCACTAAACCCTTAAGTAAGGCTGTGTCTAAAATCTTTAAATTAATTATAAACCAAATAAATAATTTCCATAAAAAAAGTAAATTCTATAGTAATATAAACCTATTTTGGGTGGTAAATAATTCCGATCTAGTAAAAGAAAAATTAGATCGTATTAATTCTCGTAAACAGGCTAAATCAATCTCGACATACGATTTTAGTACATTATATACAAAAATACCCCATAAAGAACTTATTAAAGAATTAGGTAATACTGTAGATTTAGCTTTTGCAGGAGGAAAAGGTAAATACATAGACTTTGCAAAATCTAAAGCCTTTTGGTGTAAAAATAAAAATGGTAAGACGAGTGTATCCAAAACTGGTCTGATAATGCTTATAAGTCACCTTATAAAAGAGAGTTACTTTCAAATAGGGAATAAATTATTGCTCCAAACAATAGGTATTCCAATGGGTTTGGACCCGTCTCCATTTTGGGCAGATCTATATTTACATAGACTGGAATATATATATATGTCATCACTAATAAAAAATGATATATCTAGAGCGTATAGTTATCATGGATGTAGGCGATATATTGACGACCTTGTTTGCATTAATGATAGCGAAGAGTTTGCAAATACTAAACATTTAATATATCCTAAAGAGTTAAAATTAAACTGTGAACATAAGGGAACACAAGCTACTTTTCTTGATTTGGATATAAAAATTGAAGATAAAATATTTATCTATAAACTGTTTGATAAAAGAAATTCATTCCCTTTTCGTATCGTGCGAATGCCATATAAAAATAGTACTAGCCCTGTGTATATATTTTACGGGAGTATTATGTCTGAATTTCTGAAAATTGCTCGTGTTACCTTAAAATTAGTAGATTTCATGCCCCCAATTTCTGATCTAATAATAAGAATGATTAACCAAGGTGGCGATCAAAATAAAATATTTGGACAATTAAATAAGGCAATTACTCGCTATCCTGATGCTTTTAAATCTTATCAAATTAATCAAAATAAACTGATAGAACAAATCATAGTATATATAAATAGAAATTATATAATATGAATAAACGTATATATAACACATCTGCTAATTATAATAAGAAAAACAATAAAAATACAGTAGAAAGAAAGAAATGTTAAAAAAGAAGAAGAAGAAGAAAACCGTTCATAACTATGAACGCTGATTTTTAAACACCGGGAGTTGGTAAATAAGAAGAAGAAAAAGAGAACAAATTAACGGTTAACTTACAGACGCAGATTTGAAACAATGAGAAAAGAAAAAAGTCGACAGTTGTGAACGCAGATTAGAAAAACTATAGTGAACAAGGAAGATTAATATTTATTTGCGGTTGACAACAACGGGGAGATGGACAACAAAGTAGGACGAGGGAGAAAAGAAGGAACTAAAGGTATATATATGTATGTGTGTATGTAATATATATATATATATATGTATATACATATTTATTTATTTATCTTTTATTTTTTGATGTGTTGATGTTTTTTATATTTATAATATAAAACTAAAAATAATACATTAATCACTTAAATAATAGTGTCATGGATTCGTCCAAACACTTTAAAATGCAACAACATTTTTGTGAGTAACGGATAAATTTTATTAGACAGACGAACAGCGCAGGTAAACATTTTTTTTTTTTTTTTTTTTTGATGTTTTAAATAACTAATATAAGTTAGCAAAACATTTATATGGAACAAAACGTAGATTTAGTATAAGGAACGTTTATGTTTTTGTCTTTTAAGGGAAGTGGGGTCTGATCAACTCTGCTGGGAAGCCATGAAATTAAATACTGTCTTGTTTTTAAATTCCCGAAACAGTTTTTCATGGTAAACAACTGATGATCCCTTAAAATAGTGTTAGAAACTAACTAATATAATAACTGTAAAAAATAAATTGACTTACATGAGTGATTTTCCACTGGAAGACTTGAGACTATAAGTTTTTTTTTGTTGTTTTTTTGTTTTTTTTTTATATAGTTTTAATGGTTGAGAAACTTCCGAGACTATATATATATATATTGATACAAGTGTTGTTAAAAACAGCAGAACTCTTCTGTTTTGTTAGTCCTTTTTTATTTTTTCAATTCGTCTAATGATTTTTTTATGTTGACATCGAATGAATTAATAAATGAACCGTATGTTACACGAACGTTTTCGACTCCTTGAATCATCATCAGGTGTTTGATGGTATAAATTGGTAAAAAATGACTAAAAGCGGGTGAAAGAATGGATGTTTTTAAAATACTACGGCAAACCGTGAACGCAAAAACGAACCTCTACATTGTTGAAATGAGACGGATGAATTAAATCTTTAATTCATTTACGTATTTATGATTTTTTTTATTTTTAAGGTAATAGCTGATTTATTTTAGTTTGTTGGAATAATTATGGAGAAGGAAAAAAGGGGAGATAGGTAATAATTAATTTAATAGAATGTCCCTATTTTTATAATTTGAATTGAGCGACACCGGTGGTGTTGCTAAACTATGATAGGCATAACATAAAAAAAATGATTCGACGAATTGACTAACAAAACAGAAGAGTTCTGTTGTTTTTAACAATACTTGTATCAATGAAAAAATGCTGCCTTAATACACACTATATATATATATATATATATATATATATATATATATATATATGTATATATATATATGTGTGTGTGTGTGTGTGTGTGCGTGCGTTTATATGTGTGAATAAATACGAATCGGATTTTAGTATAGAGTGGAAGATATATTTTATTTCAAAGAAAATAGAATAAAACAAAATTAATACTACATGTTAGAACACGAATTTACTTGCTTCTATTTGTATGCATTTTTACACACATTTCTGAATATAAGAGTTTTACTAACTGATACATAATAATGGAACTTATTCCTGCGTAAATTTGACGGGTATATAGCAATCTATGTTTCTGTATTGTACATCTGCTGATACCAAACTTAAAGTTATCAAAACTAAGTCCCAGTCCATTCGATCAGTGTCTTGTCTCTAAATGACCCGGGAACAGATTTTGAGAAGTAATGAGTAAATAGTCAGATTCAAATTGATATTAGATCGGTTACTTTGGCTCAAAAAGAAAAACTCTTACAGTCCCAAGAAGCGACCATTGTTGAACACTTCGAGCAGCAGCGTAAGTTCAAGCCGTAAATCCGGGATGTCCCCTCAGGGTGTCAATAATCGGCACGGACGATTCTCAGACTCGGAGAGTTCCGTATACATTGCGATGTAATAGGATCTGGAAGAGATTCGATTCCAACTTTTGCTCGTATCATGTGACTCTTTGAATTGCTCAGGTTTTGATGATTGAATTATCAATCATTTTCCGCTGAAATCGATACCGGTTGGTCTTCGTCACAAAACTTCAAAAACTCTCAGAGTGGGACATTCTCAATCTTCCCAGTCGAAGTTCCATGTCACTCTCGCCGATTTTCAAGAGGTAGAACTTCAGACAAACCAATCGCCAAGGAATAAAAGTTATTAAAGTATTATTATTTCTTTACTGTGTTCAATTACAAGTTGTTGATATAAGCCAATACCGATCCATTATCCTGTGGTGTATATACTTCAGGCTTAATATGTACATGAATTCTTATATATATATATATATATATATATACATATATATATATATATATATATATATATATATATATATATATTTATATATATATATATATATACGCCTTTATATATATATATATATATATAAATATAGTTATCTTTTATATATTCATACTTACATATACATATATTAATATATCCATACATACATCCATACATACGCATACATACTTTAATATACTTACATATACACGCATATAGTAATATTGTATATGAGAGAAATGAAAAGTTATTGATGGCTATGAAAGTTTCTGTGTATCATATCTAATATTTAACTGATATATTTATATTTCTCCTGACTTACCTCGATGATGAAACTCTAATTGTCAGAATTATGGCGGCAATGATCGACTATGTTTTAAAATGTGTTATTGTAATAATTAGTGAATACGTGCATCCGCATACACACACATGTACACATACACACATATATATATATATATATATATATATATATATATATATATATATATATATATGGGTGGGAGGTTTATGGGGGGTTTATGATTAAAATAAACCTTTGCTGAGTTGAACACTCTGGTAAGCGAAATTAAGTACTCACTACCTCTTTTAAATAGTCATTGCAAATGGCCTTGCGGTGTCGCAACAACTGCTTACGATTGATTTCTTGCTGATAACGATCATTGATCTCCTCTGTGTGAAAAAGAGACGAAACAATGAATCACATAATAACTGAATGTAGCAAACCAGCTCAAAAAGAATACAAGTACAGGCATGACTGCGTGGGTACATACACTATAGACAGGACTCGAAAACGAAACACACACAATTATCTCGGATATGGAAGGTGCAAACAGATAAACTCATATAAGCAAGGATACCGCATGTCAGAATAATCGATCAGAAGGAAAAATCCTGTCAAATCGATGAGTTTGATGTGACAGCAGACAACAGCGTTAAGGTCAAGGACACAGAGAAACGAAGGAAATATACAGAATTCACCGAGAATAGAAGAGGGATATGGAATATGAAGAAAGTGAATAGTATACCAATAATCGTAGTATAACTATTAAAACTCCTGAAAAACCTTGTAAAAAGATTGTAACAAATTGTAATTCAAGGGACCACAAAGATCATACAACGGACGACAATAATGAAAACAGCTTTAAGTTTAATGTAAAACTCTTGAATGCGGAAACCAACTTCCATAAACTACTAATGCTACCTAGTCGCATGGAAGTTGCAATAGAAAGAAAACAAAAAAAAACCCTCAAAAGTGATGGGACAAGCCTCGGCTGATACCACACAAAATAGTCGTGAAAACTCAAGGAGGATGAAAAAAACGAGGAGGGATAGAACTAACCAGAAATCCACTGGAAGTGTGCGAATAGAACTTGGACCGTGGAATGGCTTATTGCCATCGAAATCCCAGAGAAGATAAATGTCGTTGCTAGCGAGAAATCGATGGTAAGCATCTGTTGTGATCGCACGAAGTCATTAACAATAGTTATAGAAAGATGTGGAAAGTACTGAACCTCTGGGTAGGCTTGGTGTCACTCAGAATTCAGGGAACACCACCGGCTATTATCAGTTAGAAATTACTGATGAGGAATTGTGTGAGAACTCCTAGTGAAACAAACAAACACAAAAACAAACACAAATAACAAAAACAAAAACAAAAACAAAAACAATAACAACAACAATAACAATAATAATAATAATAATAATAATAATAATAATAATAATAATAATAATAATAATAATGCTCTTACCTTTTCCTTCTCCCTCCCCCCCCCAAAAAAAATGGTGCCGGCTTAAGCTGACACCAAACAAAATGTTTGTAGAGTATTGATTTACTCCTCTCCAGGAGTTATGCACAGGGCCAGTATTTATCTTACTCCCACAAGTAAGATGTGACCCAAGGTCGGGTCGGGAAAGGGGGGTTTAAAAATTGCCTGGGCAACCCCGTCGGCATTCCCCGGTAGGGGCGCCTCAGGCAGTAAGCAATAAACTTACTCCTCCCCAAAGAGGGGAGGCGAAGCCTCGGAAGGTGGACCTCCCAGAACTGCACAGGACAGACCCATTGACGGGCGTAAATCAAGAGCCAAAGGCCAAGACAACACCAGTATGGAGTCCAGTATCCATCGGAACAGATACTACACTTTGATTTTAGCCAAAAGGCCAAGGAATAAGACTGAATTGATGGGATTTAGCTGATTGTCGGGTTGGTCAATTGTATTAACGTCGAGGGGGCACTAGAGAAGCAAGTTCATTGAAGTCCTTGTAAAACAAGTACAATGATGTAACATTGCGGCGATGGGACAGAGGCTGAATCTTGGTGGATAGTTAGAGACCTATTAAGTTGGCGCTTTCTTTTTGGACCTTGTCTAAGAGGGACATCCTTCTGGATAATGCACTAGTCCAGGTGTGGCAACAACACTCCATGCATGGGCGGATGGTGGCTTTATAGATATGTAGGATACTTGCACGGTAGAGGGAGCCCACTTTCTTTGACGCGGCCTTGGCAATGTATTCAATGTATTTATTCTATGTCATGTTACCTGTGAAAGTTAGGCCGACGAGTTTGAATGTTTAACTCTCAGGTACGGTGTTATTTGCCATGACAATCATTGGTAGAAGAGGTTTCATGTAGTTATTGAAGGAAAGGAGCTTTGTCTTTGCGGCATTAAACGCTACCATCCACGTATGACTCCAATCCACTACAGCCTAGAGGTAATTTTCTAAAATATCAGTTTTTGCCTCATATATGTGCGCGCCCGTTTTACCCACATGACGGGAGTACAGCGTAGTGTTGTCGGAAAGAAGAGTAATG
This sequence comes from Sepiola atlantica, assembly GCA_963556195.1. Classification (NCBI taxonomy): domain Eukaryota; kingdom Metazoa; phylum Mollusca; class Cephalopoda; order Sepiida; family Sepiolidae; genus Sepiola; species Sepiola atlantica. The sequence continues at coordinate 49,242,210 of OY744523.1, read as the reverse complement.
CTCCTTATGAGGCAACTGCTTAACGTCAGACATAGTTTTCAAATGGCAAGTCATAGAAAGAGACAGAACTAAGTCATATATAAACGTTACCAGTGGCAATTTAGAACTAGCTACGCTAATAATACAACTTTCTTTTAAAAAGATAACAATAAGGTTCAAATGATAGCACATTATCTTTATCTAAGGATATTAGGGAACGAGACAATAAGTACAGACATATGAATTAAAATGGTTTATTATTGGTTAGAAAAAAAATGCAATATATGTAATTAAAAATCCTATGACATGTTAGCATCATAAGATAATTTTATCAATAGAAGAAACGAAAACTATTCAGAACTGCATTCATCGTTCAAAGTTTATATTCTCGAAATTTAGGTTTTAGAAAAATCCAAATGATAAATTGAAAGTAAACTTGGTATTTGTAAATTTAAATTAAGAACCTCCTTGTGATTTAAGAAATAATGATATTAACATATCCTGAGAAAACAATAAACAATAACGCACCTCGAGTTTTGATCCAAATAATATATAACCGATTGAAGTATATTATAAATCTTAATCATTCATTAAATAATTTGATGTAAAATAAATATGATAAAATATGATACAATAACATGGTTAAATTAGAAATATCTAAGATGGGGTTACTTCGTAAACAAATAATACAAGTTAAATCCCTTCGATTTAAAGCATTCTGTTTTTACGAATAGAATTGTTGAATATTTTATATATGCTTATTTAGTTACCATTTTGGATGAAAATATCATATTTTATCGTTTTATCTACAAAAAGTGGAGAAAGAGAAGACAAATGTGTTTTCTTTTCTTCTGAAAAAATAAAAGATGACGTTTGTGTTTTTTTGGAACAAAATCAATCTGAAGAAAGTTTTCTAAAATAAGTTTTTCGGATTTTAAATGCTTTTCTTGTCTTTTTGCGCTGACAAAAATGTTCTAGAAAATTCTAGATGTACTTGAACACTTTTATTGTCTGGGCAAGTTAAGAAACGGCCATGAAAATAATTATCTTTACTGGCACTTTTTTCAAATGTCTATTTATAAATATCTGAATAAAAATGTATATCTACTAATCTGAAACTCTTATGGTTTGACTAAAAAATGACTACACACACACACACGCACACACCCCCACACACACACACACATATATATATATATATATATATATATATATTAATAGATAGATAGATAGATAGATAGATAGACAGATAGATAGATGGATAATATGAAGAGAAGTAGTTTATATCAGATCCTATCGGGATGTTCGATATTGCAGATAAATCATTAATATAGGTAATATTTAAATGATGAACAACATTAGATAAGTTGCAAGCTTATTAAATCATCAGGTGTTCAAGCACGGAATAAAATAGACTAACCTTTAATATATTGATTGTCAAAGAATGATTTTTCTCCTTAAACGGAAACATGCTTACCCATAATCAGTAATGTTCTTTTTTCTGAGAAGAGTAATTATTTAAAAAGTCAATGGATTAAAGGACAGTTTATTATATTCCTTGCTACGACACCTGATGATTTTATGAACTTGTTAACTATCCAATTTTATTGTTTCATCATTTCAATATTTCCTATATATATATATATATATATATATATATATATATATATATATATATTACTGCTAAGGAACTACTCATCACACCAAAGGGCTCATCTGGTATAAAGCTTTATAAGGTGAACACATTGTCAACCGAATAGGAAGAAATAATCAATAGTTAGAACTGAGAGTTATTATATACTAGGCAGTGTATGGCAAGTATATGTTGACATTCTATTTGATAATAACTATGTTGTAATCAACAGGAACACATTTCTGCGGTAATTTGTTCGACAGACGGGAAGCCCTACCAGAGAAGCCCTGACGCTAGTAACATGGTGGCAGAATGAACAGTTTATTTTCGTTATGATAAGAAGATGAGTCTTTGCTGTGAATTTTCTACAAGGGAGAACCGCAAATTGTGAGCACATCCACGGTAGTTGAAAGCAATTTTCTCTTTTTTGTCGCTAGTATTAAATAAACATGTATTTTAAAATAAATTTTATTTTATTATTTCATCAACGAATAACCTGATGTTTAATACTGATAATCTGCTCTTAAAAAATGTTGTTAAATATTTACGTGTTTATTTTATCATGCATATATAATTTAAGTCAATTTCTTTAGGCTGATTTTTTTTCTCCATTGGGTGAGTTCAGTCTGTCGTATTTTTTAATAGACCTCGATTGTTTGTCTTAAGAACTTGTTTACTTCTTCCGGTTGTGGTTATGGTTTAATACTTCCGGCTCTGGTCACAGTGTAGTAACTTTTGTTTTATGTCATTGAAGTGAAATCCTTCTAGACCGAATCATCTTTTGATCTAATCCATAGTGCCCTTTTGATAAATCTGGATTTGACGCAACATGATAAACCGACCTTTGGTCTATATTTGCCCTCGTAAGAAAGCAAATAAATAGAGTCTATTTTACCTCTCTCCACATTTATGTTTGCTAGTTCGACTACGTTTTACTTAGCCTAGTCGAGATTTATTTACCTCCTCCGCAATTCTACATACACTCGCACAACAACAAGCCTTCTCATAGTCTGGTAAAACGTTACCAGCGCTCAGCACTTCTCTCCAGACGGTAACACTGACACATCCAAAGAGATAGAAGACCCCTTCCCAATACTACGAAGGGGCTCCTCACCATAACTAATTTTAGCTTGATATATTTCTATATATTATGCGTTTAGGATTGAAAAATCCTCAACGCATAATATATTTTACGAGTTTTTAGCATCTTTCAAAGTTCGCTTTATTCAGCTGTAATTAAAGAATGGCCGCTGTGGGTCTTCGAACGGATAGTTAAGCAAGATTTGATTCTCATATTCTCCCAACTTTCCAAATTAACACATCTTCAAACGGTCCATTTTACATTCGCTATGCCATCAGAGCGTTAGTCTCAGAGCGGAATGTTCGCATAAAACCCGAACCGCCATAAAGCTTCTGCCTTTGTAAGTCTCAGAAGAATTACAATATGGAATCATAGCGACCGTCGGCCCAAATTATAAAATTTAGCCTCAATCGAGTGATCTCGGCGTTCTTCCACGCAACCCTCACCGTATTCATGTACATCGAAGCGTTGATGCAGTCCACTTTGACTACTTCCTTTGATATATCGGCTATTAAACATACGTTGGGCAATCATAAATTCATCTAATATCTGACTTGTTGGTTTCGATCTTAAATTAATCATTAAGTGTATTGGTTGCGCGAAACTTTGAAGACCCATGTGCAACTGGAAAGTTTAGCATAAATTTAGGAGATAATTGGAAACGGAACGATAACATAATAATACTTATCATAATTATTTTCCTATGAAAAGAGAAGTTAGAGGTTTATATTTTCAATGGACAGCAACATAAACCGAAGTAAAAAAAATGGCGCCAATTCACTAGCTGTGTAAAGCATTATTGATTGCATATTTTATTTCTATTTCAATGTTAAATGTGTTTATGTTCATGTGCGCATCAGGGTTTTGTTAATCTTTATAACACAGTAAAGTGACTTTTTTCCTATCCAATCCACGATGGGACCGATCAGAATACTTTTAAGCGAAATTGACTATTAAGGTCTCTTAGTTCATTGTTTGAATTCAGCAAACGCGCACAGATCAGTTCCTCCCGGATTAGTTGTTAGTGATAGAGTTTTGAATGCTATATGCTGTTTTTCATTTACATCAAATATTACCATCCTTCCCGTGTTTGTGTAGATACTCACTTACTTAACCTCCCTCTTAAAGATGCATTTGCTCTTTCATAGTGATAATAAATACCAACGTTTAAATGTTGTTTATATATTTAATACTTACAAAACATAACAATAACTATGTTTAGCTAAGTAAAAATTAGTACAAATATTTATATGGAGTGAAGAGGGTAGAGAATAATAATTCATGGCAGACGACCGTGTATGAGTCCTGTTACGAGAAATACTAAGTATTTTATTCTATTTCTGAAATATCGTGTTGTTAATAGAGTATACATATATTTCGGTCTTCACAACTTTCTGGCTGCGATCATTGGATGTCAAGTGTTATCGATACACACACACACACCCCCACACACATATATATATATATATATATATATATATATATATATATATATATATATATATATATATATATATTTGTTTAAACCGAGTTCACCCGAAACAAATAAAGTTGCCACTGTATACGTAATGGGCTTCTAAGAATTAGGGTGACATTTTAGGGGTTCATCCTAAATTGGGAGATGTGCAGCAAGGTGTTTGTCAACGCTGGTTTTACATTTTTGCATGTCGGCACAGTCGGGGAAACAGGGAGCGGGAAGAAAGTTCCAGAGGCTGGCAGTTCGAGGCAAAGAATATGTTGGAGTTAAAGGATCTCCAGCGTCTGAGGCAGTTCCACACTGAATGGATGGGATTTCGCTGAATGTGGGGTTGGTCGAGCGTATTTACGTCGAGGGGGCGCTAGAGAAGCAAGTTCATCGGACAAAATTCCATTGAAGTACTTGTAAAACAATCACAATGATGTAATATAGCAGCGACCTTTTCTAAGAGGGAGAGTCTAGTGGATGGTGCAGCAGCCTAGATGTGAGAGCAATACTCTATGCATGGGCGGATAGTGGCTTTGTAGAGATATATGATACTGTCGAGTGCGAGTGATTTTCTAGCACAGTAGTTGGAGACCACCTTCTCTGGAGCAGTATTGGCAATGTATTTTATGTATTTATTCAAATTGATGTTATATGTGTAGATTAGCTCGGAGTTCATCTGTAGCAGTTTTCTAAGATATAGTTAACCCAGTTAACAAGTATAGTGTTATTTTAATTAAAACGCTTGCTCTACGTTAAGCTGCACGCTTTGACCTCGTCTTAATTTGCCTCCTCGAGAGTCCACATTCATAACAGATGTCGGATCATATCTAGGAAACCAAAAAGGAGCACAGTAAATGAGACAAAATAAACATTGTTCCAGTCACGAAAACCTTGCACTCATTGAACCGAGGACAAAACAGTTACTACACTTTGATCCTAACTCGAACTTAGAGTCACAATGCAGTACACACCCTATTACAGAATAGACATATGATATGCAATCGTTTAACAAACCTGTAAACAGAAATATAACGCATCGTTAGACTAAAATGAGAGATCACTGGAAGACAAAGTAATTAACGAAACTCATCCTCACGTTAAATGTTTATACATTGATAATTTTCGGATCGAGTTTCAGAATGTGGGCGATTGTTCATGGCATAAAAGTGAGAAAGATTTGTTCCACCAGCTCGCAACACAAACACACACCCACACACACACCAAAAAATGTATCTACCTCTTAAAGATAGGTTGCTATATGTTCATAATAACTGCTGCCTGTACTGTGAGTGGTTTGTTATTAATTCGTACTTTAAACTCTATTTTTATTATTTAATATCGCAAATTTTCAGTCTATTTAGTGTTGGTATTGTTCAATTAACGGCCTCTTATCCCAATCAATTGTTGCCCAGGGGGGTAGGGTTTGCTTGTATATATATATATATATATGAAACACCACTCTTTCAACTCGAGACACAGACACATCGAGAGGACCACCGCTTGAAACGCGTTATATAAAATTGTAAAATTATAAAATAACAAAATAATAAATAAATGTTGAAATTTTTTTTACAAATGTTGCATATATATATATATTCACATAGATATATATATATATATGTATGTATGTGTGTGTGTGTGTGTGTGTGTGGTGTGTGTGTGTATGTGGGTGTGGGTGTGCGTGTGTGTTAACGGTAGAGAGAGTGAGAGAGAGAGAGAGAGAGAAAGAGATACAGAATGAGATAAATTTTACATGGGAAATCGGACCTAACTTAGATGTAGGGTTATTTTCACGGTAACGCTGTTTAAAGAGATCAATTTAATTTCAACTTAATATTCGGAAAGTGATGTGAAATAACTTAACCCACGATACCAGTTATATGTAATAATTTATTTCATCCGGCACCCAGCATAATCTTCAGACAGGCGGAATATTTGATTTCCTTAAATTAAATGTCTACTTGTATCGGAAGATTGTGCTGTATGACGGATAAATACATTATTACATATAACTGCAAGGCTTTGAGATTCCCCGTACACTCCCACACACACATATATCTATATCTATGTCTATATATATATATATATATATATATATATATATATATATATATATATATACATATATACATGTCTCATTGAAGAGCACGGAGTTTTCTTTCTAGCGCTAGAGAAATGGCCCAAGATACAACATTAGGCGCCATAATCCACCAATTGACACCGGAAACCCGACGAATCGCTCGCCGAGTCGAGAAATTAACCAGAAAGATCGCAAAGAAAGAAAACTCCGTGGTCTTCAATGACGCATGTATAATAAACGACTTGCTGCCGAAATATACATATATATATATATACAGGGTGATTAATGAGTCACTTAGCTATTTAAAATGATTACGATATGAAGCACAAATATACTATGAACTTTTGATAATTGTTAACTTACTCTCTAATTACTGCTATTTGTTATTTTAAATTTGTTCGTTTATATATTTATTTCTATATATATTTATTTTAATTTATTAAAATTTGTGTAAATCATCATATGTGCTTTTTTTTCAGTGCTTTTTTATGTCATTTACAATTGAAGAGCGAATTTTTATTGTTATTCACATGGCCAAATTTGATGAATCTCCCACACTTGTTGAAAGGCAATGACGACCTCAAATCAAAAATCACTGCCGAGTCTGTTAAAATTAATCAATCAAATATGCTACAAAATAGTCGTAAATTCGTTGCAAAAAGAATGGAGCTATGCATGCAGAACGAAGGTGGAAATTTGGAGAATTTGCTGTAATCTGAAACTCCCATAAATGAATTTGTTGAATACACTTTCTGTTTTGTATTACCGTATTTTTTAACTTTAGAACTTCAAAAATAAATAGCTAAGTTACTTATGAATCACCCCCTCTCTCTCTTTCTCCCTCTCTCTCTCTCTCTCTCTCTCTCTCTCTCTCTATATATATATATATATATATATACATGTATATATATGATAGAGATAGAGAGGGGATACATAATACTACAAAAAACATATGATGTGTGCTATAAACTTTTATGACGAATGGAAGAGCATTATGCAGTCTATGTTAAGGTCAACATAAAAAATGTGAATGACGCAAAAATCCTAATTGTTTTTTATCGTTTTTAAAATGAATTTGGAGGTGAATATGTTTGACACGCGGCAAGATAATTCAAATAAAACAAGCGCCAACTCACAAGAGGTTCGAAGAATTATTCATTCCTATTTTATGTCTGTTGCGACGTTCTGTACTTCTCTGTTCGTGTGGCTAGCAATATTCTCTTGGTTGTTAATCTGAAAAGAAACTGAAAATATCAGATTCTTAATGCTATTTATTGGAAACGTGGTTTATTACTACACGTTACTTTCTGATCAGAGATTAACAGTACCTGAAAGATTTCTATGCAAACCGGCACACGAAACATCTATTTTCAGTATATATGAAAATGCGGAAAATAATATACATCGGAAGCAAATTGTAAAAAACATATTCTATTACATTTATAACTAGCGGAACCCGTCGCCCGGCGTTGCACGAGAAAAAGTACTACCTATTGCATGACGTCGAATGAAAAAAAAACGGCCTATAGTTACCGTGTTGGCGAATGTTTTGAATTAAAAAAAAAAGAAAAAAGTGGCCGCGTAGAATGAGATCAGACGCGGAAACAGTCGATCATGAAACCTGCCTTCTTAACCACTGCGCCACAGTTTGCGCTTAAAAGTACATGTGAAAATAGGCCAAGTCATATGTAGAATGAGAAAGAACGTAATCTGATATTCGCGGACAATCATCGGAATGAACGGGAGCGGTCATTAAGTCTTTGCTTATTGCTTCATAATATATAGTAAATTAATACCAGGCAAGTAATAAATAAGGGCGGACTGTTTTGTGGAAAGTAAACTGTGTTTATTAGTTCCCGGTGTCGATGAGTACCACCTATATGGAGTTGGTTTTTTGGAGAGTCGTAGATGGCGGGCCAAATGTAATATTTTGTGTTACTGGGAAAAAAGAATAGCACATTTACTAAAACACGCTCGAGTGAATAAGTGTACTGTAATGGTGAGTTTAGTTGCCTGTGATGCATGTGGTTATTTTCCTATTTTCCGAGAAGGTACAGGGGGAAAATCGCCTCTACTTCATATATTAGGTGAAATGTAGTATAGTAAACCAACATCTATAACAATGGAGATGCGGTATCTGTCTGCTTGAATCCAAAAGAATACTATCACAATTGTCGATAATAAATATTTGGTATCTATCTATCTTACGCCGAAACTATACTATTACTATATTTCTACACTCAATGCAGGCGGAGAGTGTAGTATCTCTTCTGTTGTCATGAAACCATCCACCCATGCATTACCTCCTGATTACCACCTTATTAGGGATTTGTGTAGTGTCTGTTCTGTTGCCATCATACTACCCGCTCACGAAAT
>OY744523.1:49128596-49228596 GCA_963556195.1 Sepiola atlantica | reverse complement strand
GAAATAATTGAAAAGAGCGTCCTCTTGATAGATTCACCAATTTATTTCATTTTGCAACCGCCTGACGACGACCGATGTCGGTCGAAAACGCTCGCATTAAATACAGAGATTTGTTTACACTTCTTGAATTATAACATCAAATCCGTCGTACGAAGACTAGACAGAACAGATCAAAACCTGAATAAGCAGAAGTTGGCATCCCTGTTTAATCAAACACACACACACACACACACATGCACACACCCACACACACATATATATATATATATATATATATATATATATATATATATATATATATATATATATATATATATTTATATATATATTGATTTACATATATGATGTGAGCGTTATATAACATCATAAAATGATAAAAAAACAAAATAATAAATAAATGTTGATAAAACCATTTATACAGATGTTGGTAGCTTTACTTCCTTATATATATATATATATATATATATATATATATATATATATATGTGTGTGTGTGTGTGTGTGTGTGTGTGTGTGTGTAGAGAGAGAGAGAGAGAGAGAGATCCTGGTTATAAGGATATTAACTATACAAACATACTTTTTCTACATATTTACAAAATGTGTTTCAGTCAGATATTTCCAAGCCAGTAGTCCTTACTTTACGCTCTTATGTTATAGTATGTCGCAGTTCCATACTGTAATGGCCGCGTTAAAACTTCTTAAAAATGTTCGGATCAAACTTACCTTTAATTATTTATTCATGTATTTATTAAAACATGTAAATTTCTAGGATTAAAACATTAAAAAACATGGTTAAATAAAATCAATATATAGCCAGTCTATCTGTATTTTCTACAGATTTGGTGTGGTAACCGTCAACAAAAAAAGTGACAGTCTAATATACTAAAAACATAAATATATATGACGAGCGAACGCACATTGGTCATAGAAAAACATGGACAAAATGTCAGCCGTGCATAAAACATAACCACTTTTGCACGGATAGCCTCACACACATAGCATTTACATATACATATGAAATCCCTAATCCAGGGCGCGACGAGGCAAAATACACAATATATTTGAATAAGGATTAATTCAATGAAGATATTATATTTTAAAGATAATAGTTTTCGGACATTCGCAGGTGTTCATATATATATATATATATATATATATATATATATATATATATATATATATATATATATATATATATATGTATATATATAGTGAATACTTTTATTCGAACATGTACAAGGTCTGCTACACTGGCATGTCGATGGTATCGATCTACAGCTATCAAGAGCTGAGGTCTCATCAGGGAGAAAGTTTGTTGTGATCCGTACCTCTGATAAAAATAAGCAACACCTCATGGCACACACCGTACAAGTAGCTTTATGGAAACCGATAAAATGCGTGTGTTCCCGTGTATGGTCATATAAGGGCACACACTCAATTAGAAGATAAGAAAAGAAAAATGAAAAATATTGTCTGTACCATGAATAAGGCTTTAAAAACCGAAAATTTGGATAAAAATAAAATGATTTAATAAGTATTTCATTTGTTTTACAAATTCTCGCGTCATGTTAACTGATTCTAGCATTTCAAAGTTATCGTTTCAACGACGCTTCTAAGCTGTAGTAAAATTTAAATCTCATGATCGTGCGCACGCGTTTCAGTGTGTTACACTACAGATCGGACATGAAAAACAGTATCTTCATCGATCGATGTTTGGCCAAGTCGTAAGACTTCGACTATGAAAAAAAAGAAGAAAACAAAAAGGAAAAGATTGTCTGTACTATCGATAATGTTTTTAAAACCGAAAATTTGGATTTAAAAAAAAATGATTTAATAAATATTTCATTTGTTTAACACAATCTCGCGTCATATTTACTGATTCTAAAATTTCAAAGTAATATATATTTATATAATTATTTAATGATACATATTAAACTATTATCTACATGCGTACACATTTAATTATTCTGTCATAACCAGTCTAGAGATAAGCATTGACGCCGAGAACACGATTCGAACCTTGAAACGAGATTTGTTTGTAACTTTATATTCGACGGTTAAACCGATGAGGCCGGCGTGAATACTCATACAAAATGGTGCGAAATACATTTATTTATGTCAGTAAGCGATCATTTTATAAGCAGAAGTCAGAGAGTACTCTACATAAAGGAACGTTGCATTATATATATATATATATATATATATATATATATATATATATATATATATATATATATTTGAAATTTAGTTAATAAACCAGATAACAGCATACGGAATTATTTTTTTCAAATAAATGAATTATTTATTCATTTTCTAATCCAAATTTTCGGTGTTATAAACCTTCTTATAAGAAGGTTTATAAACACCAGAGGATTATTATTTTATTTTTTTCTAGATCTTACGTCGTGCTGAAGATCGCCGATTTTTTAAGTCTTGTTGAATAAACTGTTTTACTGTCGTAGTGAGATTCGCTGGGGCGCTTGTACAAATAGCTAAATTAATCGTATTACATTTGAAGCATCGATGTAATGGTACATTTCAAAATTAGTTAATTACCCAGATTACATGACGCGGATTTTTTTTTCAAATAAATACATTTTTAAAAAGGAATAAATAATTTATTGTTAATTATGTATCACTCTACATCTTTGTTGACATTCATATTTTTTATGTAATCTCATGAAACAAAACAAAAAGTACTCTCCACGGGGTTTGAAATAACAAAATTAAAAAAATCAGACAAAATAACAATTCCACTGGTTAACGCAATTTTGACGGTATTAAAAATGCCGAGTTTCGGTCTCAGTTTCGATTCTTCACGTTGTTACTCATGTAAGTACTTTCCCGACCCGACCTTGGGTCACATCTTACTTGTGGGAGTAAGATAAAAAACTGGCCTTGTGCCTAACTCCTGGAGAGGAGTAAATCAATACTCATGTAAGTACTTGCTTCTAAAGATTGAACAAATGCCAGCTAAACGGAGAAAACTGAAATAAAACGTATGGCATTCTGAGATGCTATTCTACCGTTTACCATGGAATCTCTATAGTTGAACTAGTGCTATCAAATACAAACTGAATTTTGTTTAATGAGCTTCGATTGCGTAGAGTTGAACTTAGTCGTATTTTAAAAGAAAGCGCCGTCAAAAGATGAATCAAATTAATAGTGAATAGTGAAATAGACGCTGGGTAAATAAGAGACGAGATCAATTGTCTCGGATGTATCTCTAGAGTTTGCTGAATCGAATCGTATCAATGGCGAGATGTCAGCAACGACAGAAACAATTTAGCAGCCAAGAAGAGACATAAGTCTTGGAATCCTTTAGAGTTCTTAGTGAGGGACGTGTGTTTATTTTGGAAAAGATCATCGCCAGGTGAAACATAGATCAGAAGGATTCCCATGTGTGCACTGGCATTGATTAAGTAGAGCACATTGCAAAAACAAAACGATATATAAGTAGTCAAAGTTTGAAATTAATTATATATATTTGAAAAAGACATATAGATATATTTATATGTATTGGTATATATTTCTGAAAATGCTGGCCACTTTTGACCAATGCCCTCAAATTTATCATAGTTTTGTAGATGGATGCTCAGACCCAGATATGTTTCAACGTATTTTAACCCTTACATTCCCTCGCTAAAAACTGGTGGGAAAATACGAACCATTTTTGAAACGAGCTTACCTGTACAGGGGTCACAACTCTTCAATGCCATGCCTAGGTGTATTCGGGATATAAAAAATGCTGCTGTGGAACAATTTAAGCGCTCTCTTGATGCCTACCTCGCTAATATCCCGGACCAACCCCAAATTGTCGGATACACGGCGTGCAGGCAAGCCGACACCAATTCTATCGTGCACATGCAAGCACATGCTGGTGCGGTTCCTTCGTCTCACAGGATCCTCACATCAGCCAGGGCGAGTTGAACAACCAGCAAGCCTGAACACGCCTGTTCGAAGCACCAGACAAAAAAAAAAAAATAAATAAATAAACACGTAGAGACCAATAAACACACGTGCACACAGATACACACATGTATATATATATATATATATATATATATATATATATATATATATATATATATATATATATATATATATATATATATATAGCTATATAAATAAGGTTAATACAACAAAAGATATAAAAGGCAACTAATATCTTTAATTAGTAAACATCCTGATAAAAATGACGCTCAATATACTGGATAGAGAATTAATAACATTAGATAAAATGAAAGAATAAAATAAGGTGCGAATCAAATGTTATTACAATTCAAAGTTCAAGCAAAGTAATTGAAAGTCCTTAACTCTTCTCGTCAGAGGATCATTACTGCAGTGGAATTACAGCGAGTAAATAAAACTTTACTTTGAAAAGATAAAAATAAAAATATAAAAATATAATAATGATAAACAAAATTAATAATAAAATTAATAATAAACAAATACATTAAAAAAATTACTTTGCTTGAACTTTGAATTGTAATAAATTTGATTCGCACCTTATTTTATTCTTTCATTTCATCTAATGCTATATATATATATATATATATATATATATATATATATATATATATACATGAAGAATAATGTGATGCATTCAAATGACCACAATTTTATTTACCTTACTAATCAGTTTTTAAAACAAAAAATATAACGGTAGAAATACGGAAGCGTTCCGCTCACAAAAGAACACCCGATATCTGTATGTTAATCACCTTTTTTTCCATGGACTCATCAGAAACCAAAACACTCTGCTTCAGAAAAGAACATTGCGATGAAGTAAACACACATATAAACAAAAATAATTCACATTGATTACATCTCCATTTTTATAGGCAGAGTTAGAAATCGCTACCTAGAAAGAGCAGCCATCTCTTTTTAGCAAGATAACAAGATAAAACAAGATGGCTGCCTTTTCTGGGTAAGATTTCTTAGTCTCTTTATAACCATTTAAATTTTATCAATCCGATAGGTTTTATGTTACTCTCGGAACTTTTCTTCTATGGACTCGGCAGGAATCAAAAAAGGTATCCTTCGGAAAAATGTGCATAGCGATGCAGTAAACAAAAATCCACATAACAACCGATGCAGATGTAATCAATGTGAATTGTTTGTTTTTCAGATATTTGTTTACTTGATCGCTATGTACTTTTGCCGAAGGAGAACATTTTTTCAAAGTCAATCGAGAAACGATCCGGGATTAACATACACATATCGTATGTTCTTCTGTGAACAAAACGGTTCTGCAATTTGACCAAAAGTTGTTTCTGTTTTCAAAAAAATGAGTATTGGGGTGGATAAAATATTCGTCATTAGAACAAAGCATAATACTGTTTATTTTTATATGCTCTGTTGTTATATGTTAAAAATCATCGAGCTTTTACCATGAAAAAGTTGGGATATATAAAGATTAGAAGCGTATGCAAAAACAAATATTTTCCCATATATATATACATATATATATATATATATATATATATATATATATATATATACATATATATATATATATATATATATATATATATATATACATATATATATATATATATACATATATATATATATATATATTAAGTAAGTTGAAATCAGAAAAATGAGAACAGTATTTATATATGTTCAAAAATTCAAACACGACGAATATTTGGCGTACGATCGTTTCTAAAATAATTTGGAAAAGTTCATTTTGTATTTATAAATATATGTAGAGAGAGAGAGAGAGAAAAAGAAAGAGAGAGAGAAAGACACACACACATACATATGAACATAGGGAAGTTCGTCTATTTACCACTTATTGTACTCGGGTTAAATAGTTAGAATGATGATAATGTGAAATTGCAAAGCCAGTTCAATTTTTAAAAAATCTAAAATTCTCAAACAGTTTTTTTCTGTCCGCTCTATCTCTTTTTGGTCTCTCACTCCCTTTTTTGTATATTTCTCTTTACTTTTCCATGTATAGGTTTAAGAGTATTACTACCTGAGTTGTATTTCCTTTATTTTTATAATAGACTATTGTTATCTAGTGTTTTATAGTTAGTGTTATTACCTTTGACTTAATATATAGAGATTGATAGACACCGTATACATTCAGAGTGACAGTGTGTGAGAATGACAGATAGAAAGTTGTAAGAGATAAGTCACTTCGTGAGTTTATTGAAAATTACAGCTTATTAGAACAATTAAAATGAAAGTTTTATTCAGACATAACTGAATCCCGAGAAATGTATTGGCGTTCATTTTATGTGATTAATATATATAGGAATACGCCTTAGGGAAACAAACGTTGATTGTCTCAGACCAAGTATAATAATAGAAAATAATAGAAAAAGAAACTTTTACAATTGGCCATTGAGTAGAAAAATTCCCAAATCATGTCGAATACAGACACGAGCTTTGTAGATATAAAAGACTCAACATATTTTCAGATAGAGATGTATAACTGTTACACCGGCCGTTCTTACACAGGAGAAACTACACTGGTTGTCACTATAAATAGTGCGAGTCACCAGAGACACTGAAGACAAAGCACAGTCTTGTAACTGTCTAGCCAAGAGCTAGTCAGTTTCTTACTTTGTTAATACACTTGTTAACCCAACCCTCGACTTGACTTCCTTTATTTATTATTTACTGTGGAACAACTTCACAACAATAACATAAACAAACAACAAAATGTTAGTTATTCTAACGTTATGCTGCAGTTTCAGGTACTATCCAATCATCGGAAATGTTTTAATAATTCCTAAACATCGTAATATGTTCAGTCAAACGTTATAATAAGTCAAGTTAGTTATTGTTTATTATTGTTGATTGTTTTATAATTGATTATTTAGAACTGTATAGAGATGTTTATTTTAATATACAGACAATGAGTCGTCTAGTATATTCTGGTAACAAATCCTTGTCTTTAAAAAGATATCGTACACCTGGGGCGTTTTCAATGATTGTCAACAAGGGTGATGACGGGATTCAAAGGCTAAAGCTGTCATCACTTGATCAGCAAAGAATTCGAAGGGACCTAATTCTAGCAGACAGCATGATTGACAGCAATGTAAATCTACCTTTCGAAAAGTGTTTCATTTTTACACCTAGTCATAGGAGGTAGTGATTATGATACCAAATCCAGTGTTAGTGTCGCATTGGACAAACATTCAGACGGTATATAGATGCAATGCCTTCTAAATGTCTTTTCACAGGGCTTGCTGCACTTGCCAATTGATTGATTGATTGATTGACAACTCGTAACCCGTAAGTTATAGAATCCGATGATCCATAGGCCGTCTAATTCATCTATAAGGTTGCTTAACATACAATTCCTATATGCAATTTTACATTTTCGGGGAATTATATATTTTTAAATGATAATCATTTGTTTTTATATGTGTTTTCCACACCTACTCTCCCTCTTAGTCTCTTTCGTTTTCGTCTGCCCTCTCTGTCTGTCTGTCTTTCTCTCTCTCTCTCTCTCTCTCTCTCTCTCTCTCGTCTATCCTGTCTATTTCTCTTATTGCTCGCTCTTTCACGTTCAGAATCTTACTATCTTTCTTTTATCGATCTCTCTTTATTTCATCTCTCTTCCTATTACACTCCCTCCTTCACTATTTTTTCACTCTTTTCTCTTTCTAGTAATCGCTCTCTATTTACGTCATGACGTCATCAATGATTTTTTCTTCAGAAAAAAGTGAAGACAATATCATTTCTATAACTTAAGACGTATAAACATGCGCATTAGAGAGAGAGGGGGTGAGAGAAAGAGAGAGAGAATGGGAGAGAGAGGGTGAGAGAGAGAGAGAAAGAGAGAGAGAGAGGTGAAAGAAAGAGAGAGATAGTAAGTGAAATTGCAGCGTGAGAAATAAGTAAAAGAGAGCTAAAACGGACAGAAGAAAAGAAATCAACGTAATGTTTCATGTTAGTTTAAAATGTATAATATAAAATTATAAGAGAAATATGAGAAAATAGTTATAAATTAATTAAAAAGAAAATTGTGCAACCTGAAAGTAATGGCAACTAGGGATAACTTCACACATTTCAAAACTCTCAAATTGGAGTCAATCAACCGTATACAGAGGACAGTAAATTCTTGCAGACAAAAAAAAAACACATTATACAGAGATATAAGATGTGTTATTTGTGAGATTATATTTTCACTAAAAATTACTCTTTGCAAAGTGGTTGCTGATCTAGTTAAAAAGAAACAACACAACTACGAGAAACACTGAAAAGCAGAAACGTACGAAGAATAACAAAAAAAGGCGAAAGAAAAAGAACAATAAATAGCGAGTTATTTATCTACCTCCCACAAGGTCAGATGTGACACAAGGTCGGGAAAGTGGGATTAGATAAGCCAGCGCTCGGGAGGTGAGCACTCTGCTCATTTAAAAATTGATTCCCCGGTAGAGGCGCCTCAGACAGTAAGCAATAAACTTACTCCTCCACAAAGAGGGGTAGACAAATCCTGGGTTGGGGGGGGGGGGGCACCTCCTAGAACTGCACAGGACCGGCAACCCCCAATAGACCGGCGTAAATCCAGACCCAAAGGCCCGGGCGATACCGGTTTACGTGTATACATAAAAAAATTAATAAAAATAATGATGTATATACATACATGTGTATACATATACTACGCTCGTACTAACGTAATTTGTACTGTAGTAATATTTCCTCGTATATATTGTATGGTAATATATATATATATATATATATATATATATATATATATATATATATATATATATATATACCCGATCCGAACACGTTCGTAGATCACTCTAGCTGCTTGGTAAATCTAGCCGCCGAGTCGCTATTTACATTTAAAATTCCTTTCTAATTACTAACTAATTGTCTATGGCCGATGGGATAAGACTCTTGACTACGAATCAGTGGCGATTTGTGATCGGGGTTCGCACTGGCCGACCGTTGAGAATTAGCTTCCTGCACTGAAGATTGCGTTAGCATGAAACATCGATGTTTGTAGGTATTAAAATAATTAATATATATATATATATATATATATATATATATATATATATATATATATATATATATATACACACACACGTGTCCATCATGGCGACCTTACTGTAATAAGCCTTGCTTCATAATACTTAGATTCAAGGTTATGATGTGTGGTACAGTAACAGGCGAAAGAGAAAGAACAATAAATAGCGACTAAAAATGGAAGGAATCCAATTTTGGAGGTTATTGTTATAATTCAAAACAAAGCAAGTAGATTTTTTTTAAGGCTTGAAAGAATTGTCAGAGAAAGAATGAGAGAGTCAACAGATGACGGAAGTGACGCCGCCGTTACTGACATAGCGTAGCCACGAACGATAGCCAGGGAGATGCGTTGGAACAATCAGGCTGACTCACGGGGCTCGTACCTAGACGTGTAAATCCTCCGTCTAATGTCCTGAAAAAATTTAACAATCTCGTGGCCAAGCACACCCGACGTTTCCACTGAAATTGGTTGGAAGACGAAACGGTCAGTGAGCGAGCTATATTATAGACTGTGTTAGATTTAAGCAAACAAATAAAGGACAAAGGTAAATAATGAAGGAAAGGAGCGAGAGAAACACATAGCAATAAAAAAAGAAAGGTACTTGTCGACAGTGCTGTCCTTATTGTGTACTCAAGGTAGACTGCTCTTTTAATGTGATAATTAGAATGTAATCCATTAAAAAGATTAATATACAAAAACAAAGAAAAAAAAGTGAGTAAAAGCTCAAACATAATAAAAACAATTAAGAGAGGTATTTCTTTTTATTGACTCAGAGAGCATGCTCCCAAGTATCATCGCACTTTTTGAGAAGGGGTTCATTTGTTATACAGGGTGATTCATAAGTTCCTTAGCTATTTATTTTGGAAATTCTAAAGTTAAAAAATACAGTAATACAAAACATTCAACCAATTCATTTATCTGCGTTTAAAATAACAGCAAATTTTCAAAATTCCCACCTTCGTTCTGCATGCATAGCTCCAATCTTTTTCTGCAAGAAATTAACGACTCTTTGTAGCATATTTGATTGATTATGGTGTTGTGCGAAGGAGTCTTTCTGTTCACATCACGTTTCCATTGCCTTCCAACAAGTGTGGGAGAATCATCAAATTTGGCCATATGAATAACAATAAAAATTAGCTCTTCAATTGTAAATGACATTTTAAATAGCTAAGTGAAGTGACTTATGAATCACCCTGTAGATTGAGAGAGGAGCGGGCGTTCATCGATGGTAAACCAACGTGGTAGATCATGCCAAATGTTTAACCCTTCCAAGGTGCTTACTTTTCAGCGGGAAGAGGGGGTCAGATTGTTCACTAGTAACTGACTTTATATACGTGGAGGGCAAACATTGTTGTCCGCTTTAGACAAGGACGTCAGTAAATAATAAAAATTAAATCGAATAACGAATAGACTGGAAAAAGAGAAAGAAGAAAGACGAAACGAAATGAAAAGGGAAGAAAGAAAGAAATACAGAAAAGAAGGCAAAAGGAAATCAAGAATAACAGTACCGAATAGAAATAAAATAGAAACTAGATGTAATAGTGTCATCTTAAAGACTATTACTATAATTTATTATTTGAGGTAGACAGGTGCCTCAATTAACGAAAAACAAGCAAAAGGGATGAACTAAAATACTGTGGATGAGAAACGAAAAATCAAAGAAAGAAAAAGAGAAGTGAAATGACAGAATGAATGAAAAATAGATAAATAACATATGAAGGATAGTGAAAGGAATAGCTAACAGAGAGAAGAGTTGATAAAAGAGAGGAAGATGACAAAAAGTAGTTGGCACACTAAAAAAGGTTTATTTGCTCTTGTTTGTTTTTGTTCACATGCCGAAAACATTAGAGTATTCCCCAAATGCCGAGAATAAATTGCACAAGATCAAAACTGCACACACACAAAAGTATTTCATCATTGATGCGCACATAGAACAATTTATTGACAACAGCTGCATAAATATGACCGATAACTCCCTTTACGCGGTACTTGTAACACACACACATACATACATATCTATTATATATATATATATATATATATATATATATATATATATATATATATATATATATATATATATATATAACATTAGGGTATTGAATATGTGTAATTTTGAGTAGATATAGAGAGCGTGTGAAAAGATTTGTTAGACAGAGGGGATAACTCATACTAAAATGCAAAATTGCATACAAGCGTGTTTAATTATAAGTTTAATTTTAATGATTTATTATTTAATATTTTTAGTAATATATTATTACATTAGCATATTATTTCAATATAATTTTAAACTTAATTTTAATTTTATTTTAACGTAATCTCTATTTACTTTCGATAACATATAGAGCGTCTCTATTAGTTAAATGTGAATCCTTTCCATAACGGGCTACGTAATTCCACGCACGTGACAATTTAAACCTGCTAGTTTCCCATCTGTCCAACTGTTAACGTTATTCCCATCTAATTTCTTGCTTTTTCTATGTACAGCGTCGCTGTTGTTTTGATCTGAAACCTTTCCATAACTGACTTAGTATTTTCCACGCACGTGATAATTTTAAATCTAAAAGTATTCCATTTTTCCAACGGACACTATTTTGAAATTCCTGGTGGTTGTTCTCACTCATTAAGCTATACGACTCCACTGATGAAGGTCCGATTTTCTCGGATCTGAACCCTTGGTCCGGATGTTTTTGTAACCTTTTGTTTAATATATATATATATATATATATATATATATATATATATATATATATGTATATATATATATATATATATATATATATATATATATATATATATATATATATATATATATATATATATACGAGTGTACATCTCTTAAAGATAACGGGAAACACTACCTTTGGCCAGTGTTCGCACTACTCTTCATATTATTATAAAAAAATTCTAAGAAGGCGAAAAAGAAAACGTCTCAGACTGGAAAGTAAAAAAAGAAAAAAACAAACAAACAGGTGTGAATCCATACAAGATGCAGAAAAATAAAAAATAAAATAACCATTTAATTATAGAAACAGATAAGAGAGGAAGAGGGTTGTCTTAATTGTTATTTGTATTATCAATATCTAAAATATTTGTAATAGGCACGTCATGAAGTTTAGCTTTGCGAACTTTTGTGAGAAGAGACGTATGTATGTATGTATGTATATATATATATATATATATATATATATATATAGTCAAGAGAAGCTATTTACCAAGAACTCTTAAATAAATTTGCTATTTGAGTATTTTTTATCAATTTCTGTATCTATGGAATATTTTTTATTTTAAAAGGTATACAGGAGTACCGACAAAAATAGTAAAATTTTATGAAACCTAATTACCCATCTTTATGTATATTTCCCAATAAAGGTTAATACATATACAACGCTAACCAATGAAAGCTGATAGTTTACGCTAGTGTCAAATGTAGCAAACATTGTTAGTAATGAATAGTAGGACTGTTAATACATAGTTTTTTCTTAAAAAAAAAAAATATATATATACATACATGTGAGTAGGACTGTTAATACATCTTTTTTCATTAAAATAAAAAAAAATTTAAAAATTTAAGTAATATGTTTTAACAAAGCTCAGTGGCAATTTATTTAATTGGTTGCGATGAAGTTCTATGGAACTTTAATTAACCGTTGTATATGTATATACGTATAGTTATTAATTTATACATATATATATATATATATATATATATATATGTGTGTGTGTGTATATATATGTACACATATATATATATATATATGTGTGTGTGTGTGTGTATATATATGTACACACACATATATATATATACATATATATATATATATATATATATATATATATAACATAAAATATAATAACACGAAATTACATAATTGTCGATGCAATAATAAATTTCAACCTTGTGGTTTCCTCAAGCATCAAACTAGACAATTACATTTTTGAGACTGACAGAAAACTGAATTCACCGTCGACAATGCAAATACAACCAGAGAGAGTGGTGGTCGCATTGGTTGTTTATTGTATTTTTTACTGTTTTTTAATAGATTTTACTTGCTGATTCCAAAAATGTTATTATGTTTTCTGTATACATATAAGAACATTAAAAAATACATATAAGAACATTAAAAAATACATATAAAACATTAAAAATAGATATAAGAACATCAAAAAATACATATAAGAACATTAAAAAATACATATAAGAACATTAAAAAAACATATAAAACATTAAAAAATACATATAAGAACATTAAAAAATACATATAAGAACATAAAAAAAACATATAAAACATTAAAAAATATATATAAGTACATTAAAACTAAATATAAAAACATTAAAAAATACATATAAACACATTAAAAAATACATATAAAACATTAAAAAATACATAAAAGAACATTAAAAAATACATATAATAACATTAAAATACATATAAGAACATTAATAAATACATATAAAAACATTATAAAACATATAAAACAGAACAAAATACATATAAGAACATTAAAAAATACATATAAGAACATTAACAAATACATATAAGAACATTAAAAAATACATATGAAACATTAAAAAATACATATAAGAACATAAAAAACATATAAATCATTAAAAAATACATATAAAACATTAGAAAATACATATAAGAACATTAAAAAATACATATAAGAACATTAAAAAATACATATAGAACATTAAAAATTACATATAAGAACATTAGAAAATACAAATAAGAACATTAAAAAAAACATATAAAACATTAAAAAATACATATAAGAAAATTAAAAAATATAAATAAGAACATTAAAAAATATATAAAACATTAAAAAATACATATAAGAACATTAAAAAATACATATAAGAACATTAAAAAATACATATAAGAACATTAAAAAATACATACAAGAACATTAAAAAATACATATAAGAACATTAAAAAATACATATAAGAACATTAAAAAATACATATAAAAACATTATAAAACATATAAAACAGTAAAAAATACATATAAGAACATTAAAAAATACATATAAGAACATTAAAAAATACATATAAGAACATTAAAAAATACATATCAAACATTTAAAAATACATATAAGAACATAAAAAAACATATAAAACATTAAAAAATACATATAAGAACATTAAAAAATACATATAAGAACATTAAAAATACATATAAGAACATTAAAAAATACATATAAGAACATTAAAAAATACATATAAGAACATTAAAAAATACATACAGAACATTAAAAAATTCATATAAGAACATTTATAAATACAAATAAGAACATTAAAAAATATATAAAACATTAAAAAATACATATAAGAACATTAAAAAATACATATAAGAACATTACAAAATACATATAAAAACATTAAAAAATGCATATAAGAACATTAAAAAATACATATAACAACATTAAAAAATACATATAAGAACATTAAAAAATACATATGAAACATTAAAAAAATACATATAAAAACATTAAAAAATACATATAAGAAAGTAAAAAAATACATATAAAAACATTAAAAAATACATATAAACACATTAAAAAATACATATAAAACATTAAAAAATACATATAAAAACATTAAAAATACATACAAGAATATTAAAAAATACATATAAGAACATTAAAAAATACATATAAATACATTAAAAATACATATAAGAACATTAAAAATACATATAAATCATTAAAAAATACATATAAAAACATAAATAATACATATAAAACATTAAAAAATACATATAAACACATTAAAAAATACATATAAAAACATTAAAAAATACATATAAGAACATTAAAAAATACATATAAAACATTAAAAAATACATATAAGAACATTAAAAAATACATATAAAACATTAAAAAATACATATAAGAACATAAAAAAAACATATAAAACATTAAAAAATACATATAAGAACATTAAAAAATACATATAAGAACATTAAAAAATACATATAAAACATTAAAAAATACATATAAGAACATTAAAAAATTCATATAACACATCTTTACAATAGAGCTGATGTTTTACCCACAGTATTTCTGGGTGTCTTATGTACTTGATAAAAGTTCACCTATGTGCAATGTATCAGTTCTGATTTCTCCGTCTATGTAGAATTCTACTATAGTCTAAACATTTGACTATACTTGTCTTATCTTTTGTTCATATATATATATATATATTTTCATAGATAAATGTTTGCGTGGATAAGAAGAATCTATGCATACGTGTGTCTGGTTATGTGCTGTAATCAGCATAACTAACTTGGCAGGGATCGAACCGTCGATGTAGATATCTGTAAGCTACCGTTTTACCACAAGACCAGAATACGCTGCCACATTTTATGCCTGTAATGTTACGTAAATTTTTTTGTTTTGTTATTGTTTAAGTAGCATTAGGGTACCGGTGTGTTTGACGGTGCGTTTATTATGTTTCGCTACTTTAAATCCCTCTCTCCCTCTTTACCCTATCTCTCTCACTATATATATATATATATATATATATATATATATATATATATATATATATATATATAGTCTGAGGATTCGCTATAGACAAAAAAACAGAAACTCCTTTATATGACTTAATTGCCATAAATATATTTTTATAACATAATATATATATAGAAAGAGAGGGGGAGAGGGAGAGGTATACAGATATAGATATATTAATGCAACCATTTAAAAATAACATCATTCGTCTGTCTAATTATATTTTCTTTATGTTTTCAATATTGCTAATGATCTATTTTTGTATGAAAAAAATAAAAATTAATATCCCACAGGTATCACGAACTTTTTCGATTCAAATGAACAAAAAAGCGATAGAGAAAGAAATGAAACTGATCTCTGCTCGTTTCTTCGCTTTCTTATTAAAACACATTTAAAAGAAAGCGGAGAAACGAGAAGAGATTGCTTTCGCATCGTTCCAGAATTGTTTTTTTTTTATTTTAATAGAAGAACAACCATCAGAAAAATTGAATCAATAAACAAAGTTATAATTAAACATATGGATACTGTTATTTTAACAATGTTTGCATAAATGAGAAAATGCTGCCTAAATACACACATAATGTATATATATATATATATATATATATATATATATATATATATATATATATATATATATATATAAACAATAATATTTATAAATAAATAAATATTTATTATTTAAATACATACAGACATCGATGTGTCATGCTAACGCAATCTTCAGTGTAAGAACTAATTCTCAACGGTCGGTGGGCGTGAACCCCGATCACAAATCGCCACTGATTCGTAGTCGAGGATCTTATCCATCGGCCATAGCCAATTAGTTAGTAAATGTAGAGGAATTTTAAATTTAAATAGCGAATCGGCGGCTAGATACCACAATATATATGTATATATATATATATATATATATATATATATATATATAATTATAAAAAGAAAAAACTATACACACATTAAGGTTGTACACATTATAACTTATTTCGACCCCTTAATTAGGTCTCCTCAGATGTATAAACAACCACGTCAAAAAACCATGGTTGTTTATACATCTGAGGAGACCTAATGCAGATTAGTAGTCCGAGGCTGTAGCAATACGATGTAGTTGCCGGAAGATGGAAAAAAGTGAACAGAAATAAACGATGAGAGAAAACGAAACTCAAAACGATTTATTAATAGTTTCACGACAAACCGATTAAATACCAGAATAGTAAATAATGTCTGGTAAATAAAAAGTTCGGCAAAAGGTGATCTTAAATTTTCGAAAGAAAAACTTTCATTTTCAAAAGACAACAATAGAAGACTGAAAGGGTCGAAATAAACGGGAAAAACAGGTGTCAAACGATTGAAACACCGCAGCAGACAATTAAGAGTAGGAACGCAGAAAATGTCAAAATTTAATTAAATAATTATTCAAATAAAGTTAACATATTATTAACATTTGTTTATTTATATACTAATTAATATCATTTTATTATATTTTATTTTATATTATTTATTAATTTTTTTCTCTTTTTTCTTTATTCAATTCTAAATTTAAATTTACGTGTGGGCCGTTATTATTATAATATGTGTAAACAAAGCGGGATAACTTAAGAAAAATATGTTTAGAAATGAGATTTGACATTTGAAACGGAATTTAAATCAATTGTGGAATGGATCAATGTCAAGGAGGGAGGAAGGAACCGTTGGAACGGGGTAAGGGGGGTGGAAATAAGAAGAAACGTTGGAGAAGGGGGTAGATTAAGGGACAAAAATATATACACACATATACATAAATAAAGTGTAAATATCTAAATACATATTAATTTTTTTATGTTAATTTAAGAGTATTCCAAGGGTATAATACTCCTAGAACTAAATTCATATAAATTTATTCTTATTATTGATTTATTAATTTTTTTTTTAATTAATTTTTTTTAATTTTCCTTTGTTATTATTATTTATTCATATATTTCATTTATTCTTTTATTATTATAATTTTTATTTTTTTTATTTTATTTATTTTAATTTTTGTTACTATTATTTTATTTTATTGAATTTAAAACTTTAGTTAAGAGATTACAAATGTATCCGCATACACATACATGAGAATACACCCATATTCACATACATGTATATATGCATACACATACACAAGGCCTAAATATATGTAAATAAAGTGCATATTATTCGATTCCATAATTATAATATGTAACATGTAAATATGTGGGGTGGGTGGCGCTGGCAAATAAAGAGGGGACAAAGGCAAGTAAGTTGGGGGTGGGAGTGTGAGGATGAAAGAATCAGAGGATGAAAGGGGAAGACAACTCAAATCTGTTATTCAGATATATATACAATCATGATCATGAGAGTAGGAACGTTCCTAGAACTACCGTTTTAGCGAATACGTCTACAATCATGAAAACAAAATTAAAATAGTCTTAACTTAAGAGTTAACCGGTTTGTCACGGTAAATCGAATCTCAAAAGTGTATCTCTACATCAAACGTGTGTATACATTTTAATGCGTACTCAAAAATAGAATTTTAAAACTTTTAATTCTCGACGCAATATATTCAAATCTATTAAGGATGTCACTTGCTCACGAAGTCATTTCAAATGACGATGTGAGAATATTCTTAAGCTTGTGAATAAATTTTCAATGTAGCAATGAAGATGTATACATATTTTTAAATTTGATTCACCGTTGAACTGCAGAAAAGTGTTACGATGGCGGTTTTTAATTACTTATGATTTTTATTAAGCTCCATCTGAAAAGATGTCAATCCTTTTGTCTGTATGTTGATTCATTTGTTAGACGACGAAACAGATCCCTCTGGATGACTATATGATGTGTATATTGTCACCCCCCTACACTGAAGAGAGTCGAAAGCTCGAAACGACGTCGAATGTAGGTAAAATATTACAATATAATTCAATAACATAAGAAGCTTTTTTAAGTAAAATAAAAGTCGAACACTTTAGATAGATTTAAAAAGAGACATTCACCTAACGCTTCAGTGCGATACTTCGACTCTGTCGTTGAGTTCTATATGAATGTATTGATGTTACGCTCGCCGATCCTATGTTGTCACGTGACAACCACACATGGCTAAGGTGATTAGGCGACCGCTTACGGATTCAAAGTGTATCTCTTTGAACCGGGTTCGTGTCCCGTGACCTTATTTCCTTACAGTGAGGAGAGCCGAAAGTTGGAAACGACGTTATATGTAAGTTAAATATTAAAATATAATTCACTATTATATATATATATATATATATTATATATATATATATATAGCAAAAACGTTGAAAATAAACAAAAATAGTATGTATATATGAACAGAAATGTCTTTAATCAAGAGATCCAATAAAGAGTTATTCACGATAATTGTAGAATAATGAAAGTATTTTTCTTCAGAGGAGAACACAATATTGATATTTATTAAAGTGTCAGTCTTGTTCAATATAAATTGTTCAAGAAAACTTCCGTATGAGAGGTTGAACTCTTCTTCATACCGTTATAATAATTATTTCTCTCTCTCTCTCTTTCTCTCTATCTATCTATCTATCTATCTATCTATCTATCTATCTCTCTCTTTATATATATATATATATATATATATATATATATATATTTGTCGCTCCTTAAAATTAGTAGAGCACTTTAGTGGTAGTGCAAATTCAGCGTGATGTCATTTGCTTTATAATGCCTCATTCTTTAATATAAGTAGAATGCCTGTGCTGTCATCGTTTTCGGGTTTTAGGAGCCCCACAAGGTAGAAATGGGGGTCAAATTTCAGCCAAAATGGTTAAAAATGCACCACAAACTACGTATCCAAATGCCACCGCTGGAATCATATAAACCGAATAGTGGATAGTGCAGTCTTTTTATAAAACATCCTTAATGGCTATGATATATCATGAAATAGCCAATTGAAGTTGTGGAAATCCATGGGGAACTGCACAGGAGATCAGCCAATTACTTGTACATCGACTGAAATAAACCTTCAATGATTTCCCAATTCTCGACTTCGAACTTGGTTTGGCGTGTACTCATGTCTTAAGCACCGAGCACATTGTATGGAATGATCTGGATTATATTCGTGTTCTGTTTATCATCTATCTGGGGGTATCTCCTTGAACGCTTTGCAGAATCACGGATGAAACATTCCAGATACTCCACCATGTAGTTGTTCTCGTCAACCTTTTTTCTAGTCATTCCGATGTACCAATTTCTTCCAAGTGGAGTGTCCCAAACTGCAACCCCAAGGTTCATTCAGAGGAATATCATCAGACTCTTCTAGGATTTCAACATCTTTCTCAGTATCAACGCTCAAATTATTATCATTATCTATCGTGCAAGAAAGCAGAATGGAGTTTTCATCTGGAAATAAAACTTCTTCGCCTGCATCTTCATCATGGTCACCAGAAAGAAGAATTCCCAAATGTATTTTCATCTTTCTATCACTTATTCCATTTACCTTGTACAGCTCTGGGTTTTCCTGGAAATCGTGCTTGCAAATCAGTTCACGAAACAGTAGTTCATTACTCAGCATCGTTTTTTTTTTTTCATTTTGTTTTTCTTTCAGTGCTCTCCCAACCTCTTCTACTCAGGCAGAGGGACCACTATACTCTTTGCATTTGCTAAGAAGAATTGCTGACCTCTCCTTGGCGTAGATAGCTTTTCGGCACTTTTCTGCAAGCTTTACCTTCGTGATCCCCTGTTGAGCTTCGAACCATTGTTGTTCTTCGATATAAAGCAACTTAGCTATGGCTATGGTTTCTTTCTCAGTTGATGATATGTTGTTCTCGTACAACGTCATATCGTCTTTCATACCACTGGCGGTGAATTTTCGATTGGAGCATGCTGCAGCACGGATGGCAAGTGTATCCATACGTGACAAATCCCGTTCACATAAAAGATTGTGGTCAGGAGGTTTTTCAGTCACTTTAGGGTTAACTTTGGTGAAATCTGTTGCTCTTTGATTGTTTTCATCGACATCTACATTGCTCCTCCCTTTCCTCCGTCTCAACAACAATTGATTAATGTTCTTCATCGATATGCATCTTGTCAATTATGACCTTCCGGTTGAGTGCAACTTGATCAAAGAAAAACTGTTTCTCATTTGCATCAAACGTCTCCACGGCAACACCCTTTCCCAGAATATTGAAAAGAATGTGATGTTTTGTCTTCCATTGAATCAAGTTTGACCTCTCCGATCCATGGCCCTTCTGAACTTTGCTATTGTATTCTCTAAAGTATCGATCAAGTTTATCTTTCACTCCTTTTTTTGTTGTTAGTTTAATGTCTCTTCCAAATGCTCTTTGCCAGTGAGCCAGCAGACACAGAGAAAATTGATGGAGATGCTCTTTCTGTTTTGTAGATCCATAAGTTGGAGCATGATGAACTATGGCCAAAACGCACTCATGTGCAGTTGGGAGGTTTTCAAGCAAAGTGAAATCCCAATCATCGTACTGGTACTTTGTTCCGTTCATCTTATCTTCTCAACTAAACTGAACTGAAAATAAAAGAAAATAATTGTTATTAAACTGCTTGAATATAATACAATGCAATGGTTTCGACACTACAATGGTTTCAACTATCTACACCTATTCATAACCATTGTAGAGGATTGGGAACCAATTAGGTTCCTTTAACTGAGGATTTTGGCTAATTTGGGCTATTTTTCACTAGTTTTTGGCTATTTTACATTCATGAAAACCTTTCACAGCCTGAAAATGGCCTTAAATTAAAGTACTATACCACATTTAACAATCTATATCCATTCATAACTTTTGAGGATGTTTTAGGACCTGCAATGTCGCATGAAACCACTTTTTCACCGTAAAATGATGGATTTTAAGTCCCGTGGAGACCTAACGGCTATTTTTGGCCTGCACCTTCTGAATTTTGCAAAATTTTCATAACAACATTATTTAGTCGTAATAGAACATCATTTTGTGAGGTGATTTTTATGCCAAAATATTTTGAATAGTGGGCGTTCTAGCGTTCAGGTACGAATTCTTACGGGTTTCAGTATCCAGGTGTATACGGATGTATAGGATGTTGGGATCGAATTACACTCAGGTTCAACATTCTAGATGTACAGTCTATTCTCTTATTTTTTAAGTTAATATTTAAAATTACATTGTCTGTTTTTATCTATCCTCTGATGAAAAGAGTTTATCTTTGAAAATCCATGGATTAAGGATATGAAGCTCCTTGCTTTGAACTTCTGATGTTCTAATAAATATTGTATCTTTACAAGTTTTTATTCTCATCTTTCATCTTTAGAATTGATTGCTCTATTCAATATATTGCACTTTATATTATCGCGATGGATTATTATTAAACGATAATTCAATTATCTTTAATTTAATTCAACAGTTATAGATATATATATATATATATATATATATATATATATATATAGGGTGAGCCAAAAGTAGGTGGACAGTAAAAAACATTTATTTAGAGATCACTTATACGTACAATTACATGTAATAAAACAATTATATTAATGAAAATTAAATGTCATTTATCAACGCAAACGTTCAAACTGTTTTCCTTCTTGATTTACACAGCTTTGAAGTCTGCCTCTTACGCTTCGACAAAAAAAAATGTTTTTTACTGTCCACCTACTTTTGGCTCACCCTATATATATATATATATATATATATATATATATATATATATATATATATATATATATATATATATATATAAACAGAGGGTGCCTCTCTATTTATTTCTATTAGAAAAATAAGCCTAAACCTAATGAAATATAAATAAAGCAAATAAAAAAAAGAAAAACCCTGCCGACAAACATACGAATTTTTGAGAGACGTTGGGCGTTTCAAGGCGCGTGTGTGTTTGTTACTTCAAAATATGATACATATAGAATCTATTGGCACAAGTGCGACGGAAAACATTTTCTTTTTTCAATTCTCAAGGGGCAGGTGCGAGGAGAGCTTGTTGCTTGAATAATGAAGATTCAAAACAAACCAGGAGGTTACGTCACGCTATTGGTGCCGGCTAGATACACGGGCCAAGTCTCTGCAACAGGAAACCGTGAGACAAGAACTGGTAAAAGTCGCCACCCTCTGCGAAAATATTTTAGTAGAGGGTCGCGTGGGAATAATGTTGGGGTCTGCCTTGGTGCTTGTTTTGCTATGCATGCACAGGCGGCGTCTTTTTGAGTTTCTCTCATGTGTGGATGTTTGGCCGAGAGTTGTGTTGCAGTAGTGAAAACTGATTATTCGTTATCTTTTGATTTGGAAACGGGTGCCGCAAAAGAAGTGTTGCAGATCTCTGAAAAGTAGAAGAGGTTTTGCCTTTTCATTTTGAAATGGCCATACATAGAGAAACTATTTCTTAAAGAGAATTCATGACTTGTTTATTTTTTGTTCAGTTTTTTTATTTGTTTGCTCAATGGAAATTGTAGATGAATTCACATATCAAAATATATGACAATATATATTGATTCGACACATTTTCTAGAACCACCAAGATAAATATAACTAATTTAATGTTTTACTTCATTACATTATATATATATATATATATATATATATATATATATATATACATATGTATATATATATACATATATGCATATATATAGATGTATGCATATATATATACATGTATATACATATATGCATATATATATACATATATGTATATATATATACATATATGTATATATATACATATATGCATATATATACGTGTATATATATATGTATATATATACATGTATATATACATATATATAGATACATACATATATATATATATATATATATATATATAAATGCATTTGCTTTAGACACCTGACGATGATTTAACGGAGAATCGAAAACGTTCGTGATACCTATGGGGCATTTATTATATTTTTTTGTTTCAATACAAAACAGACAATCAGAAACAATTAAAAGAATGGAAACAAAGTAATAAAATAGACTAATAATGTTATTTTAAACAATGTTTGCATAAATGAGAAAATGCTGCCTTAATATGCACAATATATATATATATATATATATATATATATATATATATATATATATATATATATGTATAATTATTAATTAATGAATATATTCAATATCCATAGACATATATATGTTTCGTTTTTCTACACTCTTCAGTATGGATCACGTAAATGTACCGCCGGTCTGACGAATCAATTCCGGATACAAGTGTTGTTTACCCAGGCTTTTAACCGTTAAGTGCTGTGACAATCATGCTTTAAAATGCGGGGATAAACGCTCCATATTTTTTATGTGAACAGAAGTAACGAAATTATAACAGGGTTTAGATCTCCTAAAGGAAGAGAACCTAACAACGTGGCTAAATTTGAATCTTCAATTCAATTTCCCCCAGAGGGCTTAACTTATTAGAGCTTAATGATTATTATTTATAAATATATTCAATATCCATATACATATATCTATTATGGCGTTGTCCATTTGTCAGTATTAATACTGTTACTGTACCACAAATCATAATCTTGAATCTAAGTATTATGAAGCAAGGCTTATTACAGTAAGGCCACGTGATGGCCACGCATATATACATATATATATATATATATATATATATATATATATATATATATATATATATATATTACCATACAATATATGCGAGGAAATTACTACAGTACAAATTACGTTAGTACGAGCGTAGTATCTGTATACATATGTATGTATATACATTATTATTTTTATTATTTTTTTTTGTATACACATAAACCGGCATCGTCCGGGCCTTTGGGTCTGGATTTACGCCGGTCTATTGGGGGTTGTCGGTCCTGTGCAGTTCTAGGATATGCACCCTCCCAGGCTTTGCCTCCGCTCTTTGGGGAGGAGTAAGTTTATTGCTTACTGCCTGAGGCGCCCTTACCGACGGGGCTGCCCAGGCAATTTTTAAATGGCCAGAGTGCTCACCTCTCGAGCGCTGGCTTATCTAATCCCACTTTCCCGACCTTGTGTCACATCTTACCTAGTGGGAGGTAGATAAATAAATTAGAAAGTGGTATGATTTAATTGTTACCATCCTTTAGTATCATTTAAAACTATTTTTTATCTACCAATAATTATTATTTTACTGCTTGAATTCCAAACTTTACCGTCTCATATAAATGTCTAACTTCACTTCATTTTATTTTATATCTTCTTATAATATCCTAACATTGTCTATCATTGTAAAAACATTCTCTTAATTGTTTTCCATGCTACCATTGTTTTCATTTCTATATTAGTTTTGATTGTTGAATTTGCACATGTATTTTACACCTAAGTGATTGTGTTACATTACTGCACCAAACAGTCATTATTTACATTATCAATGAAAATTATCGCCACAAAAAATCTCTTAAACGCTTCTCGCAAGCCAACAGTTTAGAAGCGTTTTCAAACTTTTTCGTTAAGGCATTTTTAACAGTCGCGTTTTTAACACTCGTCTCATAAAATCTATTTAAAGTTCTTAATATCTTTCACAGATACATGAATAATTAACAGTTTTTAACAACGTCTCAACATGTTACACTTTAATAATCGTTCTTAACGTTTTTTTGGCTCGTAATTATATAAATGTAAACGACCTTTATACTTTTCTCTGTTCATTCTTTAAATTACATAAACACTTTTCTTTTCAAGCAACTTATTTTAAATTCGTTAAACGACTTATATTAAACACTGTTCTTTTCAAACAACTTTTCTCGTTAGCACTTTTCTTTTTAACACATGGTACACCCTTTTTAAAACTTTTAACTGCCACAGCTTTTCTTTTCACTTTATCAAATTAGGACACGAAAATGTTCAATTGTACACAAAAAGTTACCTTATCGTTTTTTCTTCGTCTACTGGTCGTCGTCGCTATCTGTGCCGTGGGTTTCATTACGTCTCTGGCCGTGATCGGTGCTAGTCGCCTTTGTTCTATGGGCAAACTTTGTTTTCATGCAGGAGACAAAACGTGGAGACAAGTATTTCTTAGAGAGATATTCAATTCTTTTCTTCATCTGTCTTGTGCTGTGGAGGGATTTCCATCCATTCGTCTCATTCCATTCTGTCCCATTCATACCTTGTGTTGTAGGGTGCGATGGATGCATGGGGATATATATCGGATCTCATTCGAGATCCAGACCCTATTTTTTTAGCCCATATGTTCATCGGCCCGCTTGCTTCCAGGACGAGCGGCTACATCGTTGGTCTTCTCGCTCTTAGCTCTCAAAGCGTCTCTTTTCAAAAACTCCAGTTTTTGAGAAAAAAAATGAGGTAACAGACACTTGCCTCGTGTCGGCCAATCAGATACGACATTCAACAATCGTTCCATATCTGACCTTCTCCGACCCGAATTTCCCTGTGTCGGTGCCGAATTTGTCACTTTGTTATGGTCTGACAAAATGATTCATTCACAACAATCCCCTCCAGTGCATGTCAGCTTAACCATCACTTATTGTCTCAACTGACCCCAGCTATAATTCATACTAGCTAACTTAATCGTTTCCAAAATATGGGGTCCCGTCCATAATATAACAATTGCTACCCCTCGATTCAAACTGTATGGTGAATTTATGTATGTTTTTAATGTGTTTTTAATTTTTTATTTATTATTAATTAGTCAATTCGCTGTCCTAATTCTGCTTCGAAAGTCCTGTCAGCTGGATTGAATTTGTATGCGATAATCTGATGCTTCACTTCATAAATGTTCTGTACGTGACGATATAAAAGGCGCTGATGAAGATCTATTTTAGTATGATCAGATATAACAAAAAAGGAACAATAAAGTTTTCCCCCAAATTATTATTATTTACGATCGTACGCCGAATGCTGGTTCGTTTTGAATTCTTGGAACAATGTGAAAATTATATTTATCCCAACTAACATATATATATATATATATATATATATATATATATATATATATATATATATATATATATATATATATATATATATATATATTAGTTGCATAGTATTAAAATTAAAAATTAAATACATATATGCCTGTCATATCAGTAACCCGTGTAGTCACAAGCACTTTATTCTACCTTTACTTAATTTTAAAATTCAGGAAGTGTTACATATATGTTTAAACATTATTATCGCTAAAACTAATACGTTCTTTTACTGTTATATTTTTGTATTATTATTATTATTATTATTATTATTATTATTATTATTATTATTATTATTATTATTATTATTATTACTACTACTACTATTATTATTATAATGATGATGATTATGATGATCATGATGATTAATTAGTATTAATATTATTATTATTATTATTATTATTATTACTACTATTAGTATTATAATGATAATGATTATGATGATTATGATGATTAATTATTATTATTATTATTATTTCATTTTTTATTTTTTTATTCTTTACACTGTGAGATTTCTACCATGCTCACTGAAAATAACTAGTTGTGTTCTTTGTAGTCCGACTGACAACAATCTCCGGAGAATTCCAGTACTCTCCACCTCTTTCGATAACCATGGGAAATGACTTTTCGTTATCAAAACAGCGGCTTACCATTGATTTATCGCTGGTAATAACCATTTGGTTTAACTGGGATTGGGGTCCGAAAAAGCCTCCCTATAGCCCAGTATAATCCACATTCTTCCAGTGGAGAGCTGGTTAGTGCTCTCCCTCCTCTGTCTTCCCATCCTTCTTGACCCTTCACGACTATGTTGTGTTGTATCAGTCAAGGCAAGTGCTATCTGTTTTCTTATGCGAAGGGACATTGAATTGAAGTTTTTTTGCGATTGTAGTTATCTTGAGTTCATGTGGTTCGTGTTGTTTTTTGTTTTCCTTTTGTTTGATTTCTATTACAACTTGAATGTGACAGGTTAGCGTTCGCAATTTATGTTCTAATTTTTAATAAATAAAAAATAAATAAATAAAACAAATATTAGCTTTATTTAGTTCATGAATATTTTGCAGGCAATGAGAATTATTTTTCCAGAAGAAAATCAGCTACTATTTTAAATTATAAATAATAATAATAATAATAAATAAAGTTAATAAATAAACGAAGAACTGTTTCAACCGTCACATTTCAAAATGTAGACGTCCGTCTTTTACGTGAACGGTTTGCCGGCGTATTTTTTAAGAAATTCCATTCTTTCACTCGTTTTTTATTCATTTTTGCCATTAAAGAACTGAAGATGATTCCGGAGAGAATCGAAAACGTTAGTCAAACACACGGATCCTACATTAATTCATTCAATTTCAGCGTCAAAAAGATCAATCGACGAATGGAAAACAAATTAAAAAAGGAATCACTAAACAGAAGAGTTCTGTCGTTTTCAACAACACATGCATCAATATATATATATATATATATATATATATATATATATATATATATATATATATATAAACAAGTTCGATGATACTTTATTACTGGTCCGTCGGGTTATTATTGACATACTCCCGGTCTTCACTGAATAATCTATTTTCTAAGTGAAAAATTCAAATATATATATATATATATATATATATATATATATATATATATATATGAATGTATTTGTGCATTTGACAATTTTTGATGTTTCGTTAATATTATTAATTCGTTGTATTGTGTTTATTCATTATTGAATGTCTATTTTCCATTCAACAATAACAAAGTTTATTTCGATTTCTATTGATAAATTTAGAGTTCTTATTCATTTTAGAAAAAAACAATTTTATTATCATTCAAAAACAGCTGATGTTTATGCAAAGCAGTATTGACTTGCAATACTGTTAACGAAGAGAAATTTATTAAAAGCCGTACGGAAAATGAATTCAAATATATCAATTTCAAATGGCTATTTTGGTATATGTCTGTTGTTTTAATAAGCTCATAGAAGTGACTCTCCCTCCAGATGTAAAATCGAAGACATATATACAATCTTTC
Source organism: Sepiola atlantica (assembly GCA_963556195.1). Lineage (NCBI taxonomy): Eukaryota > Metazoa > Mollusca > Cephalopoda > Sepiida > Sepiolidae > Sepiola > Sepiola atlantica. The sequence continues at coordinate 49,200,159 of OY744523.1, read as the reverse complement.
CTAAAGTCGCTGGGAAAATGTGACGATGATTCTACCGTTCCAGAAAGTGCGTGATACCTGATGCAATCCTCTACGAGATGGGTGCGTCCGGATATGAAGTACAATCGTCACATTTGGAGAATGTCTTGATCGTGGAACTATTTGCTTCCTCGCCAAAATCAACTTCGACATCTAGGGGAGGATGATGTTTTCCGTTGCTTGCATCCTCTTTCTTACAAAAGAGATGCTGCTAGTCTTTTTCTGCTCTATTGTTATTGTTATGGGATGGGCTCGACTGATCCCTGAACCGTGGTTCCACCTTGTATGGCATTCACATAGATAACTTATCTGTCTATTAAAACAAAAACATCCTTATTTTTTTAATGTTACAAGTGTCAGGTGAAATATCCATCAAGAGAGCCGTTAAAAAGATTACTGCATAACTGGTTCCCTGAAGATTACAAAGTAGTTGTTTTCAAATCCAATGTCATCGTCTACGTCGCATACACCGCCACATGAGAAATACAAATATACTTAATTCTATCCATCATTGTCGATGATTACATAATATTCTCAAGCATTACACTGAAAATCACTGTATTTAATTTTCCTTAAACGTTTAGCCTTGATAATGAGTGATCTGTAAGAAATAGTACCACATCATATATATATATATATATATATATATATATATATATATATGTATATATATATATATATATATATATATATATGTATATATATATATATATGAATGATTTTTTACTCAAACATGTACAAAGTTTGCTACACTGGCATGTCGATGTTATCGATCTACAGCTATCAAGAGCTGAGGTCTCATCATCTATTTACCCTACCTGGATTACTATATATATATATATATATATATATATATATATATATATATATATATATATATATTATGCAATGTGAAAAATATATAAATGTTTATATATTTTAATGTTATTTCTAATTTGTTTATGGATTAGAATGCAAAATGTTTTTGTAAAACAGAATTATCGACCTATCTGTAATTTGGTTAACCCACCATTTTCTTTTCTCTGCGCTCTCTCTCTCTCTTTCTTTCTCTCTCTCTCAGACCTGGAGTTGCTAGTCTCAGTCTCTTCCATAACACTATTATGGCATGTGTCGTTCCGAATTGTCTGATTTATTCCCTGTTTTATTTGTTCGAGCTTGTTTGATCTATTGGCTTAGTGGTATTTTTCAATTCGCCGTGATAATACCTCGTTACAATACCGCTTCGTATTCCATTTCCTTCTTTCCAAGAAATGCAGGCTTGTGGTACTCTGTTTCTGCTGACTGTTTTCCTCCTGCTTATAGCCTTTGTGTTTTCAAGACACTAGGCAGCTCTTCTATTTGCGATAATTTTCTCTCGTTCTATTAAACTCAGCATTGCTGTTGTTGTTGCTTTCTTTCCTATAACGTCCAGGGACGTCCCTGGGAGTTAGGTAGATGCTATATCTGTCTTAACCTTTCCCTGGGCATGATATAACCTGGTTGTGCGCATATACTCTCCAGGCTAGATAGATCACCCGCTGTTCTCAAATGGTCACCCTTTTAGTACTGGCTAGGTTCAACGTTGCTTAACTTCATTGATGTAACGGGAAACGGTGTGTCAACGTGAGTATGCCTTACATCAAATGAAGTGTTGCCGTACATGAAACAACTTCTATTAAAAATGTATTACAAAATAATCCTCTATTTCTAAACCATGATTTACTGAAACCAACATCGCACTATCTGTATATTTTAAAGCAGAGCTATATAGATGATATTGTTCATAGAACATAACTATTAATTAATTAGGGCTGCCTTAATTGGTCCCCCGATTTATAAAATCGGGAGACTTATGTTTTGAGGCATTTCCGTCTGTCCCGATTTTTCTCCGCAACCATCCATTGAATTTCTCTGCAATTTTGAATAAAGTTGTAACTTTTGTCAGGTTAGAAAGTGACATTCTCCGATTTTTGAACAAAAATCTGGTTAGCTCCCCAGGGGGACAAAAGGCACCGAAATGGCAAAAAATGACATGTTTTGCCCTATAACTTTTCATCCATCCATTCAATTTCTGTGAAACTTGACCAACATGTGGAGGCAATTGTTCCTAATAGAAAATAAATATCGCTGACATTGGAAAACATCCGATTCGCGCCCCCATGGGGTCAAAAGTCCCCAAAATAGCAAGAAATTACCTTTTTCTCCCATAACGTTTGATCCATCCATTCAATTTTTCTGAAACTTGGCCAAAATGTAAAGGCAATTGTTCTGGATATAAAATAAGCATCTTTGACCTCAGAAAAAATTCTTGTTCGCGCTCCCAGGGGCTACAATGGGGGGTCAAAAATGCCCCAAATTGCTCAAATTTATTGCATTTTACACTCGCCACATCGAGTCACATACAGAGGAGGGACCACGCATGCGCGGCTTGTTTCTTTCTAATATTGCGTTATTTATGAGTAACACATGATGTTTAGCTAAAATTATTTGAAAATGATGCGTTTATCTTTAATAATTCGTAGTCTTGTTGTCTATAGGTACGTTTTGAAAGTCACTGGTTTCTTATTACTTCACACCCGTAGGCACATGCACCTGCCACGAAATGAGGTGCGTGGTGATGACGAGCACCAGCAAAATTCAATCATCTGTTTCTCCCCATCCTATAAAAACATTTCTTCAAGATCCGTTCATAATTAATAAGTAAAGTAAGGGAGTGCACTTACAGAGAGAGAGATTGGACACATTTGGATTGACTACTTAGCTGGAGAGAAGAAGGAGAGGTGATATGATTAAGACTTACAAGATAATTAATGCCATTTCTAACTATAGTGGCCACTTTTTTAGTATTTCTCCTCGATCTAGGATGTTATTGTCAGGGTAGTTTTCAAAAACTAGGTCTGCTAATCAGTTAGTTGCTTTTTGCTCACAGAGTAATATGTTTTTGGAATATGTTGCCGGATCGGAATTAGAACAGCAATAAAGTAGATGAGTTTAAGATGAGGTTGGATAAATTCAGAGAAAGTGGTAGGAGGGAGAAATTGAAAGGGAACTTTTGGGAGTGGTCAAATTAAATAGTTGACATAATTTCATCTGGATATCTATACTGTACTAAGAGTGTTATGTGTTTAACAGTTGAATTGAGAAGATAGTTAAAAAGGAGATACCTAAGAAGGCATAACAAACAAATAATAACAACAACAACAACAACAAAAATAATAATAATAATAATAATAATAATAATAATAATAATAATAATAATAATAATAATAATAATAATAATAATAATAGTGTTGCATTACCCGTTCTTTCGGGGTACCCGGCAATATCACACAAGAATGACAAAGAACAGACCGTACATGAACACACTTTGGGTTTCTTTATTTCCAATCACCGGATGGTTTACGCCGGCTTCGTACGCACATATAAAAAAAACAATCTTTTGACATACTTTTGCCTCATAGAAGTATTGTTCTTGCTGATGTCACAGACTTGGTTCCGCTAGAAACTCGTTCATATATACATCCGATTTGAAAGCAATTTGCTCTGCATTGCCTATCCGAGCGTGAACTGAAGCAATTGTTCCACAACCACTTTCAAGTGTCTGTTTGATGAAATAAAAGTCAGGGGATTCCTTTACGGTACCAACTTGCTTATTAGTCGCATTTTTCGTCAGCGGACACGAAAGCCTAACAGCAAGACGAACTTGGGTACCATATCCAATAAAGCTTCATCGGTGCCATAAACATCGGTAAACTCCCATTCTTCCGGTACTTCGATACTTCGATCACTAAGTGCTCCGGCCATTCGCATTTCTGAAACTGCCACCTTTCAAGTCTCGCTTACACTGTGGAACCTTCTCTTTTTTAACAGTTATCAAGTCGCTTTCTTTCTTTCTCGACGTCCCACCCACAATAGACTCGTCCACGATTCATTTTACCCTCTTCATTATCTTACAATAGTAGTAGTAGTAGTAGTAGTAGTAGTAGTAATAATAATAATAATAATAATAATAATAATAATAATAATAATAATAATAATAATAATAATAATAATAATAATAGCCTTTTGAGCAATACTTTTTATTGAGAAAGAGACAAGGATCAAAATATGACCCCTTCTGTCCTTCTATTCTCCTTTCCTTATATTTTTACATCCTACTACTTTTCCGTTTCTCCTTCCTTTCCTTTGTCTGTCTCGAGATTTTTGTAGATTAGATGTTCAATCCTTATCTAAAATGTTTACTATTCGGATTATTTGGACGTCTTGGACGTAAGCTCCGATTTCTTCAGATGCGTCTTGTCAAACTCGAGAATCTTCCTGTTGAACTCCGAAATTTTGCAAACTTAACACTTTTATACGCAACTTAAATTCTTTCTTATTGACTTTCTTCCTCCCTAATCAATTCCTCTTTTCCTTCCTTTATTCTTTCTTTTTATCTTCTTATCTTTTTTTTTCTTTTTGCGTTGTTTTCATTTTTCTCATATTCTTCCTTTCTTTGAATTTTTTCTTTCTTTACGTATTCTTACTTTTCTTTCTTTTTTTTTTCATTATTTTTCTTATTTCCTACTCTCTTTACATACTACTTTTATCCTTTCTTTATTGTCTTCTTTTCTCTTTCATTCGTTTTTGATTCACTTATTTTGTTCTTCCTCCGTTAATTCCATAATTCTATATGTTATTTTCTTTGGTGTTTTGTTATTTCCTTTGGTCTTTCATTCTCTCATTTTTTCATTCATTTTTAACTTTCCACATTTGTTTTTCTTTTATTTTGGATTGTTTATCTCTCTTTCTTCTTCCCTTCTTCCCTCTTGTTTCTTTTCTCTCCTCACTTTATTTTCCTCAATTCATGTTTCTTTTTACCTTCTATTTTTCTTTTCTTTTTTCTTCCATACTTTCCTTTTTCTTTAATTGATCACTACACAATTATTTTCCTCTTATTTCATGACATCTTGCTTTTCTTTTTTATAATTCTTTACCTACTTCTACCTCTTTTTCTTTGTCTTCGTCATTATCTTTCTCTTTTTTCCTGTTTTACAATTTACTTCATTTTATTTTCATCTACATTTTTATTTTTTTTATTTCTTTATTTCCTTGTTATTTTCTTCCTTATTTGTTTATTTTCCGTCTTTTCCTTCCTTTATTTTATCATCCATTTATCTGTTCTTTCATTAGTTTTTTTCTTTCCTACTTTCTCGCATTCTTTTCTTTTGAGTGTTATTAATCCCCTTCTAACTATTATCACTTTCTTCATTTGTTGTTTTTCCTACTTTCTTTATTCCAGCAATTTCTTATTTTTATACTTCTGCCTGACGTTTCTTTCCTTTCGTTTATTATTTTTTTTTCATTATTCTCTCCCTTTCTTCTTCCAGTTTTTCTTTTCTTTCATTCTTCTTCTGTATTTACTCCATCCTACTTTAATATTATTTTTCTATCCCTTCTGTTTACCTTTCTATTCCCCTATACCCTCCCTTACTTCTTTATTCCTTATTTTCTTTTTTCTGTAAGTCCTCTTTACTTCGTCATTCCTTATTTTCTTATTTTTTATTTCCTCTAACTTTCTTTTCTACATAATTTTGCCTTGTTCACCTTAATATTTACACCTCCTATTCCCTGCTTTTTTTTCCTTTCTTTCCTTTATTTCGGATTAATCACGTCACCACCTTCTTTATTTTTTTGTTTCCTTCATACTTTATTTTGCACTTTTCCTTTCTTTTCTTCTTCGATTCTCTCCCCTGTATTCCTTTACTAAATTTATTTTTTCTCTTCTGCATTTTCCATTCCTAACTTTCCTTGTCCTTCTTCCGTCGTTCTTTCATTTCGCACGTCCGTCTCCTCCCCCCCCCTTACTTCGTTTTTTTTCTAATCTCTTCCTTCCTTCAGTTTTTTAATCCCAGTTCTTTCATCCCATTCCCCTTTTTTATTTTTTATTTGCTACTTCCTCCGTTCTTTTCTCCTTTCCTCCATAGTTCTTCTTTATTCTATCTTCCTACCCCCTTCATTCGTTTTTCCTGCCTCTTCCTTTTTCTCCCTCCTTCATTCTCCATTTCCTATCGACTTCCTTCTTTCATTCCATTCCATAAAGGTAATAACTATATTTACTTGTCCTTTCCTTTAGGAAAATGTAACGCAACTCGGTATTTCATTCTCATTAATAAATTATTCTTTTAAACAAGTAAACATTATTAAAAGTGAAACTATTCTCCTTGTTCACCAAAACAAACAACTCGTTCTCGAATCACCTGCAAAGAATACAAAAGCTGATCACCCCTTGGCAACGCAGGTGTCAACGCTTATTTTTACTCTTAAACCTCAACAAACTTCATCATTAGCTACCTTTTTAACCTACGGCCTCAAATTAAACGATCCCCACTCATTATGTTAAACCTGTTCCGAATTCACACCTGTAGCCACACAGGTACATCTGTATTGACCGCCTAAACAGATCGTGATAAAGATTCGTAAAATCACTTTCTTCCTCCGAGGCAATGACAAATTATTTTAAAATTCTAAAAGTGAACAATTTGATTTTGAAGCAATTGATTGGTGCAAAGCAGCTTGCAGCTAAATGGAAAACTAACAACGGATTAATAAAAAATGACCCCAAAAACGAAGCATTCGTCAAAATTTATTCTAACCAGCTACTGCCTTTATCCGTTGCTCCCCGTGAGTTTTTAAGGAACTCCCAATTGGCCGCAGAGATTCGTCAAAAGGTCGCACACCTGGTTTAGATCTATTTATGTTGCGGTTCAAGTACTTAAAAATGTAATATTACAAGATGTATGGGGGAAAAGGCGGAATAGTGAGAACGTTGCCTTTTATTATTAAAGAGGTGTGTGAATTACCGTCGTGAACTGTAGAATCGGCTATGCTGAGTCAGAACTCAATCGAAACCATTGTGATTATTTTGGCTCTAATAATCTTAAAAAGTTTATTAAACTACACTGCTCCCACAGAAATGATACACACTAGCTACTTGTATTTAAAAAACAGTACACAAGGAATCGTTTTTTTTATACCAATGACTCACCAGTTATCAAGTCCAAAGTCACTCGAGAATTATAATTAATGAGATTGTCAGTTGCATAATGAAAAAATACTATGAAAGGATTTGAAACGATGGGTACGATATGCAGAATTTAAATGCGTACGATGATAGCTCGACATGTATTTATGGACATTAGAAGCCGACCATGTTGTAGGCAGCAGGAAAGAAGTTCCGTCACTTTGTATACCTTTACAATCGGTATGCTGTTTCGACATTAATTAACTCTACGACGATTTCTATTCATTTAATAATTCGAACTATTCTTCTTATCTTGGAGGTTGAGGGTTAAATCGGCCGAAACGTTGTATGAATAACATCCATTATGAGAGCAGTAGTTCGAATTATTCAAATGATTCAAATTATAATTCCTTAACTCAACGCGGATATTTGTGATTTGTTTTAAATAATGAGCCATCGCTTATCAAATCCAAAATACATTCAATAATGAGGGGAGAAAAGATGGATGGATTGTAAAGCGAATGATGAAGAGTGTTATGAGATGATTTAAATTAATGTAATGTAAACAAGTTGATGCTTATGAGAACGGTTTATGTCATGTTTTTGAGAACGGTTTATGACATGTGTTTGAGAACGGTTTATCACATGTTTTTGAGAACGGTTTATGTCATGTTTATGAGAACGGTTTATGACATGTGTTTGAGAACGGTTTATCACATGTTTTTGAGAACGGTTTATCACATGTTTTTGAGAACGGTTTATCACATGTTTTTGAGAACGGTTTATCACATGTTTTTGAGAACGGTTTATCACATGTTTTTGAGAACGGTTTATCACATGTTTTTGAGAACTGTTTATCACATGTTTTTGAGAACGGTTTATCACATGTTTTTGAGAACGGTTTATCACATGTTTTTGACATTGTATTTGAAGACTACCATGTGTAAAGCCTGCATGAAAACAATTACATGGTACCGTATTCTACATATGAAGAGGTACTGGAAAAAGCTTTGTTTGGAAATTTCGTTTGATGTAAGACGTACGGGAAAAAGAAAAAAGTAATTCGTAGTTTCAGTAGTAAGACGAGTTCTTGGTGTGAATGTTTTACAAGTAATTTAAACTGTTATTTAGCGGCCTCGATTACTTGTTTGGTGATATAAGACTTATTTGAAATCTGCTAACTTTTGCTCGTTTTCTTTGCTGGTCAAAAGACTTTTAGCCGGTGATTCTATCAGAGCGTGGCTTCATCATGATGGCCTGATCCTATTTATCGTCAATTATCTTACACAAACACATATATCTGCAAAATATGTATATGTTTTTTATCGATTCTAGGTTACATAATTCGTGAGGAAAGTTAGAGAGAGGGGGTAAATTAATCGTCTCTTTTAGACCGAAATAAGTTAAAATTGATTCGTCCTCTCCGTAATGTTTCTCTTCTAACGTTTATCAAAAACTCCAGTTTAAAAACCTACAGAAATGCAATGCGATAACATGATACCTTCCATTATCGGGCCAACACAATACATACCATTTTTTAAATGAAATGATTTATTTTTTTCATTTTCATTATTGACGCATCTGGCATTAGGAGGCTTAGCCAAAATAAGGTTATAGCCGAAACATATCTGGACGTATGTAGTTATAAAAATAGCATCATGGACAGCGTCAGCGAATGTTAATTATAAGTAGTTGTATAGTTTTATACATTTATCATGTAAGATGGTCAACCGTCTTTTATCAGAAAATGTATGTTTTATGAAATATACTTACTACCGTGTTCCTATTGCCATTAAATAGACATTGTATACATATATATATATATATACATATATATATATATACATATATATATATACATATATATATATATATATATGTATATATATATATATATATATATATGTATATATATATATATATATATATATATATATATATATATATATAGTAAACTATGAAAATATATTCATAGCAATTAAGCTACACAGAAACTCCCGCGTTTCATCCCCAGGGGGAATCTTCACGCTAAAATGCATGGAGTTATTTATGCCGGGTGTGTTTATATACACGGCTAGCTAGTTAACCAATCAGATTCTTTGTTGTTCTCTCAGCCAATCGTCGGGCTTCCCACGAACAAAAGACTGGCTAGTGTTACTTCCTATATCCTGTTATATTGTTCTGTTTTCTATAGATTGACATATATCCCGTTTCTTTGTTATGTCAATATAATGGGTGAATTTATTTTAACACGCGTTTCCTTGTATTTCTATTTTATGTTTAAATTTTTAAATTTTTAGGTTTTTGTTTAGTTTAGTTTTTTTTACTTATTTGTTTATTTATCTATTTATTTATGTATCGTTAGCCTAAGGTAAATTTATTTCTGTGTAGGCAGCTGTCTGCTATCTCATTTCTACAGTTTAATAGATTTCGGGGGGATTTAACCTAATTTTAATTCTATGATACAATATATACTTTTGAAATACTATATATATCGGGAACTGAAAATACTCTAAAACACAGGTTGGTCTTTTTGGATATTTATTTTATAAATAGCTTCTTATGAATCAATATTCTCTAATATGCAGTTTTTATTTTGCCGTGTCATATTTTCGTCAATATTAAAACGTCTCAGGTCGCTTGTGAATTTTATTTTATTAACTAAGTGTATAATTTAGGGGAGTGATCCTGCATTTTCCACTTTAAGTTGCAATGACACAATTCTGATACAAATAAGTATTATATCATTATGGCCAAGATCAAAGTGTAGTATCTGTTCAGATAGATACTTTGTTCAGTGCAGTTCTAGGAGGTGCACCCTCCCAGGCTTTGTCTTTTCACCCTTTGGGAAGGGGTTAGTTTATTGTTAATCGCCTGAGGCGCCCCTACCAGGGAATGTCGACGGAGCTGCCCAGGCAATTATTGTCGGCCAGTGCTGTTCATCCTCTAGGGCGCTGGCTTTTCAAATCCCTCTTTCCGACCTTGTGTCACATCTTACTGCTGTGGGAGGAAGATAAATACCAAGTCTTTTATAAATTCACTCATATGTTTGTCTCTATTTCCTGTTCTGATTCGGGATTTGACCCAAATGGCAACGTTGCCGCCATTGCTTTGATGGGTTTTTTTTTTCAAATTTAATTGAATAAAATGCAAGGATTTTTGTTTACCATCAGAAATTAAGCAAGCGTTTATAACTATTTAGAGGTGTGAAAAGCAAGGTTGTATACACTTTCTGAACTTTGTTCTATCGTGTGTTCGTGTGACAATGTACAGACGAGTTCTCCAAATCTTTGCGGAGTATAATTATTATAATTATAAGATTTATAGATTTATATTAATACGTTGATTAATAGAAAACTAATTATTTATCCACAACAAAAATATGTCACAAAAATACCCCATTACATTTACCTTTATACAAATAAAAGACCAAGTTACCTTTATACAAATTAAATTGTGTAACCAGTGATAGTTGTTAAATGGATAACGACGCGGACTGTAGACCCGGGTGTTCCAAGTTCGAATCCAGTCGATTCCATAATACCACTTTTACTTAGGGATGTTGGCAACCATTACGTGGTCCCTCCTGCAAGAATTCCGACAACAGAACCAAACCGGTCAACAACGTTGTATCATTGTGATTCCGACGAATTTACTTTACATAAATGTCCATAAAACACAGCATGTTAAACATGTAATATTGTTCAGCTTCCGGTTTGTCGGACACGCATATAAGCTGTTTACAGCGCCGATCATTTTACAGAAGAAAAGACCTGTCAATAATTCTCATATCGTAATCTTATAATTATCGTGATTTAACAGATTAATTTGCAATGTGTGAGATGTTAACATTAAGTTAGAAGCTATTTTCTTTTAAAAATGTCATAGTAATCAACTTGATTATATCACATCTACCACAGATATAGACACATAAGCATATATATATATATATATATATATATATATATATATATATATATATGAATATTATTTTTAAATATAAACCGATACGCCCTTGTTTTTCATGTCTAACCTGCAATCGTCAGTATGGGAGGAGAAAATCCCCGCCAGTCACACGGTTCGAACACTGATACTTAGAAGCCGAGCTGCGTTCCACTGCTCCAACGCGCATTGTCTAGAAATGGGAAGTAAGTTAACATCTAAATTGTAAACACGGCGGCTATCCAGCAAGCAGTCAGGAGAGAACGCAATAGTCGTGCCCTAGTATTATGCATTACGCAGAATGACGACTTGCTGTCAACTTAACCTAAAGTGCTCAATCTTGCGAGAGCTTTGAATAGTTATTTATAAATAAAGATTATTTTTCAAAATTAAACACATTTTTGGTACTTTACTGTAATTGAAGAAAAATTGAAGGTCATACCCTGACATTAAGAAAAACGTAAAGGGTATCTTTGCTATTCGGTCAAAAAATTTCACGGGGGGGGGGGCTGCTTGCGCGTTAAGACGAAAAATGGGTGTTTTACATGTAAAATTTGATTATGAAAATGTCAACATGCAAATAGAAATAAGGGCACAGACACATCATTAAAATTGGACCAAGATATTTCGGTCGATGTGTTCGACCATATTCGTTTAGTGAAATGGCTTCATTGAAACAAAACTCAACATTTGTATACGATGTAAAAGAACAATTCATGAGAGAGAAACGGTTGCGTAGTAGGAAAGTGAGAGGAGGAGTGTCGACGAGTAGTAAGTAAAAAGGGAGGAGGTAAAGGCTAAGCTCGTAAGTATCTGAGAGGAGGACGAAGAGGAGGAGTGAGTGGAGTAGTAAGTAAGGAGGGGGTAGATAAGGCATACGAATATATCAGAACAAATTGACTGAAATGTATTCGTCCAGCTTTAATGATGTGTTTGCGTTCCTATATCTACTAGCATAAGAACTTGCTTATCCAAATTTCCATAATCTTATTTTACATTTGGTCTGAACTCTTAATTTAATATTTATTCTCTAATATATATATATATATATATATATATATATATATATATATATATATATATATATATATATATATATATATATATATACATTTAAAAGAGACACTTACACCGTTAAGTCCACACAACATCGGACGCCACTTCTACAAGACCAGGAAGGATTGTTACGGAAAGAATAAGGTTAATAGAGTTAATACCTTTTATTTGCCTAAAGCTCTGACGAGGCCTGTTATATCATGCGAAATTATTAGATAAAAAAGTCAACATGAAAAAGAAAAACAAACATTTTTATTTTATATTTTGATTTTAATAAAAATATCTGCATCTAACACATTGTTTTTATAGAAAGAATTTTACCTCTTTCTTTATGTTTAAAATTTTAAAGATGCTTAAAAAATGAACTTTCAAAAATGTATATATATATATATATATATATATACAATCCAAGAAAACTAACGCCACCAGAGTAAAATCCAGTCAATCCTAATTATATTAATGTAAAAGTTCCCAATAATAATAATAATAATAATAATAATAATAATAATAATAATAATAATAATAATAATAATAATAATATTTTAAAAAATGACACTGGCCTCAGCTCACACCACACAAAATAGTCGAGGAGGGTCAAGCAGGATGGGAAGACCAAGTAGGGAGACCAATGACCAGACATCTACTGGAAGAGTGCGGAAAGTGGTAGGACCTTGGGAAGGCTTATTGCCACCCAAGCTCCAGATGAGACCAATGGTCGTTTCCAGTGAGAAATCAATGGTAGGCGGCTGTTGCGATACCGCAAGGTCATTAGGGCTGGTGATCAAAACGCTGTGGAGAGTATTGGAAATATGGGGAGGCTGTTGTCACTCATACTCCAGGTAACATCACTGTTTTTTTAACAATCAGTGACGATAACTTGACATTATAATAAATAAGCTGTTTATTAAGTATAACTCTTTAATTTATACACACATTTAGGCTACTCATTTGCAGATATATTTAGATAAAAGCTGAAATTAAACCATACATCTTAATGCCTCTACTTAAACTAATTGTCCGATTATTATGAATTTTCGAACCCAGCTGCTAAGCGTAAGGGGTCATAGTGAAGGCTATATTCGGTTTAGTTTAGTTTAATATAAAGGGGTGGGGAGAAATGATTGAATCCCTTCGGTAAAATTGCAATACCTCTATTTTTGTGAAGTTTTAACAATGGCTATTACAAATGAGTTAATAAATGATCCCAACATTTCAGTTTCTAAATTATATTATAAACTATTATGCTCGGCATTCTAAAAATATATAATTCGTATTTCAACAATGCTTCTAGAAAACCATAGCATTTATTATCAAGCGGTTACATGAAGCGCATTTACTTTTGCTGTTGTATCCGAAGTATTGTTACTGCACGGGAGAGCGATAAACCTTCTGAAAGCGTTTTTCTCACCGAAACAAAATATACGAAGGAAATATTTTAAAATTAGAAACAAATAAACAGCATTTTTTTATATGTTTTAAACGCGTACACATGATGAAAATGATAATACTTGCGAACAGCGGAAAGTGTTAACATTTAACCCTGAACAACCAACACAATTTGGCAGTCGGGATATTTTCAAACTAGAAAAGGATAAAATGGCTGACCAAACTATTTAACACGTCGATTATGAAGAGAGAGAGAGAGAGAGAGAGAGAAAGAGAAAGAGAGAGACTGACAGACAGACATACACGCTTTCTTCATTCTTATCATAATATATATAAGATGTCAAGTTTGAAAAAAAATCAAAAAATCAAAAATATATATAATACAAAACCAATTTGAGATAATTATAAAGACGTTGTTTTAATTTTTCAAATAAAATTTCAAAACATGTAAAACAGAGCCACGCCTTCTAAGAGTAAGGGAGCTAAATCTATTGTTTACGTTGGCTAAATACTAGTTTTTCTTATAAGAATAACTTTGGACGTGAAAATCATTCATGAAATGGCTCATTCAACAAAGATAATGTTCAATCATTTCCATATAAGATGTATTTTATTGTCTTTACTAGTTTTTATTTTTACAACAATTTAAGTAAACGTAAAAATAACAAACAAAGTATTCTTCAACAGCTTTGTGTATTGCTTTTATGATTTCTTTTTTTTTTTGGCATCATACAAAAATATTAGAATAGTATTACACTCTATTTGATTCAAAATCTAAAATATGGCAAAAAATAAACGCATGTTTGAATTAATATTTAATATATAATAATTGTAAAACTGTTTTTGACTTATTTTACCCGGAAGCCTCCAACGACTAATATGCTCCACTCCCAGCAACACCCATTTATATTTAAGATTTATAAAATATTGATGCGATTACAAAATATACAAGATAATCAAAGTAAAAAAAACGACCGGGTTACACCGGGTATATCCAACAAAACATTATTAAAAGTTATGCATCAACGAGAAATTAGAAAGTTGTTATATTTGGAATCAAAAAAGAATACATGTACTAATTTAAAATTTAAAGTAATTGGTCGAATCAAGAACGGGGAAATTCGAATCAATTATTTCGAATTCTAAACTAGTTAAAGATATCTTAATATTATTTGTTACATTTTGCTAATACTTAATATTTTTAAACGAGTGTGACCCTTTGTCAAAAATGACAGAAAAAATAATGCTTGGCCATGGATCGCACTAATATTCATATTGATAATCATATATAATAACGTGTTAATCGGTGAAGTTCACAATAAATAAGATTAAGGAAAACGTCTCAAACTGGAAAGTGTAAACAATAGTAAAACCGAATTAATCAGAATAGAAAGAAGTAAATAAAAAGAAAACGTCTCAAACTGGAAAGTGAACACAATAGTAAAACCGAATCAATCAGAATAGAAAGAAGTAAATAAAAAGAAAACGTCTCAAACTGGAAAGTGAACACAATGTTAAAACCGAATTAATCAGAATAGAAAGAAGTAAATAAAAAGAAAACGTCTCAAACTGGAAAGTTAACACAATAGTAAAACCGAATTAATCAGAATAGAAAGAAGTAAATAAAAAGAAAACGTCTCAAACTGGAAAGTGAACACAATAGTAAAACCGAATCAATCAGAATAAAAAGAAGTAAATAAAAAGAAAACGTCTCAAACTGGAAAGTGAACACAATAGTAAAACCGAATTAATCAGAATAGAAAGAAGTAAATAAAAAGAAAACGTCTCAAACTGGAAAGTGAACACAATAGTAAAACCGAATCAATCAGAATAGAAAGAAGTAAATAAAAAGAAAACGTCTCAAACTGGAAAGTGAACACAATGTTAAAACCGAATTAATCAGAATAGAAAGAAGTAAATAAAAAGAAAACGTCTCAAACTGGAAAGTTAACACAATAGTAAAACCGAATTAATCAGAATAGAAAGAAGTAAATAAAAAGAAAACGTCTCAAACTGGAAAGTGAACACAATAGTAAAACCGAATCAATCAGAATAGAAAGAAGTAAATAAAAAGAAAACGTCTCAAACTGGAAAGTGAACACAATAGTAAAACCGAATTAATCAGAATAGAAAGAAGTAAATAAAAAGAAAACGTCTCAAACTGGAAAGTGAACACAATAGTAAAACCGAATTAATCAGAATAGAAAGAAGTAAATAAAAAGAAAACGTCTCAAACTGGAAAGTGAACACAATAGTAAAACCGAATCAATCAGAATAGAAAGAAGTAAATAAAAAAAATGTTTTCATTATTGAAATAAAAGTAGGGATTTCTTTCCGAATTCATTTTAGACGGCGGGGGATATCCAGTTTCTATTTGCTTTCTTCCTTCCCCATAACACTTAAAATGGTATCGCCCTATAAAGTGTATTCAGTTGTTTTCTGCTTGGCAAAATGTATACATTTACATACCAAAATCAGATAAAGATTTATAGTATTAACTTTTTAAGCAATACATGAATATAAGCGATCATAGTTGTTTCATTTCTTGAAAAATATTCTGATTCGGGTTGAACTCTGAATAACTGATTTTAAAATCTTTGAAGATATCGAGTAAGCCAATAAAGGATCTCTTGTAATTTAATAGAACAAAAAGTTGACAAACCCCTATAAACTGACAGAAACGTGGTGGATATAGTCATATACCAGATAGAGGAAGAGCAAAAGAGAACGGGAGAAGAGAAAGAAAGGGTGATATAAGAGAAAGAGAAAAATAAAGAGAGAGAGAGAGAAAGAAAGACAGATAAAGAGTGTGGGACAAAAACATTACTGTGACAAAGATACACTGTGGGGGGAGAAGAAACAAAAGAAAGGGTGCCGAGAGAGAGGGAGAAGACGAATGAAATAAACAAAAGTTGTAAGTAATAAAAATAGATAAGAAAATAAACAAAGGACGAGGAGAAACGTGGTTGATATAGTGATTTAATCTGAGATAGATAGATAGATAGATAGATAGAGAGAGAGAGAGAGAGAGAGAGAGAGAGAGAGGAAAATGGAATGAGAGAAAATAACCAAAAAAGGGTGACAGAGAGAAGAAAAGATCAAAGGGTGATAGAAAGAGAGAGAGAGAGAGAAAATAAAACAGTGTGCGATGGAGAGGGAGGAGGAGAGGAAAGGATACAGAGGGTTGGAGATAGAGGGGAGAGGAAAAGAAAAAAAGAAGGGGTGACAGAAAGAGAGAAAGTAATGACAAAACTGGGACAGAGAGAGGGGAGAGAGAAACAAATAGTGACATAGAAAGGAAGGGAGAAAGAGAAGAGAGAGTAAGGGAAGAAGAAGGAAAGTAACAAATGGTGATATAGAGAGAGAGATGGAGAGAGTAAAAGAGAGAGGAGAGAAATAAAAAGAAAAAAACGTGCCAGAAAGAGGAAGGGAAAATAGTAAGGGAAAGTTGTTTCCGTCATGTACATTTGATATATATGAAAGGTTTCAGTTACAGCTTTTAATATGTAGCTGCAAAGAAGCTTAGAAGAGTAATTGATTAATTTCCTGGAGGTAATGCATTTACAAAGAATAACTAAAGTTTGTTCAAGTCGCCTTTCATGTCATTTCCGAATAAGGAATAAATGTTTCGCCGAGTTCCAACTTCTTTGTCGCATGCAATAATACATATTCTAAAATATATCCCTTCAATTTCGTTGATGTGTTTCGACATCCGAGCGAAGAGGGTATCCATAGGGGGTTTAAAAGTGCGGCTAACACAAGATACATAAAACATAAGAAAAACCAATGGAAAGTCGCGTAACATAAGAAATAATGAAAGAAAAAAAACAACTAAATCTTCGAGAACATACATCGAACACTTCGCAAGCTAATAAACATGATCGAGAAAACAGAGAGAGAGAGAGAGAGAGAGGTAGACAGGGAGAGAGAGAACGATCGTCCTAAGCTGTTCGCTAAAGAATTGAGCACTTAAACGACATTGGATTGCATTCTCCGCAGAATTGAGACGGTGATGTTTATGCGAGGCGTTGGCTGTTCGATTTTGTATTCAAATCGTTCGCCGTTGATTTGACATTCGATGATATTCAAGATTTATTTATTGATTAGCTTATTCTTTTTCTTACGTTTTTTGGCTTCATTTTTACATCCGTTTCGTGTGTTGTTTGAAACGATGTTCGTACAGCAAAATATCTCGGCAAAATGTGTCTGCATATTTATTCTTGCGAAAGCGTCAGTTGACACTTTAGTACTAAACAAATGGAAATATTTCAACACATTAAAACATTGTGTATTCCTTGCGTTTAACACAACACAGGGCTGGTGTGCTCTCAAATAGGTATATATTGATGTAGATCAGATATTCACTTTTCATCGATATATCTATTTATATAATGTTATGTATGTGTATACGTTTATATATTTTTATAGATTATATAAAATCTCAAAGGTGTTAACTAATCACAATTAATGTGGTATATATATATATATATATATATATATATATATATATATATATATATATATATATATATATATATATATATATATATATATATACATAGTTACATTCCAATGATCATAAGAAAAACAGCAATCCAAAAATATACTTTTCATATTGATTTCAATTTCTTTATTTTCGTATTTCGGAGAATACCTGTATTTTTTTTTCTTCCTACATACAAAACTATTTTCTTTTTTAAAATTGTATATATACTATTAATTGTTTTTTTTTTAAATAAAACGGTCAAGAGATAATCTATAGTGTTTAGTTTCAGTTTTCTGATTATCAGAGCAAGAAGTTGATTTACAAATAACATGAAAAAACATATTATTTCAAAAAATGGAAAACGGAAACTAGGTAAAGTTTAAGAAGAAAACTTGACAAAAAATGGCAAATACGTGAACAAAACCAAAACACTTACATGAAGAGTGTTGACAACATCTAAGAACCTCTCAACCCTCTCACATTAAAGAACAACACCCGGTATTTGAAACAACTCTGAATACAGTACCGTCAGAAAAAATGGTGTTATTCATCGAAAGACGAAAATAAAAAAAAATTAAATTTAAAATTAAAATGATGGAGTTGGATTATTTTTCCTATGATAATTGAAATACAACTATAATGTATATGTGGTTTTAATCTTGTAATATAACCTCATTGAACTTTAAATTAGCAGAATTTCGGAAATTATAAGGAGTATATTCCTAAATATATATTTTCTATAAGAATTACTAATATATATATATATATATATATATATATATATATATATATATATATATATATATATATATATTTATTTATTTATTTATTTATTTTGGTACAGAAAATTAGTAATCATTCGTACCGTCGGTTTCAAACACGGAAGGACTTTGCCATCCGGCTCTCTTCAGCTACTGTTGGGACAACAGAAGCTGTACCAAAAGAAATAAATAGTACTCTCTTAATTTTATTTAATCGAGCACTCTGCTGGGATGTTTCTACTATATTACAAATAAAGAATATATAGTGTTTAGATTTCAATATTGCGTTGATAATCCGAATAAAAGAGCTCAATGTACATTTAAATAAAGCAAAACAGAATTATTAAAAGGAAAACTATACACACATTAAGGTTGTATATATTATCAATTATTTCGACCTATTAATTAGGTCTCCTCAGATGTATAAACAACCACGTTTACAAACCAAATAATGAGATAAATTGATCATCGTCATAAAAAGATGAATTCACTTTATTGATTGGTCGATGTAAAAAAGGGGTAAATGGTAAAATAATCGAGGAGGGGTGACAGAAGTAAAATATTAATTTCCCTCTTCTTTTTTTACATATACAAAAATATAAACAAATATATAAGAGAATTCGTGTTTGCTATTCAGGGAAATGAATTATCTCGGTTAAAATTTCGAATGTAAGCTTTATAGGTAAAATATATAGGATGAAAGGTTCTGAGCGTTCACGATTAAAAGTTCCGTTTAATTATTTATGATAATAAATTAAAAAACGAAAATGCAGGACGAAGATTTCAGTTTAGATTAAAAATTATCAAAAACTTAATTTGTTATAACGTCAGGATTCGAGATGATCTACAATACAGAATTATAGTTTGGTGACATTTTAAAACGATGTATTTACAAATTGGCGTTTTATTAAATTGGTATATAAAATAATAATAAATAATAAAAATAAAATAATAAATGAGACTAAAACGGGAGGAAAAAGGTAATCCTCAGATTAAGAATAACTGCCCACTTTAGGGAAATTGTAACGTCGAAAGCGTTGTATATAAGGCCACGATTTATCCTAGAGAGAATACTAATAATAAGAAAGTGTACATAGGAATATTCGCTGGTAAGTAAAAACAACGATTCTACGTCCACAAACACTAATTATTAAACCCGCATGTCATCAATCAAACGGAATTAACCAAACATTGGTGGTTTTTAAAAAACAACAATTTAACACCAACTGTTTCGTGACCCATACTATGCCATTCTAACACTCAGAAAGGATTCAGACAGAGATGCAATTTGTGCCTTGAGGAAAACATTAGAATATTAAAATACCAAGAAATTTTTTTTTTAAATAGACGAGAAGAACTGATGGCTAAATGTAGACACAGGCACAGTTTTAAAATTAATAGCACGTTAGAAAGTTATTTGTAAATAACAATTCTTTTAGAGTATAGTTACAATAAGAGTTCTAACTGTAAAAATAAATGCTAGTAAATTAGTAAGGTTTTGTTTTATACCAATTTAGTAAAACACACATTTATTTTTCTTTCCTTAAACAAAGGCTTTTCAAAGATTAACATCTTATCATCAGAGGAATTACATAAATAAATAAGTTGGCGGTGTAAAAGTAAAAATTAAAAATTTGAAATAATTTAAAGTAATGGAGGGTATGCGTGTAAAAATAGTCTGTCCATTCACCAACTCTACAGACACCATATTTTATTTATCTCGTATATTCAGCTTAAACCATTTCACTATAGGATCTATCCTCTAAATGTATACTTTTAGTTTCATATTATATATATATATAGGGTGGCGCAAAAGTCACGCATTAGTTTGATTCAAACTAATGCGTGACTTTTGCGGGATTGTTTGGCGAGCTAAGCGCAGATTTTCTGATTTTAACTGGCCTTCACGTTCACCGGATTAAACAGCCGCTGACTTTTTAATTTGAGGTTATACGGAGGAAAGGGTATATGTGAACGAGCCTACAATGATTCAAGAGCTTAAAAACAATATCAGACATGAAATCAAAGAACTAGAGCCAGTTATTCTAAGGAGTGTGATGAAAAATGCCATAACTAGAGCTCGTCTTTGGGAGGCCGAAAACGGTGGCCATTTAAAGGATATTATTTTTAAAAAACTACTGCAACAAAATTACCAAGTAAATGTATTATTTATCAGAAAAGCCTAGTTTCAAACCAATGCGCGACTTCTGCGCCACCCTGTATATATATATATATATATATATATATATATATATATATATATATATATATATTAGCTTTCTCTTCGATTTTGAATATGACCACATTTTGCGTATCGATGTGATATTAGTATGAAGGTTCCCAGTGAGAGACGCGGATATGGTTCTTCAAGCCTGCCATACCTTTACAGACCTTACCACAGATGGGGCAGGTGTTGTGATGATCTGAGGGGATGCTATAAATGAAGCCACTTCTTATCCGTGTTTGACTCTGAAAAGAAACTGCACGTGACATTATTACCAAGTTGCACTCTTGACATCTTAGGCGATCCATGTTTCCTCTTCCTAGCTGTTCTTTTCTGGTTCTGATGGTTCCTCCTATTCTTTTTTTAAAAGCTTGCTGCCTTCAAAAAGCGATTTACCCCACTTTGACTTATCTACATGACCCACTCGCATTCTCCAACAACAATTTCAAATCACTTCAAATCGTCTTTCAGACACTCTTTGAATCGCTTACGAGGTTTTTGCTGTGGGGGAGTATTCTCAGTGTGTTCTCCATAGATCACCTGCTTAAGACGAATAAGATGACTGACTCAACGAAGTCTGCGTTTTCTTCATATGTTTGTTTCTCAATGTTTGGAATTGCAGCCTGTTCCAACACTTCGGTGTCCGAGGTAAAGCTGCTTCAACGGATGTTAAGCAAGTGCCTAAGGCAATTCTGCTGGAAACGCTCTAACAGGATAATATGAGCTATGTAAGTGGTCTATTTCTCACAGGCTTATAAAAAAGTTGATACCACACAGGCATCATACACATAGATCTTAGTTTAAAACCTGACGTCACGTAGTGCCCACTTCCGTTTCTCCAAATGACCAAAATACACAACAGCTCGTTCACTACGTCCATCTATTACAATATCCAACGACTCGTTTCATCAGAAGAACCCTACCCATGTATATGAAACATATGAAACGATCTACCACAGACAGTATGTGGCCTTCAACAAATATATCAGGTTCCTGACACGGTTTGCCAGCGGTTGGGGTAAACATAATCTTTGTCGTTTCCAGGATTATTTTGAGACCAATGCTTCTACATGCACATGCACAGTGATATATTATATCCTGCATACCATTCTGCGAGTGAGCCACAGAATCTACATAATCTTTATAGAGCAAATCTCGAACGATAGTGGATAATGTCCTTGACAAAGTCTTAAAACGCTCTAAGTTATACAGTAACGTGCGAAATCGAACATACACACCTTTGTCTCAGTTAGGGAAATCCAAACGACAGCGTTACAACAACGTAAATTGAAACCAAAGTGGGTGCAGGTATATTGCACTGCTTAACACCATTGTCAATTGCAACGGGTTCAGAGAGATAACCACCGCAGTTGACACGTGCTTTCATGTTCTTGTGCAGCTCACAAAGGAGTCTAACAAAGCTATGAGGACGTCCCAACTTACCCAATACCTTCAACAAGGCATCCCAATGAACTGTATCAAACTCCTTCTTTAGATCAACAAACACTTGATATAGGTCTAGATGATGTTCACTACACTGTTCCTGCATTTGACGCGCCGTACAGATCCTATCAGTGGTACCCCTATTTCTCCTAAAGCGACACTGACTCTCAACAAGCATTAGCGGACAGATGTAGGCATTCTGACAATTCAACACGATTATTGTAAATACTTTTCTTGCCGCACTCATCTCTCTACCCTTTATCCTTGTACAAGGAGACTATAATGGGCTCACGCCAATCTTGGTAAACATGCCTGTCAAACGAGATGAAAACACCATTGCACGCAAATTGTAAAATGTAATGGTGGTAAATTTATTGGCCCGTCGCGTTGCCCTATTTATTTAAAACTTCCATGGTAAGGTTCTAACGGCCTTGACATTGGCAACAACATTTCTTCTTCTACTCAACGTTGTTTTCCAGCAACCATGCTGAGAGTAGTTTACACGACTCGAACCTTTTGCTCTTCTTTTCGTAAGAATGTTTTGCTAGCCATTCAAAAGAATTCTGTTGTTTATAAATCCCTGTGTCAGTGTGGAGCTGACTACGTTGGTAAGACATCCCAACAATTAGGAATTAGAATATCCCCACACATGCCACATGACATTCGTTTACATAACGTTTCGAGATTATCTGGGAACATTCAAGCACAGGAATCAGCCATCGGTAATCACCTGGTCAGTACAAATAGTTGTTCTTACAAGTATTCTGGTGGGTGGTTTTCTGTTTTATACAGTTCCAGGTCGAACTACCATCTCAATATTATAGAGGCGTAAGTTATTAACAATTCTCGATCTAGCCTGTGTAGACAAAATATTTTGAAGCATCAGTTGAATACTTTTAATGATTCAAATCCACCAAGACGTTGAGAGATTTACGTTTTTGTTTTTTTTTCTCTCAAAATGTTTCCCCTCATATCTCATTCGATTTTCTTTGTTTTTAATTTATCATTCTGAAGTTTTCTCTTAGAGGGTCAGACGATAAGGCCGTAAGGAACATTTTAGCAATTTTCTTGTTTTCCACCTTCCTGTTTTATTGATTAAAAATGTTTCCTTTGAAATTTATCCTACGATTTTGTTGTACGCGAGATTTACCTATATATTTATATATATATATATATATATATATATATATATATAAATATATATAAATAATTTAAAGAAGTGACGCTACGAACATGTGTAAACAACTTTTTTCAACAATTGTTTGTTATTTTATTATTTTATCATTTTATAATTTTGTAATTTCATGACGCGGTTTCGAGCTTTTGTGCTTGCTCTCTTAATGGAAAATATATCTGAAGAGAGCAACCAGGAAAGCTCGAAACGCGTTATAAAATCACAGAATTATAAAATGATCAAATAATAAAATAACAAACAATGGTTGAAAAAAGTATTTTACAAATGTTGGTAGCCTCACTTCTTTAAATATACATTTTTCTCTCGTTGAAACTGCACTGATGCTGCATTACCCTCTACTCTCTCTCTCTTTCTTCTTCTTTCCCTCTCTCTCAATATATATATATATATATATATATATATATATATATATATATATATATATATATATATACATATCTATATATATAAACATTTTTAATTTATATGTATGTATATGTGTATACATGTGGATTTGTGTATACATATTTACTTTACTTCTTCCCTCGATATATTCGAATTTATTCAACTCATATTTCTATACGTATCCCCTTACATATATACCTTAATTGTAGGTGTTTCCATGATGTGCATCTTTCTAAATTGCCACACCTAGGAAAGCCGTCGTAAAAGTGTGGCAAAATGGTCAAATGTATTATTCAGTTTTAGATCTTTTCTTTCTATTTCATCTCATTTCGTCGGATTTATGTGATCCTTTTCTTTGTCCTATTTATGAAATTAATAAACTGTAGAAGAAATACCCTTAAGGCATTTGTTCATTTTTTTGAAATCCTATATAACTGTAGTTACGTTTTTTTTATTGAACCTTGTACGCGAAGTGTAAACTTTAAGAAAAATTCAAAAAGAAAAATAAGTAATCTACTTAAGTTTAATCGATTAATGGATCTACAACCTATAAATAGACATTATCGTTTATAGTTGGTATTTGTTTGCAGAAGTAGAAAAGTTAATTAACAAATAGGGAAAAATAAACGAGACAGAGAGATTCGAGAAGTAAAGACGTGTTTATTCATTCTTATTATTCCCGATAATATTTGGAGGAGGGGCCCATAATGAAGTATAGGTTGATTTTTTTTCTGATGTTAATGCCACGTTATCATTGGTTGTAATGTTATTAACTAACCTGACGAACATTTTCAATTGAGAAGAGTTAACTTATTTAAGGGAAACGCCGATAGCGTTTACATTTCATTATTTTGTTTCGTATTTCGTTTTATTGATTTTGTTGTTTCTATTTTTATATTTCCTCGTTTTTTCTGGCATTTTTGTTTATTTCTTGTTCGGTTTTGTAAGAACAAGTCCGACCCAAAATTGAACTCATTTTCTTCATGCAGTTCACATATTCGTTTAACTCGTTATTTGTTCAAGTTTCTTCTTGTGTCTCCCTTTTATTTGTTTACAATTTATACAGTTTCTTTTATTCTCGGGAAGTTTTTTCTTCTCTTCAGTTTCATTATGTCCATTTTTGTTTTTAAAGATTTCCTATAAAAATCGACAAAAATAAAAAATAAAAAAACACGTATGACATTTTTGAAAAATAGATGCTGTGACAAGAATTTAACTAATAAAAACAATCTACAATAATAATGCTTCTGTAAAGATACGGCCGACTAAACTAATCTCTCTCTCTACACACACACAACCACATATATATATATATATATATATATATATATATATATATATATATATATATATATATATATATATATATATAAATATATGAAATATTTAAATAATGAAACTAAAGTATATCCGATAACCATATCCTATCACAGTTGGATCTAATATAAAATAATTATATACATATATATATATATATATATATATATATATATATATATATATATATATATATATATATATATATATATATGTGTGTGTGTGTGTGTGTGTGTGTTTAGACATTATTTTATTAAAACTATACATTATTTTTATCTTCCATCAATACCTTCAGTTTCAAGGAAACACTCAAAAATCAGTATTCAGGTATAAAGATGTCAAATGTAGCCGATTCTTTAGTGACTGTTGTGATAGCTAGCCTTTGCTCACCGTGAAAAAATAGCAGTTTAACATTTAGAATACGCATACTGTTATATTCAAGTAACATATAGCAATTAGTACTAGAAACGGAAACGGCACCCTAAGAAATTAAACGATAAAATATTTAAATACTATTTAAAAAATTATCAATATTTTTAATATTTAAATGAAGAAATGCCGAAGTTTTTTTTTCACCTATCTTAACTATATTAACCTAAAACCATTTATGCTAATTTATTTCTATAATACAGCATGACAGTTTGAAATACTGTATATAGGTATCTGTAAGCACCCATTTACATTTTTAGGTCTTGCTAATTTGCATATTTATTTTTTAAATACTT
Source organism: Sepiola atlantica (assembly GCA_963556195.1). Lineage (NCBI taxonomy): Eukaryota > Metazoa > Mollusca > Cephalopoda > Sepiida > Sepiolidae > Sepiola > Sepiola atlantica. The sequence goes on along the minus strand of OY744523.1, from coordinate 49,174,240 downwards.
TCTAATGAATTGAAATTCTGTGAGATGCATTTGCATTGTATATGTTTTTATATAAACGCAATAGTTTTGTTGATAATAAACGTCTGATTTCGCTGAGATGCTGAGAACAGATACTAAACTTCGGTATTGGATCTAAAAAAATAATGTGTTTATTACTATGAATTTAATTTAAAAAAAAAAACAATCTGATGTAATTTATAATTGTATCGTATTTTAATGAGTGTATTTAGGGCCGTGTGGGTTCGTATTATCAACGAAACTTTTTAAGTGTTGTTTTTATGCAATAAATCCAAATATTTCGATCGCGACCGATCATTTTTAATGAAGCTGAGAATCCAACATTATGAATATTTTCTTTTGTTATATTTCTTTATAGTAAAATGTAGTGACTGGTTTATATAAATTAAAAAAATATGATATAAAAATATAAATGATTCTTTAAAGTTTTTGTAAAAATAAAAAATATTTTCACTGAAATTATGGTCTAAAATTAATGTGTTCATATATAGAGCCAATGCGTTATGCAGAAAAAAGTAAAGGTTGGGTGAGCATTACATTATAATCAACGGAGTCCAGACGACAGAATCCGAAATCCGAAGTATGAAGCGATCAGAATACAGTTAAGAAAAAAGTAATTTAATAAGATGAGTGACTCATCCAAAATATCATAGAAGATCAGTAAGACATCAATATAAATAAAGTAATTGTCAAATGTATAGCTTCCGTGGCAATCAAAGTTTCAAAAGGTGAAACAAATTTTGATTTAACGTTTCGGCCGTTGTATCCTCCAGTATTATTTGTCTTTCGTTTTAGTCGGAAACCTTCCGAGATTTTCAAACTGAACAATTTATTTAATATATCAAGGTAGACTTCTACTCTTTGAGATTTTGTCGAGAATCAAAGTGTAGTATCGGCTAGTTCAAGAAAAATCCTTATAGACTAAGGCAACTTTTATTTTTTTACCATAATGCCTGTTTTGGGATGTTGGATTTTCACCACATTAAACAACGACTTTGTGTCTATTTCTTTCATCATGGAGAGGCAAGTGAATAAGGACTTCTCTAATTTCGCGTTATTTATTTTACTATAAAATAACCAACTATCAAGTCCAAAGAACACTCGAGGATAAGAGCGCAAGAGGTTGATAGACAGACAGTTACTCATTATGAATATGATGAATCGGTTGAAAATCTTTCCTAAAATAACAGCCAGACGAGATGAATATTTCCATCTTTGTCAGAAATATCGCTCGTGGTTTATGAGAACGAAAAGACAAAATAAAGGAAAAACTACCGTAACGAAGCTTTCTACTCTCCATCCGTCTTTTGACAGTTGTGTATTTTTACACAAGAGTCACAATTTATCAAAGCCAAAAGTCCACTCGAGGATAAGAATTAGTGAGTTTGCCAGATGGACAGTGGGATAACACAGTAATGATTGGTAACGATGGTTGGGCACGATGGTTGAAATTATGCAGAATTTGATTACAATAATTAGTTTACATTGGACTTAGAAACGACTATGTTGTAGTAAGCTGGGAAGCAGGCCCGCTATATTATGTTCCATAGTCGGCTAGTTCTATCAAAAAACTATGTTTATTTAAGCTCCGTTTATTTGTAGGTATAGGAAGAAATGTAAATTATTGGCAGTAATTGTAGCCTTGTGTCTAGTGTTGCTGCGTGTCCACACACATATGTCATCTGACTGACTAATTGTTGTTTAGTTGCCGACATACCGACTATAAAAAAGTTAGTACTGGTTGTCATGGCACTAGTACCTGGTGCGATAGGATACCAGACCAAACTACATAGGCTTTTTAGCCGGGAATTAAACTCACAAGTAATTGATGTCGGGCAAACGGTCGAAGCATATGGCATCAATAAATTTCGGCGTGCCTCAAGAACCCATTCGAGGCCAAACCCTCTTCCTGATCTCTATAAGAGAGTATCCAAATCATATTCTTAGCTAATTCGTTGATATATATGCAGATAGCAAAACTATGTATGGCAACACTTCGAAAGGCATCAATGATCAATATCTTTCTCACAGTATCTCTTTCGACTGGAAGCACGTCCATAATAGGGGAAATATTGCTTGTGACCTGTTCTACAACGAAGCTTTAGTCTTTTCACAACAAACGCTCCGATCTTCACTTTTCCCAGTCGAAATGAATGGTTATTTTTTCAGGGAAGAGATACGTCCTAAGATAGAATACTTGTATCATATCTGGAGAGATATGATATGACTTTTATCATATCCGGAGAGATGCAAATCAAAGCAACCTATCCGGTCTTGACAGAGTACAAAATCGACTTCCCAATCGAGTAGGGGAGAGTCTTTTCTCGTTCTAACAGAAGAACTGTTGCCAGTCTCGCTATACTGTCTCACTATGTTTATTGTACGTGCTGGACGAAGCTTCAATCATTGTACACTCTCCTGCAAGACATTCACAGCAAGAAATAATCTAGCTACAACCACCACAAAAAAACTTTCCTTTCTATCTCTCTCTTTACCAAAAACCAAACGAAACTTCCATAAACAAAATTGGATTCCTAGAACATCTCATCTGTGGAACAAGATACAAAAAATCTGCATCTCAACCAACCATGTTCATCTTCATGTTTAATATGAAAAACTACTTTTTTTGAGCAGTCATCCTGGATAATCCATTCCTTTTAGTAACCTTCCCCCCCCCATTGTTTCCGGTCTTTTCGTGGCGGTAATTATCGTCAATCTTCAATCCCTTTCTTCGAGTGACCCCGGCCTTTAGAAGTGGTGACCCATTAGTAATAAACACATGATTATTTAACTATTATCTTATGTCACGTTTTCTTTCTTATGTTGTAATTAATTAGCTTGTGTTACTAATAGTATATCTGTTGCATAGTTTGGCACGTGTTCTTCCATAGGTTTTCTATGACACTATATTTTATCTACAACAGTGTGCTTCATCGTTCAAGAGGTTTTTAACACAATACAATAAATGGCATCTCAATGTTGTATCTACCCCTGGCCAGGGATAATGTCACGTAAACCGTGGCAGTAAATAACGATTGAGATGTATGTAAACCCCTTTCCAGCCCGGAGTATGTTCTCCTTACGAGCACTAGGGATTTCTACCCTGCGTCTAGCTGGTTACGTACTTCGTTTCTGTCCAACATATTTAACTATGTGCTATATAACTTACATTATATTTCAATATTATACTCACCAATGCACTTGAACTATGTAATATAAATCCTGGAAGGGTCTCGTGATGAAGTCGATACGACCTGGTGTGCCAAGTTCGAATCCTGTCGGTTTCATAGAACTATTTTCACTATCCATTGTGTTTACATTAACATGGCCCACCATGTATGTAGCTGATTCTACAAAGAACTAAGAAAACTCCTGCCAACAAAAGAATCGAGCCAGTCAAACACTCGCACAATGCTCATTCATATGAATTTACGTTTTTTTATGTAAATTCAAGTCTATATCCCGTCGAATCTATTTTAATTTTTAATCCATAATATTCCTAAAACAATTGATATAAAACAACTTGTGTTCAACTAATCGTATACAATTTATCTCTTACTTTATCTAGTGTGTTTTCGCAATGAGATACCAAATAGGCGTTAATATAAAGTAAAAAAGAGCCAACATCCAAATGTCAAAATCTACTATTGCTGAATATCGTACAAGGCCTTGTATGAATTTTAATAAGTTTTCATTGTTATAAATATATGTAAGATATGTATAACATGTGCATATGGGTGGCATTCCTTTCATGTTGACCGCCATAATTAACCTCAATGAACTGCATATAACCTATCACACTCCCTTGAATATACGCCATGCGTATGTCAAATCTGGTTGATAGTTAACCAGTAGTTTCGGGACTTGTAACAGACGAACAGCAGAGAAACGGGCAGATAATGGATGTGATGCATTCGATTAGGAATATTTTCGTTTTTGTGATTTTAATTTTTATTTATTCTCATGATAATCTTTTTTTATTCTTTTTTTTTATTCCTGACAACACTAATTCCAATTTGGTATATTATTCCCTTATAATTGTTTTCTTCGTCAGCGCCATTTTTTGTTTTTTTTCTGTTTCTCTTTCTGTAATATATACAGCGGGAGTACAAATATCATTCTAATGATGTGGCGTTTTTATTATTATTATTATTATTTTTATTATTATTATTATTTTTATTATTATTATTATCATTATTATTATTATTATAATAATTATTATTATTATTATTATTATTATTATTATTATTATTATTATTATTATTATTATTATTATTTGTACTCACTAGGAGTTACCACACAGGTCATCTTCAGTGATTGCTCACCGGCAACAACCGGTGGTGTTCCCTGGAGTCTGCGTGACAACAAGCCTCTCCAGATTTCGAATTACTCTCCAACTCTTTTTTATAACCACCGCAAATGAACTTGCAGTATCGCAACAGTCGCTTACCATTGATTTCCGTTGATTAAAACCATTGGTCTTCTCTTAGATTTGGGTGGCAATAAGTTTTCCCAAGGTCCCAGCATTCTCTGCACTCTTCCAGTGGAGGTCTGGTTTGTGCTGTCCCTCCTCGGTCTTCTCATCCTCTTTGACCCTCTACAAATATTTTGTGTGATTTCAGCGTAGTTTGGCACCATTTTTTTTTTGGGGGGGGCGTATGATGTTTCTTGCAGTGGCGTTTTTCTTGTGGTTTTCTTTTCTCCGTGTTCTTCAAAGTTACTGGTTACTATTCGTAGCTTATGCAGGTTGGTTGCTGCATTCAAGAATTTTCCGTAAGATTGTAGCTGTGTTGATCAGTGCCGTCCTCTGTATAGTCTCAGTGATCTCTTTGATTCCAATCTCTCCCAGTCTTTTCTCCAGTTTTTTTAAGACTATTCTTATGGCTCCTGCGATTCTTGGTATTATACTGACTTTCTTCATGCTTCGTATTCCTTTCAGTTCTCTGGCAAGTTCTGTGTATTTGATCTTCCCTCTGTTTTTTACTGGAACGGCGAAGTCTACGATTTTGCAAGATTTTTCCTTTTTGTTGATTATTATACCATCCGGTCTCCTTGCTTGTATGAGTGTCTCTGTAGTACATCCATATCCCAGACGATTCTGTGTTTCGTCTTCCAGTACTGTTTCTGGTTTATGTTTGTACCATTTGTCTGCGTATTAGAAATTCAATTGTTTGCACAGTTCCAAGTGGACTGCTTTCCCCACGCAGTCATATATGTTATTGTATTCTTTTGGAGCTATTTTGCTGCATTCATTTATTATATGATTTACTGTTTCGTTTCTTTTTCCACACAGTCTTCATTTACTGTTTTGCTGGGTTTTATCTATTTTAGTTTTAATGTAGTTTGCCCTAATCGTATTGTTCTGTGTAGCCATCAGTAAAGATTTCGTTTCTCTTTTCAGGTGCTCTTTTCTTAGACACGTCTATATATTGTCGTTGGTTCCTTCTCTTGTCAGTCTTAAGAAGCGTCCGTGAAGTTATTTTTCTTCCAACTTTTCTTTTCCTGTTTCGGTGCTTCCCGAGTTGCTCGTTGGAACGGTGTCTCTTGCTGTGGTGATTAGTTTTTTCCGTTTACTGTGCTATATAGTTCTCCAGCTCTTTTTTGTGTCTTCTATACTTACAAGCCATTTCCCCCTTTCGTTTCTTTTCATATAGAGTATGTCCATATCGTCTTTTAGGTGTAGTGCGTTTTGCATAGTCATTAATTTTCTAGTCCTCTTTTTAAGGTGCCTGGGTTTGTCTTTAGTCCAGCCTATGAATGGTCCAGAGTATCTTATTAGTGATACTGCCCAGATGTTTATTCCTATCATTAGTGATACTGCCCAGCTGTTTATATATATATATATATATATATATATATATATATATATATATATATATATATATATATATATGTATATATATGTGTGTGTGTGTGTGTGTCGAGGCAGCATTTTTCTCTAAGGCACGTATTATTATACTAGAACCTTTACACATTAAAACAAAAAAAACGGTTATTAACAGGATTAATGTTAACGCTAGTACTAATATACTTAAATGTTTATAATACTAAATAAATATAGTTTCGTATTTAAATTTTCCCGCCAAAATTAACTATAAACTCACTCCAGGTCTTTACCTGATTGACATTATTCCACTGAAGATGGACCAAGATGGGTAAGAAAGTACTTTGGCCCTAAAAGAAAATTGCGGCAGATTCATCAGCCAATTCTCATCCGAGATTAGGACTTTAATCCGGAAAATGTAAGAGATCTATAGAAAAAAAAATATATATGTGTGTGGGGGGGTGTTTATTAATATGGTAAAACACAGAACATAAAATTATGAAGAAGTTAAGCTCTTTTTCTAACTAGGACAAAAATTTCACCAAATTATTATTATTATTATTAGTAGTAGTAGTAGTAGTAGTAGTAGTAGTAGTAGTAGTAGTAGTATTAATAATATAATTATTAATATTTTTATTGATATAATGCTTCATCAAATTTGTCTGTACTGACAACTTTGTTTTGTTATTTAAAAAAGATCGAAAGAAGAAGATTAACACTGGTAGATTACACAGGAAAGAACACACTCACATGATGTACCATATAAACACACATGCATATATATATATATATATATATATATATAATAAAAGTTTTTAAAAAGGTTTAAGGCAATGCGAAGATCCGGGTTGCTGGAAGCTGTGAAGAACAAAAACAGAACAAAACCGAAATAAGTCGGATATAGATCGAAAGGTTTGTTTATTTTTCTAGACAGCAAGGGTGTTAGTTTGTAATGTCCGGATTATCAAGAATTAATTTGATATTTCGAGAGATTTTTTTTTTCCTTATTCCTCTCCTTGTCAAAAATAAAGAAAAGAAAAATCCCGGGTACCGAGAAAATGCCAGGAGCGCTGGGGGGTTAAACCGGAAGTGTTCAGAGTAAAGTATTCAGAGGAAAATTAAATAGATTCTTTTTTATTTATTTATTTTTTTTGTTTTTTTAAATATATATATATATATATATATATATATATATATATATATATATATATATACACCCATATATATATGTAATTGTCTGTTGTTTCTATTTATTTAATTTTTATTTTTATTTATATATTTACTATTATTGTTATTTGTTTTGTTACGTATAAAAGAACACATGAATACAAATATATCTTCCTTCTTCAAACATACTTCCTCATGCAATACTACACAACAAGACATAAAAGTTTCCATTTTAGCCTCGACCAGGAACCTAGGCGACCTAAGACTGATAAAAGCTATTCTCATTTCCAAACTTAGCCCATTTTTGAACCAAAGACATGAATTAAATTCTACCTTCATCATATAACCTACCCCCCCAGAACCCATCCCCAGATAATACCCCCCCCCATAATAAACACTATTTGCACAAATCATATCCGTTATACTAAGAATTGACCATTACTTTAGTTAAATAAATTCAACATACAAAGCCAATTAACAGAATAACAGAATTCCCTTTATAAATTAATACCAAAAATAAGAGATTTGTCTCCCCTTAACCAGCAAACTTTCCATACCTAAAACAATAGGCATTTAAGAGATAAATTAAAACCAATAAATAAGGATTAAACTTAACCAGACATAACTAAATTTTAATATACTGCACCGACAACAAATAATTAGCTATCTACAACACATTTAAAATCTAATGCTGGAATCAGCCTGTTGACAAACATATATACTATAAGTAATATCTACGTTTTATATACGAAAAAAACAAAAAACAAAAACAAAACCAAAAAAACAAAACAAATAACAATAATAGTAAATATATAAATAAAAATAAAAATTAAATAAATAGAAACAACAGACAATTACATATATATATGGGTGTATATATATATATATATATATATATATATATATATATATATATATATATATATATATATATTTAAAAAAAAAAAATAAATAAATAAATAAAAAAGAATCTATTTAATTTTCCTCTGAATACTTTACTCTGAACACTTCCGGTTTAACCCCCCAGCGCTCCTGGCATTTTCTCGGTACCCGGGATTTTTCTTTTATTTATTTTTGACAAGGAGAGGAATAAGGAAAAAAAATCTCTCGAAATATCAAATTAATTCTTGATAATCCGGACATTACAAACTAACACCCTTGCTGTCTAGAAAAATAAACAAACCTTTTGATCTATATCCGACTTATTTCGGTTTTGTTCTGTTTTTGTTCTTCACAGCTTCCAGCAAACCGGATCTTCGCATTGCCTTAAACCTTTTTAAAAACTTTTATTATTACTCCCAGCAATGCTTACAGCAAACTACCAATTTTTATATATATATATATATATATATATATATATATATATATATATATATAGAGAGAGAGAGAGAGAGAGAGAGAGAGAGAGAGAGAGAGGGGTGGGGAGAGAGGATACTTTCCGTGTGTGTAAACGAGAATAAAATCAAAAGTTAAATATTAACGTAACACAAATCATATGCATGCATGGCCGCACAGAAACACACAGACATACAACGCACACACACATAGTTTGAAACAAACGGTACCGATGCTGTTTTAATCTCTTGTAATATATATATATATATATATATATATATATATATATATATATATATATATATATGTGTGTGTGGGTGTGTGGGTGGGTGGGTGTGGGTGTGGGAGAGAGCGAAAGAGAGAGAAAACCATTAGTGTGTCTGTCTGTAAATCACATTTTCAAAAGATTCACAAAACATTAACTTGTATTTATAAATAACGCTTTTTTACGTTTAGAAATCAGAAAATAAAAATCGTTGTCTCACCCGCTAATATACACATAGGAAGGCAAACATTTACACACATGTAAATATATATATATATATATATATATATATATATATATATATATATATAAATATGCGTGTGTGTGTAGGTGTGTGTGTGTGTGTGTGTCTATTCGTATGTGTGTGTCTATGTGTGTATTGTTATTAATATGTTACAACCCAAAACATAAAATTATTAGAAAAATAGCTATTTTTCTCTCTTGGAACATAAATTATACGCAAGCACACATAAACACAATCATGCACGCACACACGCGCTTGCGCGCATACACGCATGTATGTATATGTAAATAAATATATATATATATATATATATATATATATATATATATGTGTGTGTGTGTGTGTGTTTATGCATGACTGTGTATGTGAGTAAAATTCAATGACAAATAGAAGAAATTGATAAAATCCTAAAAGCTGAAAACGGAAAAACATTCAAAAACATTTCAAATAAAGAAAATGGAGCGAATTTCACAATGCGCGGCTTGTCGCAACTCAAAATGCCAAAAAATAAAAATAATAATAAAAATAAATAAGTAATCGAAATAAAAAAAAAAACTACAAAAATAAATAAAAACAAAGAAAAAAGCAAACATGGCACAAGCGCGAAGAATCCCCCAGTGCGATGCCTGAGCTGAATAATACAGACGATGGGAATATGACGAAGTCAAAGGGCAATTACTTGGTGGTCATCATTTACTAATTCAATATCTGTCAGCAAAACGAGGATGTAGGAGAAGGAGGGAGCAGAGATCGACAAGCAACGTTTGGCGGGAAGATAAGGAAACTTTCAATCACGCAAAGACGAAAAAAATCAAGATGGCGGCCGCTAAAGGGGAAGAGCAATCTACAACACTGAAGACTTCATCTCAGAACTTCTTTTTTTCGTGGAAACTTGAATCCAAATTAAGAATAAACTCTCATCTTTCTGACCTGTTCGCGACAAGAAAATAGCTTAGACCGGAAAAAAGATGAGGAAAAACAAATCACTTTTTTGAGGATTGATAAAATGATGAGGTCATAGCCTATTAAACTCGATGGAGCAAGGTCGAGGATAATAATATCCAGGACAACTATTAAATTAGAATGTTTCTTATGAAATTCCGTTTGTATATATTTAGGGTTTACTAAACTGTTTAACTTTATTTATTATATGATTTCATTACATAATTATTTAATAGGGAACGTATTTTCTTATTCTATAATTATTTTTTTTTCCTTATGATTTATGATTTTGTTGTTATCGTTTTAGTTTCTCTTCATTTTATATCAAACTACAAGTATTTGTTTTAAATCTTGGCTTATTACGCTAACATAAATCTAATGGGTTATATTATATATATATATATATATATATATATATATATATATATATATATATATATTAGATCATGTTTTATATATACTAGTGCACACCCCCATGAAATATGACAGAAAAGATAAATTATCTAATGGGTTATATTATATATATATTTTATCATGTTTTTATATATACTAGTGCACACCCCCATGAAATATGACAGAAAAGATAAATTATCTAATGGGTTATATTATATATATATTTTATCATGTTTTTATATATACTAGTGCACACCCCCATGAAATATGACAGAAAAGATAAATTATCTAATGGGTTATATTATATATATATTTTATCATGTTTTTATATATACTAGTGCACCCCCCCATGAAATATGACAGAAAAGATAAATTATCTAATGGGTTATATTATATATATATTTTATCATGTTTTTATATATACTAGTGCACACCCCCATGAAATATGACAGAAAAGATAAATTATCTAATGGGTTATATTATATATATATTTTATCATGTTTTTATATATACTAGTGCACACCCCCATGAAATATGACAGAAAAGATAAATTATCTAATGGGTTATATTATATATATATTTTATCATGTTTTTATATATACTAGTGCACACCCCCATGAAATATGACAGAAAAGATAAATTATCTAATGGGTTATATTATATATATATTTTATCATGTTTTTATATATACTAGTGCACACCCCCATGAAATATGACAGAAAAGATAAATTATCTAATGGGTTATATTATATATATATTTTATCATGTTTTTATATATACTAGTGCACACCCCCATGAAATATGACAGAAAAGATAAATTATCTAATGGGTTATATTATATATATATTTTATCATGTTTTTATATATACTAGTGCACACCCCCATGAAATATGACAGAAAAGATAAATTATCTAATGGGTTATATTATATATATATTTTATCATGTTTTTATATATACTAGTGCACACCCCCATGAAATATGACAGAAAAGATAAATTATCTAATGGGTTATATTATATATATATTTTATCATGTTTTTATATATACTAGTGCACACCCCCATGAAATATGACAGAAAAGATAAATTATCTAATGGGTTATATTATATATATATTTTATCATGTTTTTATATATACTAGTGCACACCCCCATGAAATATGACAGAAAAGATAAATTATCTAATGGGTTATATTATATATATATTTTATCATGTTTTTATATATACTAGTGCACACCCCCATGAAATATGACAGAAAAGATAAATTATCTAATGGGTTATATTATATATATATTTTATCATGTTTTTATATATACTAGTGCACACCCCCATGAAATATGACAGAAAAGATAAATTATCTAATGGGTTATATTATATATATATTTTATCATGTTTTTATATATACTAGTGCACACCCCCATGAAATATGACAGAAAAAATAAATTAGTATTTGTCAGTGATCAAATTCACTAATTAGCTACATATCTAAAATGCGAAAGTATGTTCCATCTATCCTAACTATATTAAGATCAAAACAGGTTAGGCTTATTTAAATCTAATGGTACAAGAATATCTTCAAATACCGTCTATATAATTATCTGAAACAAAATTCAATATTGCTCATTTGCATATTTATTTCTGATTAAGTTTCTCATAAATAAACCTTCTGTAATATATGTTCATAATTTCTATTGCCAGATTGTCTTCATATATACGCCATCGTTTTATTGATACTACTATTATATTATTATTATTAATACAATTATATGAAAGGGATTTTATGAAAGAACAACGTTTCAAAAATGTTTTCAATTTCATTATCCAGGGAAATAATTTACTTCTGGGATTAGTAAAACGTCAAATGTCGCCGAGATGTTGAGAAGAGACACTGAACTTTGATCGCAAAAGGCCAATGACCACTAACAAAGTAATGTGTTTGTGACTAGGGATATTTTAATGGACGGACATTAAAAAAAAAAAAGCTAAATGTTATTGGAATATTTTTAAATGTAGGTGTTGTCATAAGACAGTCTTTCCATGAATTATTTCTTCGTTTTTTTAAGGAGATAGGGGTAATGATCCCAGGTATTACACCCTCTTTTAGGGGAGGGGTTAATTTAGTGGCTGCTCTGTTGTAATTGGCCAATTTTCCTAGTCTGGTAGATGGTTGGGGGTAGCGATGTGTCTGTTCTGTTGCCATGATACCATACTCAGAGGCACTGCCTACCTATTTGATGAGGCGATACTCCCAGGTATTACCTCCTGTTTTGGGGGCAATATAGTATATGTTCGTTCCTCATGATGTTATCCTTCCATAATTATCTTCTCGGTTTGGTGGTGGGACGTTAGTGTTCTATCTCTTTTGTTGTAATAATATTATCTTCCAAGACAATATCTCCGAGGAATTACCTTCTCCGTAAGAACTCAACATTTTTTCCTGAACAATTATAAATATCCATAGATCAAGTCAGAATGAATTTCACTAAAAATGCAAACAAATAAAATCTGATTTTCTGTTAAAATTGCAAGTTTATTAATCATTTAAAATTCTCTTGCATTTCTTTATGAATCATTTTACTTACATTTATTCCCCCACTCCCAATAAATAAATAACAAAATAGCCATGCTGACCCCTTTTTCTATTATTTTCGTTCAATATTCGCGACTGAAATAGAAAAAGGGCTGAAAACCTTTTTTTGATTTGGAGTTAATTACTATTTCATTCAAGTATATTATTTAGAGTGAAATAGGTTTCGACATCATTCATAAACAACTCATATTTTTTAAACTGAAATCATGTGTTTGTAAACAAAAAAACTTAATGTTTTAATGATTGTTTTTTTCGTGTCAATTTCTTACGAACACGTGAAACGCCGGAATAAAAGTTAGATCGAAAACATATCGTCGCCATCGAAACAAGTCGAGGAAGAGGGTAGCTAAGGAAGAACAATAACTACATGTAATTCACTAGATAATTATGTAAATAAGTTATCGTATATCCTTAGCTAGCATATTTCTCTTTTTCATAAAGATGGCAACTATATTTTTCTACCAATTTTCAATTCTCAGTTTCACGTGGACAATGAAAATTGCCATCCGTGTCAATATAATCTAAAGGAATAAATTTGAAACTTTTTGCTACCTATCCTAATTATATAAATATTAAAACGTTTTTTTATTTATTTATTATTACTTTAATGTGTAGTATATTTGGATTCGTCAAGATACATTCCTCCCAGGCATTATTTGTCTTTTGAACGTTCGTTCCCCACCATGCCGTTCTCCCAGAATTACTTTATCCTTATTTTTGTGCGTGGAGGCGTAGTGTACTATCTATTCTGGTGTCATGTTATAATGCCCCCAGTCATTAATTACAACTTTATTTGCAATCAAAAGTTTTCATAGAAAGTCTCCCCAGTAAAGCTAACAAAAATTCCTTTGCAAAATTCATATTAAAAGCTAGTAATTAGTAATTAATAATCTGAATTGTTAGAAACCTAATCGAGTATTTTTTTTTTTATTTAAAACAAACTAATATGAAACAACGGTCAATCATTAGAGTCAGTCTTCTTTTAAAACCATTGGTCCGCACTATAAAAAACAACGCAACAACTGCGATACTGTTAGATAATTCTTATTACTTTTTTTTAAAGGAAAACACCTTGCAAATGAAAAGTTTAACAAGAAATAAAATGAAATAAAATAAAATAATCAAAAAGTACAAGAATTTTCAATTAAAAAAAATTTAAATAAAAAAATATTTTATATAATCAAAAGATTCAAACCATAACGAAAACAATTACTGTTCAAAGGGAAACGACTCTATCAGAGTGTTCACCTCTTCTATCATCTATCGATTCCAAAATATTATTATAGTTTTTTCAATTGTAAAAAAATCATCATAATATTTATTATTATTATTATTTGTTTGTTTTCCTCCTTGGGCACCTCCCCTTTAACTATCTTCTCAATTCAACTGTTAAAAAAAAAAAAAATTAAACTATTAGTACAGCATCGATATTCAGACTAATTGCTGTCAAACATTTAATTTGATAACTCCCTAAAAGTGCCCCCTCAATTTCTCTCCCCAACCATAACTATATTAATACATCGAGAGAAGATATAAAAAGTAATCTATTTTTAAATTTACAGATACTGTAAAGAATATAACATTGAACATTTTTTATTTCCTTATAAAAACACAATAATATATATATATATATATATATATATATATATAGTAAGTTATGAATATATATATTTATGGCAATTAAGCTACACAGAGGCTTCCGCATTCAATCCCCGGGGGGAACTGTCAGGCTGAAATGCATGGATTTTGTTGGCCGGGTGTTTTTATATACACGTCTAGCTAGTTAACCAATCAGATTCTTTGTGGTTCTCTTAGCCCATCCTTGTGCTTTTCACAAAGAACGGTTTTGTTTATTTTACTTCCTATTTCCTATTCTATTCTTTTGTTTTGTATAAGGTGGCATATCCCTGTTTTTTGTAGTGTCAATATAATGGGTGTCTATATTTAAACACGTGATTGCTTGTATTTCTATTTAAGGTTTAAGTTATTAAGTTTTTCGGTTTTAGGTTTTAGTTTACTAAAGCACAACGATTGGCCAAGAGAACAGCAATGAAACAGTGATGATTCATCCTATACAAAACAGAACAATAACATATGGAAATATGAAGTATAATATACCAAACTTGTGTTTGTGAAAAGCACAACGATTATCTAAAAGAACAACAAAGACACAGTGATGTTTTTTTTTACTCCAGTGGTAAGAAAAATATTCGATGTTTACTTCTTTAAAGGTCTCGACCTCGACATATCTTTTTAAGGAGAATTATTTTTTTGTCATGGAAATCGATCCATAAAACTAATGAAACCACTTCATGTAAGGAGCTAACAAGAACGAGATATGATTATCGCAAAGACCTATTGACCTTAGTCTTAAAAATACCAACGTAGGAGGAACACAGTCAGTAGAAAGATAGTTCCACAAGCCTGCAGTTCTTAAAAAGAAACTACATGAATAGGAAGCTGTATTACAATGAGGTATCAACACAGCGATTTGATGGAGACTACTCAAGCTGGAACAAAGAGAGGAAATAGATCACACAATTCTGAAGAACACGTGCTATAATAGTATTTATAGAAAAGACTGAGACTAGCAACATCACGTCTGGAAGAGAGAGAGAGAGAGTGCAGAGAAGATGAAAGGTGAGGCCAATCAAAATACAGCTTATCTAGAATCCTCAAATGTAACAGAAATTCAACAGCCTAAATATGACAACAGTATTCCATACATGGTTTGATAGTTAATTTGTCGGGATAAAGAATATCCTCAGGTGTGAGAAAGTGTTTGGGGCGATAGACATAACCGACTTTACGAGAAACAGAAATTGCAATGAATCATATGTATGAAATCTAAGAAGGGTTTGATGAGATAGAAAGTGAAATAAATTTCAGAGTCGATTTCTCCTCAAAAGCAAAGCCATCCATGAGAATCTCTGGAAGAAGCTTGTTTTTTTTGTTTTACTTTGGTAATATATTGCATTTTTACTCAGTTTATTTCATCAAGTAATCATGTTATGGAAACGTTTATTGTTATATTTACTAAATATAGTTGGAAGGTAAAAGTCGCATAGCCTGCACGCGCACGAGTGTCGTTGCCGACATCGCACACTGCCCATGCCCTTCCGCTGCCTTGAACCTTCCCTGAGTTTTAGTCAGGTACCCATTTACTGCTGGGTGGACAGAGGGAGTTTTAAGACCCGAAAATTCGCATGCCGTGAGTGGGATCGAACCCGGGTCGTCCATCCTAAAGACAAGTGTTATAACCACTCGTCCACAGGCCCTCCCTGTTTTAACTAATATGTTGTTAATCGGGTATTTTGTTTTTGTCTTTAATACTGATTACTTCTTGAATATGTAAACGTGTTTGTATAGTTATTGTTGTAATATGCTTAGTGTCGTTAATTAATTTTACTTGTTACAATCGATTAACACTTATGGATGGTTTTGCTATTTTTTATTAGGTTTGTTTCTCCGAGATTATAAGTGATGTGATTGGGCGTGTTGTTGGTTGGGGCACCGATCTATGTTTTGAGGGTTAAATATTTATTAAAGAGATGCTGTGTAAATGGGCAAGTGAACAAGTAGAGATTTGTTTTATTTACGACGATATATATCAATTCACAGATGTATATATATATATGTAAATATATATATATATATATATATATAAATGAATAAAAAAAAATCTAACATTGCCATATAATAATAACTAGTAAATAAAGATACATACACACACGTATATATATATATATATATATATATATATATATATGTATATATATACATATATATATATGTATATATATATATATATATACATATATATATATGTATATGTATATATATATACATATATATATATATATGTATATATATATGTATATATATATATATGTATATATATATATGTATATATATATATATATATATATATATATATATATAAGAAAGTGAACAATCTAACGTTGACAATAACAAAGAAATATGTCGAATAAATATTTTTATCCATTTTTTTATTAATGATATTTGAACGTTTTATAATTCGTTTAAGTCGGATGTCCAGTGGGAAATTATTGGCAATTTTCGTATAAAATCAATTGACATTGCTAATATTTTTATTGTACTTTTTTCTATGTTGTGAGTGTCCATTTTTCCCGCGCATTTTAATTCGCTTCTATTTTATGGAAACTTGGGATGGTGCCTTCGCTCTGATTGTCGCATTTGCACTTTAACTCAGACACTATGACATTTCCTGACCCGAATTCCAAAGAGCATGCGTGTATACACACACACATACACGCATACACACAGAGACACCACCACATACACATCCACATTCACATATACTCACAGACACACACTCACACAGACACACACACCCACTACCAGAATATACACCCACTTACATTCACAGACATACACACGCACACTCACATACACACACATGCACACACACTCACAGACACACAAATAGACACGCACACATACACACATACAGACACACACTCACAGACACACACTGCCATACACATACACGTACCACACTCACAGGCATACACACAGCCACTTACATACATACACACCCAGACACATACTTACAGAAACATACACACACTCACAGAAACACACACACTCACAGACACACATAGACACACTTACTCACTTATAGACATGCATAAGTCTGCATGTGGGTAACCATACGTGTGTATTCTGTATAATAGTGCAATTGGACATGTCTGGTTTTAGCTATTAATTATTGTTATTATGATACAAGGTATGCAGTTGAAATGTCAGTAAAGTCAATTTTTATATACTTTAACGATGCATGAATCTATCATCATAGCAACTAGATAAATAGTAGGGTTTGGGCTACGAGCTCGATCAGTGAAAAAGCAACTCTTCTCGACGGAAGTACGCTTTATTTTTTGCCCCCATCCAAATTGCCCCGTTTTGAAAAACTGGATTTCCTCACACTAAAAACCGACATTGTTTCTATCTGTGCGCTCCTGGTGAAGCCGGTAAGTGGGAACTCTAAAACCTAAGTTGGGGAACACTTTGAGGAGAAAGATCTCTCCAAGATAACATACATCTTCCTCTGTTTATTCCGGCAATATTTCCGGTTGTGCTAGATTTCCCCGATACTCTGCTAAAAAATCTTTGATATCAAAAGGTGCGAATCGTGATGCACAAGCTAATGCGGGTGTACATGCGACCACGTAAACATCAATACATTGATACACGAGTAAATAGGCGTGAGTATACATGTGTGTGTATATATATATATGTATATATATATGAAAGCGATGTAATTAAACCTTCCGTGTTCATGCACCGTAGCTTTTAATTTTCCGAAAGAGGGCAACTTTCATAAGAGAAAGAACAATTCTTAAATAACATTAAACTTCTCCCCGTATTCCAGAATTGCTTCCATTCGTTTTAGATTTATTCTCGACACTTAAGCAATTATTAATCAGGATTAATGCGGTTGGTTATTGCGCAACCATAGCTTCATTATGAACTCCTTCTTCCACATGCACCCTTTTAGAATGTATTTCTTGTTGCTCAATAATGACAGAAATCAGTTATTCAATCAGTACTCGTGTAAACGTTATAAATCAATACCGTCAATCTATAACAAAAGAAGAGAGAAACGTAAACTTTCAACGAGACGGAAAACCATGATATAACACCAGCGACTGGAGTAATGGTTGGTAAAGTGGGCAATGATTTCTGCAAGAAACGATCCACTGAAAACGCATCCAAGTGTGGATATAATTGAATAATTTGGCATTCAACTAAATGATCTTTAGACTATCATATTGTCTCTAAATAGATATAATAATCATAAGTCTGTTTTCATTGCAACAGGTCAACATGCGGGGTTCGAGTTCGGTCCAAGCTAGTGCATCACTTTCATTAATATTCTTGGGTAAGGTATATATATATATATATATATATATATATATATATGTGTCACTATAACCACACGCCTCTGTGTGTGCGCGCGTTGGTGTGTGTGTGTATGTATCGCTCACCTATTCACAAGACTCAAGATTAGACCACACGCATGCGGACGCGCACACACACGCAGACACTACTTCGTTCTTGGAGACGACAAAAAGCAATAAAAAGTATTAAATTTCAAAAGAAATCCGGCGCACCTAGGAGGCTGGGATGACCGATGGGTCATGGATGGGTAACACGCACTTGACCAAGAGAAGCAGCAAAAAATAAAAAATAAAAAATAAAAGATACCCACACACCCGCAAACCTACGCATGCGCAATAACAATAACAAATTCCTCAAATGAAACAACATTTACTCAAATCGAAAGACATTTCTTCAAATGGATTTTCATATCTGATGAAAGCGGACCCACCGCTTGAAACGCGTTATATAAAATTATAAAATGGTAAAACAACAAAATAATAAATAAATGTTGAAAAAAACATTCTACAAATGTTGGTAGCCTTACTCCTTTACATATATATATATATATATATACATATATATATATATATATATATATATATATATATATATATATATATATATATATATATATATATATATATATATATATATATATATGCCATATATCGAGTAATGGACGAAATTATAGGGTAGACAGGACTCCCAAACCTTAAATAACGTTGATATAACACAAGTATCTGTCTCTTGTTCACATTTTCTTTGATTGTCTGGGCTCATTAAACTCACGCAATGCCGGTTAAAGATAGCTGTTGTTGTAGATTGCACAACATATGCTTCGCTATAGACATCTAACGCAGCCTATATCTATATGGATATTCACAGTCATAGTCGATTTATATATATATATATATATATAGAGAGAGAGAGAGAGAGAGAGAAAGAGAGAGAGA
The DNA here is from genome assembly GCA_963556195.1 of Sepiola atlantica. NCBI lineage: Eukaryota > Metazoa > Mollusca > Cephalopoda > Sepiida > Sepiolidae > Sepiola > Sepiola atlantica. The sequence continues at coordinate 49,154,583 of OY744523.1, read as the reverse complement.
GATTGAGAAAGAGAGACAGATACATAGATTGATATATATGTATATATATATATGTATATATATATATATATAGAGATAGATAGATAGATAGATAGATAGATAGATAGATAGATAGATAGATAGATAGATAGATAGATAGAGACAGTGATAGATAGATTTAACGTAATGCAACGCCATTTTTGCACGCATTTAATAAATAAGGACTTGCAGATTTTCATCATTTGCTGAGGACTTTAGTACCACAATGGGAAAGGAAAACCAATTGATACCATCTTTTTTTAAGGAATCAAAACGGATGTATTTAATAAATATAACGGTGTGTTACAGCTTTGTGTAATTAACTTGTTTGTATTGTGTCTTTCCTTACAAAATGACATTTCATTTAAAAAATGCCTTCTAATTGAAAAAAGCATTTCATTATTATTATCTATAAGCGTATCGACGCTTATTTTTACATGATCCTGACACTACACCGTATACACATAACAGAGAGGATAGCGTCGACGTGGAAGTTCGTTGACAAACGGTCGGCGTGGAGAAATATGACAGAAAAACAATGTAATAACAATGTCGGATTCTTATTTTGATTAAAAGAGGACGGATGATCGTCTAAAATATTTGATTCATTTATAAAAAAATCTTGACATCTTATCGATTTCTTAAACAAAAGTATATATATATATATCATGTTATATATATATAGTGTTATATATATATGGTATCATATATATATATATATATATGATATGTATATATATATATATATATATATATATGTATATATGTATATATAAATAACACCATATATATATATATGATATTATATAGATACATATATACACATATATACATATATGTTTATATATATATATATATATATATATATATATATATATATATATACATATACATTACATTATAAATATATATATATATATATATATATATATACACACATACCATTATATATATATATATATATATCAATATATATAACATACTGTTATATATATTGATATATATATATATATATATATATATATATATATAAAAAACATTATATATATATATATATATATATATATATATATATATATATATATATATATATATATATATATATATACATTTTCGGAAGTAAATAACGAAAACAAGTTAATTACGCATAGCTCTAACAGTGTTTCATTTATTAAATACGTCCGTTCTGGTGTCTTTTCTTAAAGATGGTATATATACTGTGAACTGGGTTCGTGCTTGTGACCGTCTGTGATTGTCATTCCTTGCGCTGATGAGAGCCGTAAGCTCGAAACAACGTCGTACGTATGTTAAATATTTAAAAAAATTATAATTTAATAATGTATATATATATGTGTGTGGGTGTGTGTTAATTTTAAATGTAACAAATAATTATTATGCCAAATTATTCGGGTTACAACTTAGTTCCCGCGGTTCTTTTTTATCTAAAAATTTTGTTAAAAAATAACTAATCAATAAAATGTATCATCTACTATGTACTATAAAACTTCTTCTGAACGTTTCAAAATAGTTTTAATACATCATTGGTAGAAATGTATTCCTCACCCCCCAAAAAATGTAAACAAGCAGGTGTCCCAAACTTTCATTTTTCTTAAATTGGCGTTAAATTTTAACGACAAGAGATTAAATTAAATTTACTAGAAAAGAACAGATGGCACAATTATTCCAAAATAGAATTCTCGAAAAATATAATTACATAATCTGAAATCATAATAGATTCTAAAATTGAAATACAAAAAAACATTGGGAACATAATTGCTTACCCACTATCTTTATAAAATGAATATATTTAGTAAAACTTAAAATTCCAATTCATTTTTTTGAGCTGACAACTAGAAAAAGATGAATTGATTGTTTCAAATTAAAATATTTTGTTTTAGATATTTTAATATAGTTATTTTGTAAAAATCTGTCTGACAGTTTATATTTTTAATGGAGTAAAGAAACATTGGTCCATGTAAACGGGTCTGTTTCAGATAATGTGAGACATTGTTTGATAAACTATTTATAGGTAATCTATTAGTGCTTCCTATTTTTTAATGTTCTTTACGTCCTGACTTTTGGTTTCCATACTTTAAAAAAATACAGTTTTTGGTAAATTATATATTTTTTTAAATTCCGACATTCTGAAATTAGTTCTTAATTCTAACGAGTTATTAATAACAATTCGATCTTAGTGAAATTTTAAATGTTTTCCATAGGTGTTATTTTCATGCCACCAAACGCATCACCCACACACACAAAAAGAACACATTAAAGTAACCGTAATCCTACGAGAAGAAGCCAACATTTCGCCAATCGAGTCTGGAGGACCGTTCGAATGTTGTTTATGAATGTTGGTCATTTATCGCATTTACAGTGAGATTAAACAGTAAAAATCTAAAATAAAAAAAACTCTTTCTAATATACTTATATTTATGTGGAAAAAAATATTCCGAAAGGACACAGCACTGGGAACTGTTTTCCAACAAATTGCCGCATTTTACCCAGTGTAAAACAGTCATTTATTTCAAAAAAATTATTTCCCTTGTTTCATTATTTATTTTTTTAAATCATTTTATTTTTCATTTTTTAATAATTACAATAGTAAAACCCATTTTCAGATAAATCGTAGTTGAAACTTGAAACTAGAGTGCTCTCCCCCTTATTTGACTATCCTCAACATAAAGTTAAAAAATGTTTTTCGGACCTACAGTTCACAAGCACTGAAACTCCTTCTACTATACTGACCAGATTATATGATGGACATTCTTTGATTTAACTAATGTGCATATTGCTTTGTAATAAAGACATCTCATTAATTCAGTATACATTCCTATTGTTTCATAATTCCATGATTGTTTTCATTCTATTATAACACATATGTCTGTTTAGTCATATTGGTATATTGTGGATAGAATGTCAGCTAATACTTGTCGAGCCGTTTTCTGAAGAAATCAAACTCTGCCTCGTCCACCAATAGTCTCCAACCATCTACTAGTTTTGTTCATCAGCACACTGACAATCTCATCTACCTTTATTCTCGAGTCGATCTTTAATATATGAAAAAGACATTTTTGGGTTAAAAAGAATCTTTCCAGTCTTTCCAAGACAATTTTATTCTGAGGGCTGCGATCAAGTTCTACATTTTAAATTAGAAACAAATCTACATCAACACATACGCACACACACACACCCACATGCACGCATATAATACATACATACATACATACACACACACATACATGCATGTATACACACATACATACATACATAAATACACCCATACATACACACATAGATAAATACACACATACATACATACATACATCCATATATACATTCATACATAAACACATATATACATACATACACACATAATACCTACATAAACACACACATACATACACACATCAATCGATACATACATACCTAAATACACACATACATGCATACATACATCCATACATCCATACATCCATCCATACATACATCCATACATAAATACACATATACATACATCCATGCATCCATCAATACATAAATACACACATCCATCCATACATACATACATACATAAATACACACATACATGCATACATAAATACACACATACATGCATACATCCATCCATACATCCATACATACATCCATACATACATCCATACATAAATACACATATGCATACATACATCCATGCATCCATCAATACATAAATACACACATCAATCCATACATACATACATACATAAATACACACATACATGCATACATACATCCATACATCCATCCATACATACATACATACATCCATACATAAATACACATATACATACATCCATCCATGCATCCATCAATACATAAATACACACATCAATCCATACATACATACATACATAAATACACACATACATGCATACATCCATCCATACATCCATCCATACATACATACATACATCCATACATAAATACACATATACATACATCCATCCATGCATTTATCAATACATAAATACACACATCAATCCATACATACATAAATAAATACACACATACATGCATACATACATCCATACATCTATCCATACATACATCCATACATAAATACATATATACATACATACATCCATGCACCCATCAATACATAAATACACACATACATCCATACATCCATATATACATCCATACATAAATACATCCATACATTCAAACATTGATACATACATACATACATGCATAAATACACACATTCATACATGCATACATACATACATACATCCATCCATACATACATAAATACATACATACATAAATACACATATACATCCATACATCCATACATACATCCATACATACATGCATACATAAATACACACATACATACATACATACATACATACATACATGCATACATAAATACACACATACACACACAAACAAATAGCGCGATTAAACGAACAAATCATTAATATTCTTCTACATTAATTACGTTACAAAATAAATTCTATCATAAAGCATTTAGGTTTATTCGTAAACAATTTTATTTTTTTGTAAAATTGTATGTTAAAAATAAGGAAGAGGCTATATTGCCGGTCCCGGCAAAATAACGATTCCTGCGTTATATTGCCGGTCCCGGCAAAATAACGATTCCTGCGTTATTTTGCCGGTTCATGTATATTTAACTAAATTGTTAAACATACAGTGACGCCCGGCACAATAATTATTTACTAATGTAAAGGGATCGTTATTATGCCGGTTCATTATTTTTTAAAACCTAATTGTTATGGCCTTGCGAAAGAAAAGGTAATTAAATAAATAAGGGCAAATATTTAAAAACAATTTGTTTTCATCATCAGTTGTGTCGGTTAAAGAAATAAAAAAAAATCGACCTGCCCTATTGTGTCGGTTAAAGAAATATCTGCTTACTTTTCATAATAGAATTAATGTTGATGAATTTTCCCAACATTACTAAGTCTGCTCTCGATTTAAGTAATTGAAATTTTCCTTAAGTTATATATAAGTTATATATAAAGAAAATATAAGCAACAAATAAATGTTACCAAAGGCAACATAAATTATTATTCTACCTACCTGTATAAGTTTATTTGTTTATTTTATTATTTATTTTGATAAATGATTTTTTTTTATAAAAATAAACAATCAAATAAATAAATAAACTTATACAGGTAGAAGAATAATTTATGTTGCCTTTGGTAACATTTACTTGTAAAAATTTGCTTTACAAAGGAAGGATCTTAATGTAAAACTCTGATTTTCTTTATGAAGAAAAACTTCGGTAATGTTAAAATATACAGAAAATCACTGGATTTAAACAGTTTCTATTTTAAAATGTTCTTTCAATGAAATCATAAAATAAGTCGTAATTTTGAAGAGTTCACTCCTAATCGAATCAACCGGAAGTAAAAATTAATTTTATCGTTATTTTAAAATATATTGTCGCTTAATAAAGTTTTAAATTATACAAAAAATCAATCAGGCAAAGATTAATTAAAAACAAACAAAAAATATCGGTAAATTTATAGAAGTGCACCTTTCGTATTTCGACCCCTAAAAAAAAAAAGTTTCTACTTTTTGGGGCAAATTACATATAAACAGCCTCAACAAATATCCGCTATGAAAAAAAATTATGAAATTTTTTATTATTTTAGATTTTAGGAGGGAGGGTCACTTTCCTATATCAGTTATACGTAAAGTGAGCACGCATTTGTTGGCCACCGAATCTCACTACTCGTATTTCGACCCCTAAAAAAAAAGTTTCTACTTTTTGGGACAAATTACATGTAAACAGCCTCAACAAATATCCGCGCGGATATTTGTTATGGATGGCTGTTTACATGTAATTTGCCAAAAAAAGTAGAAACTTTTTTTTTAGGGGTCGAAACACGAGAGGTGAGATTCGGTTGCCAAGAAATGGGTGCTCACTTTACGTATAACTGATATAGGAAAGTGACCCCTCCCCTCCTAAAATCTAAAATAATAAAAATTTTCATAATTTTTTTTCATAGCGGATATTTGTTGAGGCTGTTTACATGTAATTTGCCCAAAAAAGTAGGATAGTTTTTTTTTAGGGGTCGAAATACGAAAGGTGCACTTCTATAAATTTACCAAAAAATCAATCAGGCAAAGTTTTAAATAAAAAAAACAATCAGGCAAAGTTTTAAATTATAAATAAAATTTCGTTTGATAAAGTTTTAAATAATACAAAAAAAATAATTTAAATAATAAAAAAAAAAGTAATTTATAGTTAAATAAACACGAGCCGGCAACATAACGTAAGACTCATTATTGTGCCGGGCGTCACTGTATGTTTAACAATTTAGTTAAATATACATGAACCGGCAAAATAACGCAGGAATCGTTATATTGCCGGTCACGGCAAAATAACGCAGGAATCGTTATTTTGCCGGGACCGGCAATATAGCCTATTCGTAAAAATAACGCATTTCCAAAACACACACATCGTGACCAAATACATAAGTTAGTGAATATCCCCTCCCCAATAATATTTTACAAATAATTTTTATATCGAAGATAAAATCTTAGAATTTTTCTGTGTACATTTCTGTCATTTTACTTCCAAGGTTGTGATTCTTGGTTTCCTTCTTCATCCCGAGTAACGCCGGGTATACGGTTTCCACTAGTAATTAATTTGTATAATTCTTCTGCATGACACTAATTATGTAACAATTGATTATAACAAATATCATTAGTAAGTTTAATATTTTAAATTTGGTCTCTCCTATGACACACCTGACAGTCCAAAGGCTCTTCCTGATAAATGTAGTACGATTATGATCAATACTTTTGGAGCCCCTAAGTGTTTATCATTTAAATTATTATTATTAATATTATCATTATTATCATTATTATTACTGTCAGTAGTAGTAGTAGTTTTCGTAGAATTATTATTATTATTAGTAGGTGTAGTAGTTTTAGTAGAATTATTATTATTATTATTAGTAGTAGTAGTAGTAGTAATAGACTTAGTATTAGTATATTAGCGGACGCACAAAAATTCAATTATCTTTATTATTATTATTATTATTATGATCATTATTATTAGTTTTTGTAGTAGTAATATTAGTATTATTATTAGTAGTAGTATATTAGCGTGGCGCATCAAAATTCAACGGTTGTTTCTGTCATTTGTTGTATATCGCCGCAGTGCACTTTGTAGACGTAATGCGCGAACGCAGACCTTACCATGTTATTGTACTAACTTTGAACAGAACAGATGCCACATGTGTATCTAAGCCCGAAGGTGTAGAAAGTGTGTATCAGTTCGAGTTTCACGATCGACAAATCATCGGTATTAAATGAAAATTTTAAAAATAAAATCAATTTTTGCATTACATCTGCGGTGATCGAGCGATTTCATCTTTTAAAGAAATAGAGGGAGAGTGATAACGTACGTTCGATGGTAGACCATGCCATTATATCGATTTCTGATCCATTCGATGTGGCATTCGACATGTTTAAGCTTCTTGATACGATTCCGTCGAGGAGTTTTATAGTGTAGACGTGTTTTTTTTGCTTTGTTTACTAGGCGAAACATAACGCGTTGCGCCAACGTTATAATAATGGACATTGGTGTAAACTGTGTCCATCGCTTTATTGCAGATTACAAAATAATCAATATTTCAGTAAATATAAGTTATAAAAAGCTGAAAATTACACCATCCAAGGACTGTATTAAGGTGAGATAAATCCTAAAATTTCATCAAAATTCATGTCATATTTAAAAAGTTATGTTATTTTTTTAATATTCAAGGAATTTTCACCGTCCATTGCTTTATTGCAGGTCTCATAAAATGCCAAAAAAAGGACGTTTAACAGCTACCGAGAAGCAGAGAATTATTGCAGGACTAGCAGAAGGACTCTCGATCATAAATTTAGCCACAGAACTAAAAAGGGATCCCCGAACTTTAGCTACATTCGTCAAGAACCCCAACATCAAGTCCAGGAAAGATAAGGGCACAAGGAGGAACCTTTCTGATCGGGATCTTCGAAAAATTCGTAGAGAGATTGTGCGCAACCCAAACAGCACCAGTGCAACAATTTTTGCGAGGGCTGGAGTCATACCAAGGTCCAGACAAGCCCGATGCAATGTACTGAATGAAATGGCAAGGAACATCAAACCTATTCCAAGGCCTCCATTGAGCCAAACCCACAAAGAAAAACGATTGGCTTGGGCACAAAAATATATGAAAATGGATTGCCAAAATGTTCTGTTTACAGATGAGGCTCGTGCTACCCTTGATGGACCGGACGGATGGGCCAAAGTTTGGAATCCAAATGGAACTCCAACGCCTTATAGATTTCGTCGCCAACAGGGAGGTGGAGGCATAATGTTTTGGGCGGGAATTATTGGGGATAAGCTATGTGGACCATTCCGAGTGCCAGAAGGTGTCAAGCTCACCAGCAATGCCTACACTGCCTTTCTAAATGAGAATTTGTTACCATGGCTAGATGATCTTCCCATGTCACGTCGTTTTAAGATTATTTTTATGCATGACAATGCCCCATCTCATGCTGCTAGGGCAACTACATCCTTCCTTGGATCTCAGGGCTTTGTTGGAGAAACCCTCATGTCCTGGCCACCGTGTTCTCCGGACCTTAACCCCATCGAACACCTATGGTCAATATTGAAACGAGGAGTTTATGAGGGAGGAGAGCAGTTTTCTTCGAAGGATGCCCTTTGGAACAAAATAGTCGACGTTGCCAGAACCATTACTCCATCTCAGATCAAACAATTGACCTCCTCGGTGGACAAAAGGTTGTTTAATGTAATTTCAAAACATGGGGGATATGTGGACAAATAATTCGTTTGTTTGACACTTAGCCCTCGGGATGTGCCTTTGTTTTTGTTAATTTTCCCCAGAAAATGTGTTCAATATAAATTTATGATGCTTTGGTATTGTTTTATTGAGCTAAAACATTATCTTAGAAGACTTGCAATAAAGCGATGGACGGTGAAAATTCCTTGAGTATTAAAAAAATAACATAACTTTTTAAATATGACATGAATTTTGATGAAATTTTAGGATTTATCTCACCTTAATACAGTCCTTGGATGGTGTAATTTTCAGCTTTTTATAACTTATATTTACTGAAATATTGATTATTTTGTAATCTGCAATAAAGCGATGGACACAGTTTATAGATGTGTGTTCTTAACTGATTATACAAGTAAATGTATAGATACTTCAAAATTACACACAGAGAGTTAGAGAATAAAGTTACTTAAACGGATATTCGCGAGATGCCACGAATAAACTTTGGCGATTTCAATTACGACAAAACATGAACGCAGGGAGGGCCTGTGGGCGAGTGGTTATAGCACTTTTCTTTGGGCTGGACGACCCGGGTTCGACCCCACTCACGGCATGCGAATTTTCGGGTCTGAAAACTCCCTCTGTCCACCCAGCAGAAAATGGGTACCTGACTAAAACTCAGGGAAGGTTCAAGGCAGCGGAAGGAGAGGGATGGGCTCCGCCCTCCATATGCTGTGCCCTAGACACAGTGATTCTTAACAAATTACCGCTGCTACGGCCATGGGCTGTGTGCGATGTCGGCAACGACACTCGTGCGCGTCCAGGCTATGCGACCTTTACTTTTACTTTTACTTTATAAATATTTACTTTATCGTCTTACTCGTTGCTATTGATGATTGCTATTGTTGTTATGAGGCGAGTCAGACTTAGGCATGAAGCCCACAGAGATCATGTCTACGGGTTTGTGATATCTACATTAATTCCTTCTCGTTAGTCGCATCTGTTTGTTAATCAGCAAGCTTGCAGGTTTCGACCCGCGACACCGTGAGCAGCAAAGCTCGACGGTGTTATAGGAAGTAGGGGAAGGTTTAGATCAGCTCATATAAAGGAATAACGCAAGATCTTCACTCGATGTAATTGCGGTGCTGCATCTGTCACGTTTTTGCTTGATACATGCTGAGATTGAGACGACCACAGGACAACGGATCCTATCTACAAAGCCACGATTCGACAATGTATGGAGTTTTGTCGCATTTCGGCTGTTGCACCACTCACTAGCCTCTTTCTCTTTGACACCGTACAAAACAGAGACTCTAACTTAACAGGTGCCACACTATCTAGCAAGCAAGACAGGTGCCACACTCTCTAGCAAGCAAGACAGGTGCCACACTATCTAGCAAGCAAGACAGGTGCCACACTATCTAGCAAGCAAGTACCCCTGTCTAATCGCCGCAATCTTTCATCTCTGTGCTTGTTTTACTTGTACTTCAATGGGATGTTCTCCGAAGACTTTATTGCACTGGTGCCCCGTCGACGTAAATACACTCGACAAACCGGCAGTCAGAAAAATGTTACCCCTTCACTGTAGAAGTAACCAGATGCCGGAGGGCTTACTACTCTAATAGCTTCTTTCCTCGAACGGCTTGTTTTTGGAATTCCCTCCCTGCTCCCTGTCTTTGTGACTGTACCAACATGCAGTAGTGTTAATGTAATGTAAAAACACATCTTGCTGCACGCTCCTTACTTAAGATTCTCCTGTATGTATGGTCCTTAATTCACAGTATACCTGTACGTCTTAGTGGCAATTGGCTTGTTTAGCGTAAATTAAAGTAAAAACAAAAACAAAATTAACATGCAAACAAGAAAAGTATTAGTGTTAGCTTCATATAGATAGCCATAGCCGCAATCGTATTTTTAATATGCGTATTTCCCGATGACGCACACAACATATAAAAGATGATTCATGACACGTTTTACGCAACTTTTTTGAGTGCTTTCTGAGCTAATTAAATGGCTAGAAATTCAGTGATACTTTTCGGGATTACTTTTATCCTGTGCTGATTAAATAGAAAGATTCTCTCTATTAATAATCTATCTGCCAATTCAAAGTTGTCACAACTGTTTTTTCATAAAGCGACTTTTCTGATAGAAGATTATATTATCCTGACAGACACTTCATTAAGGCAATTAACGAAAGAAACACGGGTGCGCGGGAAACTTTTTGGGGGTTATTTTTATGGTTGTTGTTTGTTGACACAGCATTGTTCAAATCCATTCCTTTTTATCTTCTTTGATCATCAAAAAAACTCTAGCACTCAAAGCGGATGATATTTTGTGTTTCTTTTTGTAGACCTCCCTGTTGGTTTCGCGTGCGTCTTCGCATCGTTGAGATAGGTTTTGTCTGTGGATCTGACGGTCGCACTTTAGTTTCAAATAGCAGCTACATCGCTAAACTATGAACAGGTCTTGTCTGGTAGTGTTTATTTTCAATTTCTTTCTTTGTTATCTTTTTTTCACCTATACCGTTTTATTGTGATCAAATTTTTTTTTTATTATGCGCCAAACCAAAGAAAAAATCCAGGATTACCTCCCTTTTTATAACATGGTGTTTGTAAAAAATTAGTTCCGACCCGATCAAAGTATTTTCTTTTTAAATCACCTGCGCCTACACAAATATGGCAGCACTAGCCTCGTTCAAGAAAAATAGAAAGACTGAGATAGGGGGAAACAAACCAGACCTCCATAGAAAAGGCAGGGATAATACTGCAATCCTGGGAAGACTTATTACCACTCACATTTCAGGGAAAGCCAATGGTCATTATAGGTAAACAACTCAATTGTAAACGGCTGTTCGATAACGCAAACTGATTGGCAACGGTCACAGAAATAGGCGGATAATACTGGAAAACTGGAGATACATTATTGCTCAAACCCCAGGGAACACAACTGGTTATTGACAATGAGCAATTACTGAAATAAACAAGTGTATATATGTCCCCTGAGTAAATAATAATAATAATAATAATAATAATAATAATAATAACAACAACAACAACACCACCAACACCAACACCACCACCAACAACAACAACAACAACAACAACAATAATAATAATAATAATAATAATAATAATAATAATAATAATAATAATAATAATAATAATAATAATAATAAGACAACAGAACCGGGGAAAATACAACCGCACGAGAGAGGCGGAAGCATAGGCTGACACCACGAAAATTATGGACAGAGGGTCGAGGAAGGAAAGCGCAAACCAGACTTCCACTGGAAGAGCGCGGACAGCTCTGGGACCTTGGGGAGGCTTGTTGCCACTCGGGTCCCAAAGGGGACCAATGGCCCTTATCAGCGCGAAATCGGTGGTAGGTGACTGTTGCGATACAGCAAGGTCATCAGCGGTGATGAACGGAAAGAAGTGGAGCAATGCTCCACTTCTTTCCGTTACTGGAAGTCTGAGGAGACTTGTTGTCACTCAGTCTCCAGGGAATACCACAGGTTGTTGGCAGTGGGCGATCACTGACAATGACCTGTGTGATAACTCCTAGTGAGTAAATAATAAGTATAATAATAATAATGATAATGATAATAATAATGATTATGAAAATAATAATAAAATAAAAATAATAATGATAATAATAATGTACACCGCTAATTAAAAAAAAAATACTAAAAATGGACGTTCCCAAGCAACTACAGGTCAATAATTTGTTCACCAACAATGTAGGATATCCTAACGGCATAAATAAGAGAACAAATCTACAAATACCTGGACAAGAAGGATGCTGAAAACGGGTAAATAGAGGCGCATGATCTCTTATACAAAGATCAAAAAGTTCCTGAAGGAGGTAAAAACCAAACAAAAAAAAATATATCCATATTATGAGTTGACTAAAAGAAAGATTACCACAGAAACCCTCAAGCATAGATAATTTAATACTTAAAAATATACAAGATACCAGACAGGAGTATTACTGTTATTAAGAAAGCAATGTAAACATGGATACTAGAACTGACAGCTGGAGGAGGAGGAAGAGGGGGAGGAGGAGGAGGAATAATAATAATAATAATAATAATAATAATAATAATAATAATAATAATAATAATAATAATAATAATAATAATAATAATAATAATAAAAATATATATGGTATGGATTGACTACAAAAAAGCTTACGACAGAATCCCCCAAGCATGGGCAATTGAATGTTTGAAAATATACAAAATACCCGAAAGAATGATTAATCTTACTAAGAAAGCAACGGGAACATAGAGACTAAAAGTGAAAGCCGGAGGACAACACCCGACTGAGATAAATATACAGAGAGGCATTTTCCAACGAGACTCCTTATCACCACTATTGTTCATCGTAGCTATGATGTGACTTAACTACATAGCCAGGAAATGTGATGAAGGTTACAAGTCTACAGACACATAACAAAGAATACACTATCTAATGTACATGGACTACCTGAAATATTTTGCAAAAAGCAAAAAAGAACTGCAAAAGCTGATAAATACAACTATAATTTTCAGCCAGATCATTAAAATTGAATTCGGAATGGAAAAGTGCGCACTACTAGAGATTAAAAAAATGGAAAACTGAAGACAACAGAGGGCATGGAACGGCCCAACCAAGAGGAGATGAGGACGCTAGGCGAACAGGAGAGATATAAATATTTGGGAGTTCTTGAAGCAGACACAATAAATCTAGAGAAATGAAAAAGACGATTGGAAAACTATATTCCTGAATGACGAGAAACCTCTAAGAAACGAAATTATATAGGAGAAATCAAGTAAAAGGAATAAACACCTGGGCAGTTTAACTAATGAGAAATCTGGAACATTCAAGGACTGGATTAAAGAAGAACTCAGCCACCTTGACAAGAGGACTAGAAAATTAATAACCATGCACAACGCACTACACCCAATATACGATACGGACAGACCTTACCTGACAAGAAACGAAGAAGGAAAAGGGCTGGTAAGTATAGAAGACTGTGTGGAAGACATAAAAAAGAGCCGGAGAAATACATAACCTAGAACACAGAAAAGCCAATCACCGCAGCAAGTGACACTGTCCCAACGAACAACTCGAATAATAATAATAATAATAATAATAATAATAATAATAATAATAATAATAATAATAATAATAATAATAATAATAATAATAATAATAATACACGGATAATTGAAAGGGCTGTAGAGTATAAAGAAAATCAATATTATACAAATAATCGTAGGAGCACGAGGAAAAATCCCGAAAAGCCTGTGAAAATGACTGGGAGAAATTGGAATCGAAGGAAAGATCGAGACCATACAACGGACGGCAATGATGACAACAGCTGAAATAGTAAGGAAAATGCTTTACTGTTGTAACAAACCCACATAAGCTACCAATGCTACCCAGTCGCATTGCAGTTGCAATAGGAAGAAAACAAAAACACAGAAGGAACACGACCGCATGAGACCAAGGAACAGAAAATGCAAGAAATTTCACACACACCCCCCACCTCAACAAAAAAAATAGTGGAACCAGCATCGGCTGATACCTTACAAAATAGTCGTGAAGGGTCAAGGAAGATGGACAGACCAAAGAGTGAGATCACTAACCAAATACTCACTGGTAGAGAGTGGAGAGTACGGGGACCTTATGGCGGCTTATTTCCATTCAAATCGCAGAGAAGATCAAAGGTCGTTGCCAGCGAGAAATCGATGGTAAGCGTCGGTTATGATAACGCGAACTCATTTGCAATAGTTATCCAAAGAGGTTAAGGCTACTGGGAATCTGGGTAGACTTGCTGTCACTCAGACTCCACGGAACCACCATTGGTTATTATCAGTGAGTAATCATTGAAGATGGCCTGTGTGAGAACTCCTAGTGAGTACGACTAATACTGCTACTACTATTACTACTACTGACAATAATAATAATAATAATAATAATAATAATAATAATAATAATAATAATAATAATAATAATAATAACGAGCAAGACCCTGTCGAAATTCCATTGTATTTTTTACATTAATCTGTAAAACTTACTGTTTATAAATATTGCAATTTCTTTTTTGAAATAATAAACGAATTGTCATTTTCAGCTAAATATTATTTAAATAAAAATAAAACGAGTAAGCCTCTTTATTTATTGTTATAATATAATGTCAATTTAATTATTTTGAACACAATAAACATCATCTGCCTTCTTACGAACAAATGTCAGTTCAATATTATTCAAATCAATAAAACTATTGTCATGAATTGATTTGGGAAAAATTCATTTTCAAATTGGATAAAGTATAATTTTTTTTAACTTTAGCAACATCAGAATTATGACTAATCACTATCTTTGCACCCCGGACGATCCTATTTTTTATGTGCGTGAAAGATTATAATATTCTACGAACACTAAATGTCTTATCGTGTTATTATATAGATGCTGATGATGATGATAGATACGCATATATATGTACGGGTGTGCATACATGCGCCTGGGCTTATGCGTGTGTGTATCTAAGAAGAAGGACACTCGTTTAGGTTATTGTGCCTGTATCTTCTTTATAACAATTAAGCGAATAGCAAAGTACAACACTCGCTTGAACGAATCGTCTTAAAATGCTTCATCAGAGATAGGGGTTCATATAAACTCGGGTCGGCCCGTCCGTTTGCAAATGAAAACGGGAAAGCAAAGAAAGAGATACATACATGAATAGAATAAAAAGGAAGTAAACAATTAAAATAGTGTGCTCAGGTGGGTCCCATTCGTTGCACCGACATCTTAATTATTGTGCTTCTGTTTGGAGAGAGAGAGAGGGGTGGAAGAAAAACAGACATTGTGTAGAGTTGGCTACCGCCTGATGACGTGCGCAGAAGTATGACTTTCACTGATTGTGTCAAGTTGGAAGCATCACGAAAGATCAGAGGGCAATGTCCTAGCGTTTAGGATTTAATTGTCGGCATGAGAGAAAATACATATGCGGGAAGAAGCAGCGCATGCGCAAATTGACATCATGAATTGTCGCCTGTCATTTGTCGCCATTTTGTAGCTCTTCAAAATCTCACAGAAACCACACTGCTTTCGTTTTTGTCGCAGTTCCGTTTTCCTTTTAACTCTATCCTGTAAGATAGCATGAATAACTATATACTAACGCTTTATATAAAATACTAAAATATCTACTCCAGCGATTCTTGGCCTTTTGGCTAAGATCAAAGTGTAGTATCTGTTCCGATGGATACTGCACCCCATAGACTGGTATTGTCTTGGCCTTCGGGGCTTGATTTACGCCGGTCTATGGGTCTGTCCTGTGCAGTTCTAGGAGGTCCATCCTCCCAGGCTTCGCCTCTCCTCTTTGGGGAGAAGTAAGTTTAATGCTTACTGTCTGAGGCGCCTCTACCGGGGAATGCCGACGGGGCTGCCCAGGCAATTTTTAAACCCCACTTTCCCGACCCGACCTTGGGTCACATCTTACTTGTGGGAGTAAGATAAAAACTGGCCTTGTGCCTACCTCCTGGAGAGGAGTAAATCAATACTCCAGCGATGTCTATATTTATCTACTTATTATCTATCTAACTAAACGGCTAAAATTGATTCCCCTAACAGAACAGTTTGTCACAAGTTCTAAGTCCTCAAAGGAATGTTAAAATTATAATATCATTATACAAAACCATATGTCTTGAATTATGATTCTGATTTTGATCAACATCAAATTCATGATTTTAATGTAAGTAGGTGTAAATAGAATTTAACACAATGTAATTTTGCTTAATCAGTGTATTTTGGAAATAAGTACCTACATCTATATAATGATACAGTTTTTGAGTTTGTATGTATGTTTTTTTCTTTTCGCGTCTATTTGAAAAGAAAACTAGCATTGCCAGATAGCCACAGGTTTAATTGTTAAAAAAATGATTAATTTAAAATTAATAAGTGTCAATAAGAGAAACCGTACTGACTTTACAAATTATAAAATATATTGAATGAAAATCGAATTAATATTTCCTGGGGCTTAAAAATTAAAAACAACTTGCCTCATCTTAATTTTAATGTAGTTTGAGTACACATCTTATTTTTTAATTTTAATTTCAAACATTTTTAAAATGCACTCGTTTCATTTATTTAAAGACTATGAAGTTAACAGCAACTTTTACGGTAAGAAGAGAGATACTATGTATATAGATTAATTAAAAAATCAAACTATTCACTTTATTTATTTAACCACTATTTAGCTAATCACTTTTTTCCCGATAAAACATTGTTTTGAAAAGAGTTACCCATTTCAATAATCGGTCAGTGAAGGATATATTTTTCTAAACTGTGGCAATTTCTATTTTGTTCTATTCCCGCGTAATCCATTTCGTGGGTACATATATTTGCAACAATTCAAAACCTACATTTTTTCCTTACTTTAAAACTATCTGATGTGACCTATTTGCGTTCTGTCAGCTGTTTACCAATTTTAATTAATTCCTTTATATTTCTCCTATGCAACGCCGAGCGACGGGCCTATATCGAAATGATTGATTCGCTAGATTAGGGTAGTCCAACAAGTAAAGAGTGAAAGATTCAAGGAAATAATACATATGGAAATGAAAAAAAAAAGTCCTAAAAGTAAACTTATAACTTAACATGAAAAATAACTAACTTTTTAGATGTCACTTTCCACTTAAATAAAAATACATACGAGCACATCTAATATACACGAACCCAAAGGCAAATAATCCCCTATTAATTATAATATAGATATCTAGTACTATAGAACGTATATTTAGCAATCACTCTGGCAACGAAAATGTATTTAAGAAGACAAGCCCCATTTACGACACACCTATAAAATATAGTTGTTATAATAATATTAACATTAAATATAAGCAACATAATACTAATACTTATGATAAAAGTAAAAATAGAAGAAATAGAAATAACATCATGTTTATGCTACCCTATCACCAGATGTTAAATATTAATATTGCAAGAAATTCAAAAACTTCATCGAAAAACATTTCTCTTAACTGACAATTTGCACAAAATATTCAATAAAAATAATTCAATAGTGTACTATAATTGCTAAGAAATGATAATGAAATCATGAAAAATTCTAAACGAAACTTTTAGAAAAAAAAGTAAATAAACACGCAAATAAATAGAGCAATATAGCAACAATAAAAATAAGACTAAAATAAACAATAATATAGGCATCAAAAATAGTAATGACTCAAGATCTAATAGCAATCGGAAAATGAATAATGAAGACAAGTATATAACTGTAGAACTCGTACTTAATGACAGATATTATTTACCAAGCTACACTATTTACCGAATAAATATTCTATATAGGTATAACCACGTGTGATTTTAAAACGAGGTATATCAAGCATAAAAACACATTCAATAACAAAACACGCCGATTCTTAACATCACTAGCTAGCTACAACTGGGAACTAAATAAAAGTAGACGCTCACCAATAACCGACTGTAAAATAGTATGAGGATCCAGTACATCTAGATATTAAGATGACCCGAGTAGATTATGTTTGAATGAGACGCTTTAAATTTAACATTTTAAAGATCTACAAAACTTAATAAACTGTAGAAGCTAAATAGCAACCAACTATCGAATAGAGCAAAATCAATAAATAAAATAAATTCTTAAAATCTAACCTAAATCAGCATCCAAAGTAGCAACGAATAACAATGTAAATAGAAAACAAATTATTCCAATCCGGCTAAGGCTGAACAAAAGGTAATGTGTCAATTCGACACATTCACACGAAAACAAAAAGAAGATATCAAGTAAAGGTCAGCCGGGCGTCTGTTTGCGAAACTCTTGGCCATTTGCTAATGAAAATAATAAATCGTTGAAGTGAAATAACGATTCTGATTGGTTAGTTGACTAGACTAAACACCACGTGAATATATAACAATAATCAGAACGAAACAATCTGTGCACTTAGCCTGTAGACTATCCGTTGGTTAAACGCAAACGCCTCGGTGAAGCTTATATGCTGTAAATATATTTTCGTACATTAATATATATATACACATATATATATATATATATATATATATATATATATATATATATATATATATATATATATATATATAGTAAAAAGTATTTATTCAAACATAGCATGGCTACGCATTTCAGAAACATGTTTCCGTCGTAGCTATATTATATTAGTTCTATATTCTCAGGCTTTCTTAAACAGCGTTGGTCGATGGACTACTAGACGTGTAGCAGATACTCCAAGAACGCACACGAGAGCTGAGGTTACTCTATTGTTTAGAAAATTCGACCAGGAAATAGAATTAGGTTTGATAGCATTCATGGGCAGATGACATCACTTCGACATAACTAGCACCTGGCGGAAGTGTCCCGCGACTTCAGAAAAGCAGTCGAAAAAAATGGGGATGAAACTGCAAACGGTTTCTTCTTGATGATTGTGTAGTGCTGCATCCCTGTTATTCAAATCGTAAATATAATTCAACTTTCTTTCTGAAGTCATGTGGCATAGGTTATTATTTCATAGTCCTGCATCAATATCTGTAATTTAAAAAGATACAATTCACACGTGTTTTTCTATCTTAGCATATGTGTCGATATATTCATTGCTGAAATCCTTACATTCTATGGTTTATAATAATGGAGATGATGCGTCTGTTTATAACCGAAACATCATCACAATTTCATTTAGTGTTTTACATTTTCTGGCAGATATTTTTATTTTTACATTTTACTCATAAAGAAATATTGCCGTGTTCCCTTTCGAAGAAGAAAATATAGATATAACGATACTAAACCTTATGTCTAGAATGTTCATTCTTACTTTAATCAAAATACTTCACACGATGTTGATTCTAGATAAATATCTAAAATGTAATTTTTACCATTAAGGGGTTGTAGCAACAAATTGAAATTGAGAGAATCTTATTTTATTAGTTCGTAATTAGTATGAAACATTCGATTTTCTATGTAATTGGTTTCTCTCTGAAATGAAGGGGCATTACCAAAGGAAATAACATGGATGTAAATAAAAAATTTTATGAATTGGAATAGAGAGAAAAAGTTCACATAGAAGAACTTCGTGACTCTTTAAATTTATTTATGCTTCGATTCAGTAAAAACACAATGGAAAAAAATAATTGCACAATCTCATTTCAACAGAAATAAAATTAATTTAGAGGAATTTTAGTACTTACTTATATTAAGATACAGGCGAAATATGGCAGTTAAAAATAAAATAACAGGAAAACTTATAGCTATACTTAGTTCTTCTGTTGGCTAGGAAGTAAGTGTAGTATCTGTTCCGATGGATACTGCACCCTATAGACCGGTGTCGTCTTGTCCGTCGGAGCTTGATTCCGCCGGTCTGTGGGTTTGTCCTGTGCAGTTCTAGGAGGTCCATCCTCCCAGGCTTTGCCTCCCCTCTTTGGAGAGGAGTAAGTTTATTGCTTACTGCCTGAGGGTCCCCCTACCGGGCAATGCCGACAGGGGCTGCCCAGGCAATTTTTAATGGCCGGAGTTCTCACTTTCTCGGGCGCTGGCTTTTCAAACCCCACTTTTCCGACCCGACCTTGGGTCACATCTTACTTGTGGGAGTAAGATAAATCTGGCCTTGTGCCTAACCTCCTGGAGAGGAGGTAAATAAATATACTTAGTTATCAGTGAAAAATATAAGTGTACTCCAAAAATTACGGAAAATGATCAAGTAGAATTTTAATAAAAATAAGTTCTATCCAGCAAAACTGCACCTTTAACACTATAGTGAAAGCAAATAAGGTCTTTATCGCGTCAGGTGAACTTGTCCAGAGTCCGCGAAAATACACAGCCCAGAGAGAGATATGCCCCAACCAAACCCGTTAGGCAATATCTGTTCTGTCCTCAGTCAGAAGAGAAAAACTCTTTCTCGATTGAGGCAACGTCTATATTTCTCCCATCTAGAGTGTCCCTTTTTGGGGAACTGGATTTTCTCCACATTGGAAACCGACCTTGCATCTAACTTTGCCCTTGTGGGGAGGGAAATAAATAGGGGCACAACACTGTCTACTTAAAAAGCTTTTAAAGCAAACACCTTGGTCCAAGGGGTCCAAGGTATTTCTCAACTTGATAACCTTGGGCTAATTGCCAGATATGAAACAAAGGGTAAAGAAAGACAACAACATTTGCCAAAACAATTTTCCCTCTACAATGCGTAAAGATTTATGAGACCCTTTACGAACTACATCATTTTGTTTGTTACTGTCTCGCAAAACTTTGGAAATTTATAATATCTATTAAGCATATTCGAAATTCATTTGTCAAAGGTTTATTCCTACTTGTTGAATATTTAATGACACTTGACACAAAACAAAAGGTTATTTTATCAGTTTTACATTTCTAGTATTAGTCATAACAAATAGTGAAAAAAACAAAAAAAAAACAATGATAATGAAACATGTCGACAAAAGCTGACCTTTCTAGAATAACTGACAGAAAGTGACAATAATATTTCCCCAAAGAATGGATCACATGAATCCACAAATGTCATTGTTCAATATTGAATAGTTCTCCTTTGTTATACAAATGAAGTGACCTCTAATCTTGATGAGGTAATTGATCCCACTCGGCGTAGCATTTGTGGATCTTCATCGATCTGTCAACCGATTTTTCACAGTGTAATCTATGAGACTAAGCCCGGGTTTACAAACTTACGACCCACGGGACAAATCCTGCCCCTATATCATATTGGCTGACCCGTAGTTCAGATTAACAAAATTGTAGAAAGCGATTTAACAATTTTTTTTTATCAGGGTTATTGCAGACACTTTAAAAGTGTTAGGTCGATGTTCAATTGAATAGTATTTTTGATAATAGTGTTCGAAATATGGGAATGTTGCTTATCATCTGATATGTTATTCATATGAACGTTTAATTGAAATCTATGCATTTCAATGAATGGGATTAGAACGTTTAACATAAATATAAAGTTTAATAAGTAGCTTATTAAACCCGGTGGACATACACACATACATACACACATACATACATACACACATACATACATACACACATACATACATACATACATACACACATACATACATATAGATATGATAAAAAAGAAAAGACTATTCAAATTATAAACATTTCTGTATAGGCTTAGATAGCTGAACTATTTGCAAGACCACTAGGTTATGTGGCGTGTACCAATTAAAAGTAAAGTGAATAGTATCGGTTTTATTAATTTTAAACCTTGGTCCAGCGCTCTTAGTAGCCACGGCTACTACTTTTTCTCATCAACCCATCATGCCAACCACTATTTCGATGTACTTGCATGACATTTTTCTTAAAATTATCAACCTGAGAAAGTCTCACAATAAAGACGAAATTTTGATGAATATATAAAAAATATATCTTGGTGTTTTCTTGCTTCATATCCTATATATATATATATATATATATATATATATATATATATATATATATATATATATATATATAAAACATGCAGGAATATGCTGGGCCACTCTTACCTCCACGCGCTGAAGAGGACGACCAACATAGTCAGCTTCACACTGTCATTTGAATTTATATATAATCAAACTTTTCTGTAGTGTTGGAAGTGCATCTTTCCGAAAGGCTGAGAAGGCAGTTTTGGTGCCAAACACTACACAGGGCTTTACTGCATGAAAACAACAATATACAACCGATGAAATTTTATCCGAAAAATCTTTACTGATAGAACCAATAAAAGGAAGTTTCAAATAAACAGGACATTTGGGTGGACCAAAGAAAACGTTGGCATTAAATTTCGCAAGTTTTCGATCAATACATTTGGAAATTAGACCCTCTGGGAAACCATTTTTAGTAAGAATATCAGTTATCTTTCTAAGATCAGCCACGAGTTTGCTGGCAGTGCAAATCATCAGTGCGCGGTGAACAAGTTTTTTTACCAAACTGATCTTTCTACTCATGGGAACAAAAGAATCCCAACTGATATACAGGCCCGTAAACGTCGGTTTCCTATATATAGTTGCAGTGAATTTGTTCCCCGTCCTTTCCACTAAAACGTCCAGAAATGCTGAAGAGCCATTCTGTTCCTCTTCCATGGTGAACTGTAGTGCTGGGTGGAGCGTATCAAATTACAGGAAAAAATCACTTGCCTCGTTACGGGACTCAAAATAGGTAAAAGTATCGTCCACATAACGCCAATAACGATAGGGTTTGGTAACCCGAGAAAACAGCAAGGATTCCTGAAAACCTAGGAAAATATTCGCTAGGATAGCACCTATATATAAAGTAGGTTGAGATAAATGAAATGAGCACATTATTTATATCAGTACAAATGCGTAAATCACAACCGAATTTTGTGTACACTCGTTTCTGAAACAATTTGAAATAATTTTAGTAGTATTTTACTTTAGATTATTCAAAAAAGTATCATCTTTTTGGAATGTAGAATATAAAGATGATAACAACACTTTTTTATGATGTGTTTCTTTTATGTAAGTATATATATTAAATTATTTTCAAATAGTATTCCAAATAAAGTACACATTATGGTATCCAATGTGTATTATTAATTACATAATAAATTTGTTTCAACCGTGTTTTTCTTCAAAATGGAATTTCTGGAGCAGTTTCTTTTGTATGGAGAAACACTATAACAATGTCCGAGAGAAACTATCTCCAATCCAAATAGATAAATAAGAGATTGTGTAGAGCAGCTGTTAAATATATGTGTACATTGATACATATATATATATATATATATATATATATATATATATATATATATATATATATATATATATATATAGGATAAGTAAGTCAAAATATATATTTAATAGAGTATAAATAGACAACTTTTAAGGCAACCTTTATAATAAAAGCGGTTAAGATAAATTGATGACATTCTATACTTAATATTCAACGGGTATCAATTAGCTTGATGTAAAAAGTTACTATTATTATAATACTAAAAATATATCGTCTTAGAAACAATCGTACGCCAAAAGATTTAGTTTATGTTCTTCTTTCGTGTGAATCAGATGATTCTGGTGTTGGCATTAGTTTCCCCGATGTTTTTCTAATTAGAAATCTTTCTGGAAAGACATCGGGTAGGACCACAAGAAGGTTGCCAAGACCCCTAAGTGAAAGTGTTACTGTAGAACCGACTGGATTCGAACTTGGATCACCCAGGTCTTCAGTCCGTGTCGATATCCACTTAACTACCGTCACATCCCTATTTTAAGTTGAATTGATGAGACTGATACAAATGATACGTTATAATCTGTTAAATTTCAATTTACTACACACACACACACATATATATATATATATATATATATATATATATAATAAAAGTTTTTAAAAAGGTTTAAGGCAATGCGAAGATCCGGGTTGCTGGAAGCTGTGAAGAACAAAAACAGAACAAAACCGAAATAAGTCGGATATAGATCGAAAGGTTTGTTTATTTTTCTAGACAGCAAGGGTGTTAGTTTGTAATGTCCGGATTATCAAGAATCAATTTGATATTTCGAGAGATTTTTTTTTTCTTCTTCCTCTCCTTGTCAAAAATAAATAAAAGAAAAATCCCGGGTACCGAGAAAATGCCAGGAGCGCTGGGGGGTTAAACCGGAAGTGTTCAGAGTAAAGTATTCAGAGGAAAATTAAATAGATTCTTTTTATTTATTTATTTATTTTTTTTTTTAAAATATATATATATATATATATATATATATATATATATATATATATATATATATATATATACACCCATATATATATGTAATTGTCTGTTGTTTTTATTTATTTAATTTTTATTTTTTATTTATATATTTACTATTATTGTTATTTGTTTTGTTTTCTTTGTTTTTTTTGTTTTTTTTTGTGTTTTTTTTCGTATATAAAACGTAGATATTACTTATAGTATATATGTTTGTCAACAGGCTGATTCCGGCATTAGATTTTAAATGTGTTGTAGATAGCTAATTATTTGTTGTCGGTGCAGTATATTAAAATTTAGTTATGTCTGGTTAAGTTTAATCCTTATTTATTGGTTTTAATTTATCTCTTAAATGCCTATTGTTTTAGGTATGGAAAGTTTGCTGGTTAAGGGGAGACAAATCTCTTATTTTTGGTATTAATTTATAAAGGGTTTATTCTGTTAATTGGCTTTGTATGTTGAATTTATTTAACTAAAGTAATGGTCAATTCTTAGTATAACGGATATGATTTGTGCAAATAGTGTTTATTATGGGGGGGGGGTATTATCTGGGGATGGGTTCGGGAGGGGGGTAGGTTATATGATGAAGGTAGAATTTAATTCATGTCTTTGATTCAAAAATGGGCTAAGTTTGGAAATGAGAATAGCTTCCATCAGTCTTAGGTCGCCTAGGTTCCTGGTCGAGGCTAAAATGGAAACTTTTATGTCTTGTTGTGTAGTATTGCATGAGGAAGTATGTTTGAAGAAGGAAGATATATTTGTATTCATGTGTTCTTTTATACGTTGGTGTAATTGTCTTGTAGTATATCCAATATAGGAGTGGTTACAAATAGTGCATGATATATTGTATACACAGTTAGTGCGGTGGCATAGTCCAGTGGTAGGAATGGGACAATTGGCTAGGGAGCATGGTTCTTGGGTGCGTGTAGTGCGTTTTTTGGAAAGGTGTTGGCGTAAGGTGGTGCCGGTGTGGGTGAGTTGAATGTCTAGTTTTTCTTTATGTATTGCACTGCGGATGGCATTAGTGATTCTGTCGTTAAAGAAAGGTAGTTTTAGGAAGCATGTGTTGGAGAGTGTGTTGTGTCTGCGTGATCTGGTCT
The DNA here is from genome assembly GCA_963556195.1 of Sepiola atlantica. Taxonomy (NCBI): domain Eukaryota; kingdom Metazoa; phylum Mollusca; class Cephalopoda; order Sepiida; family Sepiolidae; genus Sepiola; species Sepiola atlantica. The sequence continues at coordinate 49,128,946 of OY744523.1, read as the reverse complement.
TGCTGAGGTGGGTTATTGTGGAAGTGGGGTAGCCGTTGGTGATTAGGGTTTGATGGAAGTCTTTGGTGTGTTTAATTTTATTGGCAGTAGATGAGCATTTATTTTGTATGCGGGTAATTTCATTACGGGCATAGTCTAGTTTGGCTTTAAGGGGCAGGGCAGATTTAAAATGAACAAATAGGTTTTTACAGGCAGGTTTTCTGTAGAAGTTGGTCTGTATAGAACCGTCTTCTGTGATTTTGAGGTTGAAATCTGTAGATGAAACAAATCTACTCAGCCTTGGCCCCAAATTCATTACTACCCAAAAACTGAACGACCATGCAAAATTCAATATAGAAACCCAATTCTGT
>OY744523.1:49108596-49123596 GCA_963556195.1 Sepiola atlantica | reverse complement strand
GTAATTGGTTGGGAAGTAGTTTCGTGGTATCATGTTCCACGTGTGAACTGTTCTAGGAAGGACACTTTGTTAATGGAAGTTTTTTTTTTGGTACAGAAAGCGAGGAAAAATTGTTCATTGCTGTTTTTATAGCTAGGCGAATTCTTTCTGTGAATGTTTTACAGGAGAGGGTCAATAGTTTGAGGGTAAGCGAGCACCTAACATGAACCTAACGATACAGTCGAGAAATGCTAGGAAAATTATTCTGGGACTAGAAGAGATAATCTCTTACTAGATTTCCAAATCGATTTGGTAATCTGTTAAAGCAAGAAAGAGTGCTCCGAGCGGCACCATCGTCCAGATAAACACGTATCTTGCTCTCATGAACATAAACGATTGCATCGGGAATGAGGTACTTTCTGGAGTGGAGAAGCAACCTAAGCCAAACATTTGATGTAAGCCTTCCATTCCAGGTTTGCAGTTTAACTCACTCTTAAAGGATTATCAAAGAAAGGGGCTTCCTCGATGAGAAAACCATTCATTTTGACTTAGGAGAAGTGAGGATCCGAACGTTGGTTATGAAAAGTGTGAAGCTTGGCTTTAAACGCGTTAAATATAATTAGATACTTTTCCTCATTGCATAACGTGCTTCAAGTCGGAAGACAGAGCAAGAAAGATGGAGAGTCAGAAATACATGATCATCAATGCTCTTCGAAGTGTTTCCATAAATGGTTGTGTCTTCTGCCTAAATATCAATGAATGATCTAAATATATGATTTAGAATATCATTTATATATAAATATATTCATAGAGTTTGAATTACTTCCTGGAAAGTTTTAATTACCTACTGGAGTATTCGAAATACCTGCTAGATACAATCCTCATGTGTCTTCGGTCTCTCTGTACAAGGGTTTGTCAGAACAACCTGGCATGAGGATACTTAATCTTAGACGAAAAGCGTGACAACATTTTCAAAATAACATTGTATTCACAGCACTAATAAGATCTCCTCGACACTGCTATACACTGCCCCATACGAGGAATCATGCAATTTCTCCAAGTAATGTTACATACAGTATCAGTACATAGCTGGATACTCCACCAGACTAGATGAATTATTATCCTGGAGTCCGGTAAGACTAATAGACAAGAAAAATATACTATAACAAGTTAACTGGTTATTTGGGGAGAGGAAAATTGATGTTCTTCACTTTTTTACTAACACAACGTTTAAGAGATAAAAGAGGACTTTAATGGAATATTCGAATATAGAAAACCAGTGTTAGCCCAAGTTTCTGAGAACTTTGTCTGAAGTACAAAGAAACAAAAAAGAGAGATACATACATATATATATTTACTTATAGATAAATATATATATACATATATATATAAAATAACACACACACACACACACACATATATATATATATATATATATATATATATATATATATATATATATATATATATATATATATATATATATATATATACATGTGTGTGTTGTCGTTCTGCGAATGCATTTGGAAAAAGATCCTGTACACTTTTTCCATGCAACACGTAACTTATTTTTCTTTGTTTAATTTCTTCTGGCTATACCGACTCATACGTTTTTTATTTTGTTTTTAATTTCCAATTTGAGATTTTTTTTTCTTATTTCATTTAAATAAACTTCACCGGTTGAGACCTTATTGGGGCGGAGTATATTTTTCCCGAATTTTTGACGGAGGGTGTACACTCATATGATATATATATATATATATATATATATATATATATATATATATATATATATATATATATATATATATATATATATATATATACATACATATATGTAATATTTATGGAAAGTAAGCTTAAAATAAACTTTTGTGTTTCATACCCGATGGGAAATCGTAAGGCTAAATTAATAGATTAACATTCTGAGACCGTTTTTATGGAAGAGAGAAGATCAATTGCATTTTCTTTTCGTGAAGGAATCATTTTATTTCTTGAAAGGAATACCATAGCGTACATTTAAGCTTACGATATTATAATTTTTAAAATCCTATTTAAAACCCGCTAGAAACGAAATATATAATAATGCGAATAATATGTAAGTTGTATGATATCAAATTCGGTTCTATTATGTCACATTCGGTTCTAAGATGTCATATTTGGTTCTAAGATGTCACATTTGTTTCTATAATGTCACATTTGTTTCTATGATAGCATTTTTAACCGTGTTGATATAAAGAAGATGACGGAATAAGTCCACGTAAGTAATGTTCGGAAATGTATACATATATATAGGTTTACTTTGAATTAGCTACTACACAGAAGAGTTTTAATTACCTACTAGATACCATCCGCAGATGTCTTCGGTTTCTCTTTACCAGGGTTTGTCATGACAACCTGACATGAGAATACTTCATTCTACAAGTACATTCTGACCAAATATTTAAAATAACATAGAATTCGAAGCTAAAATAAGATAAGCTTTACACGCTATACACTAGCTCATACGAAGAATGGTGCACCTTCTCCTAGTAATGTTACCTCAAGTAACAGCACTTAGCTGGATACTCCACCAGACTAAATGAATTATTTTCCTGGAATCCAGCATATTAAGAAAAGACCACAATAAAGATAAACTTTAACATAATTTAGTGGTGGATTCGAGAAAACTTGGCCTTTAGGCTAAGATCAAAGTGTAGTATCTGTTCTGATGGATACTGCACCCCATAGAGTGGTATTGTCTTGGCCTTCAGGGCTTGATTTACGCCGGTCTATGGGTCTGTCCAGTGCAGTTCTAGGAGGTCCACTCTTCCAGGCTTCGCCTCCACTCCCTCTTTGGGGAGGAGTAAGTTTATTGCTTACTGCATGAGGCGCCCCTACCGGGGAATGCCGACGGGGCTGCCCAGGCAATTTTTAATGGTCAGAGTGCTCACCTCTCGGGCGCTGGCTTTTCAAACCCCACTTTCCCGGCCCGACCTTGGGTCACATCTTACTTGTTGGAGTAAGATAAAAACTGGCCTTGTGCCTAACTCCTGGAGAGGAGTAAATCAATACTAACTAAACGTTTGAGTGTTGAAGGGGATTTTGCTTAAACACTCGTATATCTATTTATCTCATGTAATCAAGTTTTAGTCCCAGGAAAATGCTTCTTTGTTTTTTGTGAAATTATACTAATGTAATATATATATATATATATATATATATATATATATATATATATGTTTGAAAAAAGAGACAAACGGAACACAGGTTAGAATGCAGGAGAAAAACACAAACAGGATAGTTGACCGGTTTCGTTCGTATTATCGAACATCTTCCGAATTTCATTTTGATGACTTACCGTGCACCTTACCCCATATATATATATATATATATATATATATATATATATATATATATATATATATGTGTGTGTGTGTGTATCTATATATATGTGTGTGTGTGTGTGTGTGTGTGTGTGTGTGATTAGGCAGCATTCCTTCTCTTATGCATGTTTGGTTAAACATTAGCGAAAGCTTCTATTTATTCATTTTTTGATTCGTCGCACGACCGATTTGGTATTGTCGTCTATGTTGTATAAAAAACGCCATATTTTCGCGAACGTTTTCGACCGACGTTTTTTTTTTCGTCTCCCCTTAATGGAAGCGTTGTTTATTCAAGTAAATAAACCTAGTATCAACCATGCTCGTCATGAGGAGGGGCGAATGTATGTTGAAGTAGTATTGAAATGTGTTTTTTTTACCAAACGTCTTCTTGATAAATTCCCCAATCTTTTATTTTGCATACTCATTCATCCGCCTGAAGATGACCTACGTCCGTCGAAATCTATCGCGAAAATTTGGCGAATTTTTTATGCAACATGAACGACAATACCAAATCGGTCGTGCGACGAATCGAAAAAACGAATAAAAAAACGAATCAAAATATAAATAAACAGAAGTTGTTGCTACTGTTTAACCAAACATGCATATATATATATATATATATATATATATATATATATATATATATATATATATTTATATATATATTAGTAGAACCCGTGCGCCGAAGTAACCTGGTGAGATATAAATTGAATTAAACTAAATATACGTTAAACAAGAAGTTAAAAAAGGTACGCTTAAAGTAATTTAGGTGATTAAAATTACATTCATCTATGTTTTGAATCAAACAAAATAGATGTGTCTATGTTTTGGGTTACTTCTTCCCCTCCTTCCTACGAGTGTAAAAATCACACAAATGCCCCCCCCCCTCCATAAAATAAAAAGCAAATGTAGTCCAAAAATATGCATGACGCTTCCTAATGTTAATGAAGTTAATGTTATTTTATACTGAGGCATTTTTTATCCAAATTCGCAGTATCTATTTTAGGGGAAAATTGAATTCACCAAAATTAAAAATCGACATTTCGTCTAAATTTGGCCTTGATTTAAATACATGGCAATTAATGTAAGACATTTGTTGTTGTTTTGTTGTTTTTGATTCATCGACTGTTCACTATTCTGCACTTTAAGCATCGTCTATGTTGTTGCTATATTGTTTCCTCCCGACGATGGGGGAGTGAACCAATGGTGGTTTTTAATGTGGTGTAAATCCATCTCCTTGGAAAACATTGCCCCAGTCTAGAAGGAATAATTTTTCAGTGATCGAGGAGATTGTTATTCTGTTTCTGTTTGCAAAACTCAATCTTGTTCTGTAATTCAGAAACTCAAAACAATAATTTTCCTTCGCATTATTGTTTTTTCCTATTTCTCTTGCAAAACTCAATCATAGTCTGCAAAACAGAACACTAAAAAAAAATTCTCCTCGGCATTAAATAACCTGAAACAACGAAAACAAATATCACAAAAATATGTGAAGATTTCTATAACTTGAAGCCTCTTACCAAAATGATTAGATTCGACATTAAAAAACTATAAAATGCTTGATATGCCGTAAAACAAAAACAAAAAAAAACAAACCAAACCAAACCAAGGCAGAAATAAACATTAATAAATAAAAAATAAATTTAATAAGATAGATAGATAGATAGAGAGAGAGTGAGTGAGTGAGTGAGTGAGTGAGTGAGTGAGTGAGTGAGAGAGAGAGAGAGAGAGAGAGATAGTGGGGCTTGTCATGATAATAATATTATTATTATCATTAATAATAATAATAATAATAATAATAATAATAATAATAATAATAATAATTACAAACAATATGAGCTTTTTTGTTGAAAATAAATCTACTGGAAAAAAATAAAATGCTGCAGTCTAGAAGGGCGTCTTATTCACTGACGAAGCAAAATAAACAAGAACAACACATTTCGACGGAATTAAACAACCCGAAAAGAGTTGATATGCCTTAAAACAAAACAATTACAAATACCACAAGTAAACATTTGAAGATACTAAAACTTGAAGCATACAAACCTTTTACCGAAATGGCTGGATTCGGCATTGAAAATTTGTAAAAATAAATGTTTAAAAAATGTAAAAATAAATGTAAATGTAAAAAATTAAAACAAAACGAACGATAGGGAGAATAGAGAGTGTGAAGCTGGGTGTTGACATTAATAATGTGAGGTGGTATAGATGGATGGATGCTCCAAAGTGAAACAATGTTCCTATATTTTGTGTGGAAGATTAGTGCCAGCGTCAGTAAGCAAATGGTATTACGAGCTTCCATGAAAAATGTATAAGCAAGTTGATAGTTTTACCGAAGTCTGCTCTACATGTTACGCTGTAAGTATTTTGAAAATTATTTTTAAGCCTTAATATTGTCATGTATGATACTTTGTAAGAGTAAAGTACCTAAATATATAAGATGTAAAAGGAAATTATACCTGAATAAATGTAAGGATTGGTAATTGAAATTAAATCCTCCGATTCAATAAGTATGTTGAATCAAAGTACAATAGTAATTATTCAGTTTTTTTTTTGTGTATACGTTAATTCCGGAATGGAATAGAGTCTAATCGTAATGGTTCGAAATAAAGACGGTGAATGAATCTGATATGTAATCCGATATTCTCGAAATTCCAAGGTATATGAAAGAGCGTTCACTAATTTGTTCATGATTGTAGTGTAATATGTATGAAATTAGTCGTAGAATGGATTAAAACAATTACGGTTACGTTTTGCTCAAGTATAGTTGTACGTGTTCCTGGTTGAGATATAGGTAGTACAAAAATGTTAAAGGGGGCAGTTTTTGCTACACTCTGTTTGGATGATGCATATGGGAGAGTCAGACATAGCAGTCTAATAATAGTATTTACGGTTTTAAGATAGAGTTAAGTAAAGAGAATCTGGAAACAGTATATATATATATATATATTTATATATTTTTTAATTAATTTTATACGTACATAAAAGTAATCCATCGACACGTGTTCTGGCTTACAGTCGTCATCAGTATGGTTAACTTGGAAAAGGATTGAACCTTCGATATTGATGTCTATTGTCTAGAGTATTTCTACTGGACTACGAGGCCTTTCCTAGAAATATTTACTATTTTTATAAACTTAATCATGGGTGTGTTTTATATAATTGTTTCTATTGGTGCTGGTAGCGTCTGCGTACTAGTAATATGATTTTTCATTGCCTAAGTGAAACATATTAATGTAGAAGATTGCATTATTCGTCGCCCTTAACTAAACTTTAATATATTTATTTTCATTCATTTTATACGTACATAAAATACATAAATATATAGACACACATACACACACATATATATATATATATAGAGAGAGAGAGAGAGAGAGAGAGAGAGATAGAGAGAGAAAGAGAGAGAGAGAGATAGAGAGAGAAAGAGAGAGAGGGAGGGAGAGAGAAAGAGAGAAAAAGAGAGAGATGTATATTCAATATTAGTATAGATTAATTCATCTGAAATATTGCATTAAAACTGAGATTCGCCGTAACGCATTTCTAAATGATATTCGAAGACAGGAGTTAAGCGTTGGTCAGAATCAGAGAAGCAAGGGAATATTATTTGGGGGTTACACCGGCCGATATGAGAGAATAACCAATGCGTGTCGGTCGACAAACTAGCGCTTTATTATGAAAAGTCACAGAGGATAAAATATTTTCTTTCAAGGGTCGTCTCGAAGGACACCGCAGAGATATTGAAAACGAACTATCTCCGCCGCAATTTTTCTGGTGATAACACTCGGACTTTGCATGAGAAGACGAGTTGGTCGCCTGGGTATTGCGTGCTAGGTTAAGGTTGATGCTCCCTGACTCGGGCCGAATGCAGAGCGTATTTCGAAAATGACGGACATGTCCGAATTGTTTAAACGTACTTTGAAAGACAGTCACGAACAGAAGTTGTTTTGATGAGCCGTGGCTGTTGGCAAATCTTACTTCTCATATTTACTTATCAAGGGACTTTTCAGAAATTTGTATTTATTAAATATTTGGAGGGAGACCAGGTGTATTAGCTACTAGTACTACTTGCCATTGATTTTCGTATATATATATATATATATATATATATATATATATATATATATATATATATATATATATATATATATATATAACTAGAGTTTGAATTGCCCACAGAGAAGTTTGAATTACCTACTAGACATCATCCTGGAGTGTCTTCGGTCTCTCTGTACAGCCCGGCATAAGAATAATTCACCCTTCAAGTAAACCCAGAAGAATATTAAAAACAACAGTTTCAACCACAAATAAGATCACCTGGGCACTGCTATATACTGGCTCATACGGGAATAGTGCCCGTTCTCCAAGTAATGTTACCTCAAGTTACACACTCAGCGGAATACTCCAGCAGACTGAATGAATTATTGTCCTGGAATCTGGTAAAACCAAGAGACCACACAAAATATATACTTTAATATAGTTAACTGGTCAATGTTCCTAATTGTTTTACAGACTAAACGTTTGACAGGTAAATGAGAACTTTAATGAAATATGCGAATATCTATGTATATCATATAGAGATCAAGTGTTAGCCAAATGAAGTGTCTTCTTGAATACTGAGAATTTTGACTGAAGTGAAATGAAACAAAATTTAAAATATAATTTAATATATATATATATATATATATATATATGAAGTACAACAATTCGATATATGATGTATATCTTAAAAATAGAACCTATCATTAAAAAGGCGAACTTTTTTTCATATGCATTCAATTCATTTCTTTTGCCTTAGACATATTTCCACACTTAACATTTTATCTATTTAATTTTCCAAACTATGCCCCTGGTAATTTTTTTACCAACTTATATATCTGTATTCCTCTGATAATAAAACAATTCAATTATTTGAAAAGCCATGATTTTAGGAAAAAAGTAATCTTTAGTTTTGAACAATTGAAGATGTAATAGATTTTGTATTTTACAACTGTTATTCTCATCATTAAAGTTGACTATATATATTAAATATTTATTTATAAATATTATTATAGCCCCCTTTACTAAGGCCGGGCACTCTGAGAGAGTTTAATAACAAGCAGTACCACTAACTTCATTGCGAGATCCAGCACGGTGTGTTATTGTTGATCACTATTCACTGCTCGTTGTAAATACCAGTCGACTTGACATTTCCAAAGTAAAATTCCTCCTAATATTCAAGCTAATTTACGGTGAAAAGCGGGTAAGACTCTTGACTACGAATCAGTGGTAATTTGTGATTGGAGTTCGCGCCCGCTGTTGTCAGAAATAAACTCTCTACACTGAATACTGCGTAAGCAGGAAACATCAAGGTAAGTAGGTAGTAAATAATTAATATGTATTTATAAATATATATATATATATATATATATATATATATATATATACAGATAAATGAAAGAATAGGGATAAATATGTACGAATGACAAATCTATGTCAACTTCGATTGTTCAATGCAAGGTGTACTCGGTAAAACATGTTTATTTTTCTTTCCTTAAGCCAAGGCTTTTCAAAGATTAAAATCTTATCATCAGAGGAATTACATAGATGGATAGGTTGGCAGTGGAAAAGCCAAAATTCAAAAATTCAAAAAATATATAAAGTAATGGAGAGTAGACTGTGCGTGTACAATGGCCCTAATTCTCACAATTACATCCGAATAAGTGCGCTCCATCTACGATTGAACTAAACATCCTTCTATTGAATTTATGTCATTTTTGAACATTTTCAACGCTGCCTACACGAAACCTCTTTTTCCATCTTCAAATCCTCTTTTCACTGGACACTTTATCTACGGGCATTCACCAACTGAACAGACTCAATATTTTTTCTGAGCATTATAATTGCTTAATATTACATGTGTCATGAAGTATGTATTCTGTTTAAATATTATATATGAACTGCGTTTGTCAGTATGAATGACCCCTCAATCTTAATTTGATCTGCAGTTTTATTTATTTCCTTGTAGGGATCTGTAGCATTTCATTTACTATTGGTGTTTATAATCTCATGTTCATACAAGTGAAATTATAGTTATGTAACTAAACTTTTTCGATACATTGTTAGATTTGGACCAACACTAGGTTTGACCATAATCCTTACCCTAAATCTTACTCAAACGCTTTACCCTAACGCTAACTCTAACCCTTACCCTAAATCTTACTCAAACGCTTTACACTAACCCTAACTCTAACCCTAACCCTAAATCTTACTCAAACGCTTTACACTAACCCTAACTCTAACCCTAACCCTAAATATTACTCAAACGCTTTACCCTAACGCTAACTCTAACCCTAACCCTAAATCTTACTCAAACGCTTTAAACTAACCCTAACTCTAACCCTAACCCTAAATCTTACTCAAACGCTTTAAACTAACCCTAACTCTATCCCTAACCCTAAATCTTACTCAAACGCTTTACACTAACCTTAACTCTAACACTAACCCTAAATCTTACTCAAACACTTTACACTAACCCTAACTCTAACCCTAATCCTAAATCTTACTCAAACGCTTTACACTAACCCCAACTCTAACCCTTACCCTAAATCTTACTCAAACGCTTTACACTAACCCTAACTCTAACCCTTACCCTAAATCTTACTTAAACGCTTTACACTAACCTTAACTCTAACCCTTACCCTAAATCTTACTCAAACGCTTTACACTAACCCCAACTCTAACCCTAACCCTACATCTTACTCAAACGCTTTACACTAACCCAAACTCTAACACTAACCCTAAATCTTACTCAAACGCTTTACACTAACCCTAACTCTAACCCTTACCCTAAATCTTACTCAAACACTTTACACTAACCCTAACTCTAACCCTAACCCTAAATCTTACTCAAACGCTTTACACTAACCTTAACTCTAACACTAACCCTAAATCTTACTCAAACACTTTACACTAACCCTAACTCTAACCCTAATCCTAAATCTTACTCAAACACTTTACACTAACCCTAACTCTAACCCTAACCCTAAATTTTACTCAAACGCTTTACCTTAACCCAAACTCCCACACTGACCCAACCCTGACCCAAACACTGACTACGGAGTCAAAGTAGCGAGGGCCCTAATCTAAATAAGCAGTAAATTTTCTTTAAGTGTATATATATATATATATATATATATATATATATATATATATATATATATATATATATATATAAATTGTCATACACAGATGCAAACACTCAACACAGCACATTCGGAGACTCGACACGCACATTTAAAGAGGGAATAAGGATTAAATACTATTTAATGAATATTCATCCAACAAACATACAAACTAATCGACAATATTTTTCCACAGGGGAGGTAGTGTGTGTACAATTATTTTCATAAGCATCTTTTCCAAATGTTTTCGTATTTTAACTTTCTTTATATTCTCACTCTTTTTTTAAATAATATATATGAAATGTTACCATTCTTTTTATATTCATTTATTATCAATCGCATTGTTATGTATTGTACTCTAGTTCATTTTCCTTATTGATTCGTATAACTTGTCTTCGCAAATGTTTTAACTGACACTTTTTTTATAGAACTCTTACCAAACCTCAATTTGACTAGCGCTTCATTCAACAACAAAGCAATAATAGTTCCAAATGTTTTACATTAAAAATCAAATTCGCGTTTTCTCTTAGCCCGTCACTAAATGCTTCTCTCTCGACTTAAACCTGTCTTGAAAAATGTCTATGTTGCTTTTTTTGCTTTGTTAACCCTTATGTCCTTTCGCACATAGGTGTGAAAGTTTAAGGAGGATGTCAGGAATACATGGATTAGTATAAACTAGTGACGTGTATTCACCTCTCATCCCAATACCTCTACTCTATTTCTCTGATGCTTACAACTACTGCATACACACATTTGTCAATAGACAGCAGCAAGCAGCAGGAACCGTTCGATAATTCTGTTTTTAAAAGGCATTTTTATTCCTATAGTCAATGAATAACACAATTTAAAAAAATATCAAAACAAGTGTTTATATATTTTACAATAATTAATATATAATTGTTTATAAATAAGAGTTTTTAAATTAATCCATATACACATGTGTTTCATGCCGAACCTGCAATCATCAGTATGGGAGAAGATCATTCTTGCCAGTCACACGGTTCGAACCCCAACACGAAAGTGAGACTTAACTCATTAGCCAGAGTCATATATATATATATATATATATAGAGAGAGAGAGAGAGAGAAGGAGAGAGAGAGAGAGAGAAGGGGGTTGTGTAGCATCAGTGCAGTTCCAACGAGAGAAAAAAGTATATTTAAAGAATTGTGGTTACCAACGCTAGTAAAAAAACTTTTTCAATAATTATTTATTATCTTATCATTTTAACATTTTAAGTTTGTTAAATATAATTTCATTACGCGTTTCGAGCATTTATCGTTTATCCATTATGCTCTCTTCAGATGTAAATTCCATTTGATAAAAGTGTTTCATTTGAGAAAACGTTTCATTTGTCTTTCATTTAAAAGTGTCTGTTCCATTTGATAGAAAAAATATTTGTTCCGTTTGACAGTTATCTTGTTGAGATAAAAATATATTCAGTTTTGCCAGTGTTTGGTCATTTAAGTACATTTGTGTATTAGGTTTTATTGCTTTAATTGCTGTCGGTCGAATCTGTATGGTATGTGTGTGTGTAGTCATTCCCGGTCATTCATGACGGTGTCCCTGCTGGGTTCACACATGAATGTGGATGTGTGGGTGGTTGGGGGTTAGGATGTTTGCTTGGGTTTGGAGAGAGAGAGAGAGAGATGAGTAGAAAAGATGGGTGAGTAGATAGGTAGGTAGGGGGGAGAAAAAGTAAGAGAGGGGGCGAAGGAAGATTGAGGGTAGAAAGAAATATAAATATAGAAAGAGATATATATACATATAGCTAGATAGATAGATAGATACACACATTCATATTATTTTCTGCATGTGTGTATGAATACACTCACATGGGGTATGTATTCGTTCCATGTATGATGGTGTGCAAATGCACACGTGTCCGAGTGCAGATGGGTTCCTGTTTATACATATGTTCGTACTTATTTTTATATGTCTGTGGTGTGATTTGTCTTATGACTTATTTAATGGTGGGTTGAATTTGTATATGAAGATTGTTTCTTGTGTTAAGAGGTATGAATAGTCCTGACTTTGGAAAATGGGCATTATCTGGAATTTTCCACTGCTGCATGAGTGTACATGTTTGGGGACAGGCAATTTTCTATTTTCTTGAATTTTAATATTGCTCTTATGGAGGGCCACCTTATTATTGAATGTTTTTGTGGCACCTATATAGTATTTTTTACATGTTATGCATTCAAGTACATATATGACATTTTTTAGAGATGCAGTTTAGATCCTTCTTTATTTTGAAGGTTTGTGTTGGATTTTTGAATGTGTATGTGTGACCATCTATTATTATGTCGCAAACTCCACATCTTTCTCTGTTGCATTTTGTGACTCTTTGTGATACGTGTTGGTTGAATTTTGATGAGGTAAGAATTTGTTTGAGGTTTTTCGGTTGGCGTTTGCTTTTGATTATCTTCATTGTTTTAAGTATGTTGCTTAGTTTGCTATTTTGATTGAGTAAGGTAAGGTTTCTTGTTATCTCTGTGAATAATTCTGGATTGTTTTTGTTATGTGTAGATACGTATGCTAATATGTGTTCTTTGTTCCGTTTTTTGGGAAGTCGTAGTTGTTCTAATGGTATTTGCTCTGCTAATTCTATACCTTTGTGTATTATTTGTGTGGGGTATCCTCTTTTTGCTAATGTCTTACGTAGTTCCTCCAGTCGGACAATCCGGAGGTATTTGTAACTGACTATAGTGCATATTATGCGTGCTAGAGAATAGGGTATAGATTTTAGGCAGCTTTTGGGGTGATGGCTTTTAAAGTGGAGGTATTGTTGGGTGTCCGTGGGTTTGTGGTAGATGTCTGTGATAATATGATTGTTCTTAATTTTAACTAGTATATCTAGGAAGGGTAGCTCCGTGTGATTGTGTTCTAGTGTGAATTTGATTTTGGGGTGTAGATTTTGTAGTGTGTTGTGTAATTCGTTGATGTCTCCCCATGTGGGATCCCAAAGAATGAAACAGTCATCCAGATATCTTTTCCAAGATTTTATAAATAGGGATTTTGTATTTGTTCCATAAATTGATTCTATCTTTGTGTATAATATTTCTTCTAGGTAGGTTAGTGTCAGGGTAGCATATGTCGGTGCCATTTTGGTTCCCATTGCCGTACCTAATGACTGGATGAAGTTCTAGTTATTAAATTCGAAGGAGTTATTGTTGATGATAATGTTTATACTGGCGATAATAAATTGTTTAGTAAACTTTGGGTGTAGAATTTGCGGATGTTTGTTAATCCATTATGAGATTGTTTCTTTACCTAGGTCATGGGGTATGTTGCTATACAGACTGCTAACGTCAAATGTCACTAGTTTAGTTCCTGGGTTTACTGTTTGTGGTAAGAAGCTTAGAAAGTGTATGTTGTCTCTTATGTAGCTTCTTACTTGTCCGGTGAAAGGTTGTAGTAAAATGTCAATAAGGTTGCTAAGTCTGCTTGTTGGGCATGTTGGGCATGTTGGGCATGTTGGTCCTGCTACTATGGGTCTGAATATAAGGTCACTTGGATTTGGGATACTAATATATTCTGATTTTTGTGTGTTGATGGCATTTTTAATCTCATTTGATTTGTGTATTTTGGGTAGTCCGTAAAAGTAGTTTGTTTTTGTCATGAAGTTGGTTAGGAAATCTGGTTAATAAAATTCAAGAAAATAGAAAATTGCCTGTCTCCATACATGTACACTCATGCAGCAGTGGAAAATTCCAGATAATGCCCATTTTCCAAACTCAAGACTATTCATACCACCTAACACAAGAAACAATCTTCATATACAAATTCAACCCACCATTAAATAAATCATAAGACAAATCACACCACAGACATATAAAAACAAGTACGAACACATGTATGAACAGGAACCCATCTGCACTCGGACATGTGTATATTCGCAGACCCTCACACATGGAACGAATACATACCCCATATGAGTGTATTCATACAAACATGCAGAAAATAATATGAATGTGTGTACTTATCTATCTATCTATCTATCTATCTATCTATCTATCTATCTATCTATCTATATGTATATATATATATCTTTCTATAATTCTATTTATATTCCTTTCTACCCTTAATCTTTCTTCCCCCCTCTCTTACTTTTTCTCCCCCCTACCTATCTATCTACTCACCCATCCTCTTTTCTACTCATCTCTCATTCTCTCTCTCTCTCTCTCTCTCTCTCTCTCTCTCTCTCTCTCTCTCTAAAAACCCAAGCAAACATCCTAACCCCCAACTACCCACACATCCACATTCATGTGTAAACCCAGCAGGGACACCGTCATGAATGTCCGGGAATGACTACACACACACACACCATACAGATTCGACCGACAGCAATTAAAGCAATACAACCTAATACACAAATGTACTTAAATGACCAAACACTGGCCAAACTGAATATATTTTTATCTCAACAAGATAACATTTTTTTCTGTCAAACGGAACAAACATGTTTTTATCAAATGGAACAGACACTTTTAAA
>OY744523.1:49093596-49106096 GCA_963556195.1 Sepiola atlantica | reverse complement strand
TATATAGTGTACAATGTTATGGTGTAATCTTCTCTTTGGTCATGAACATTCTGGTTAAGGCAGGTAAGGTGAAATGGCGAAGCCCTATGTTTAAATCCGGTGGAGAACAGCTCCCGGTAGAAACTCACATGGACGACTTAATCATGACACCGACATTAGTCACGGCAGGAAAATATGTGTTTAATGAGGCTTAATGATAACATAATCTGAGTTAGAATAAATAGTCCAGTCAAAATGTGGCTGAACCTCAAACAAATTGCTAACAAAGGTTTTTAACTTAGATGGGTGGCATGAATAACCTCTCTTTTAGATAAAGAAAAGTTTACCAAAATTAGCCTTGCGCAAATGGGTCAACGGGCGTTATCTTTAAAATCAAACTTAACAACATTCAAATTTCGAGACATTTCCTGACATTTCCTGACATTTCCTGACAAGTATGCCCATTATTCCTGACAATTATTGACACAAATAAACGTTTTCCTGACAAAAACTATTTTATTAAATTAGAAATAAAAAAATATTTGTTGCATGAAAACCCACACAGGACCCACCCCAAGCCAGCTTGACATTTTCTTGGTGTTTTAAATTGTAATCATAGGTAGCTATATGCTTAATGATAAACTAACACCAGAAAATGACTAGCCCCTGCCATTGTTTTGATGTTTTTTTTTATTTCTTATACAAATATGAATATAAAAGGTACAAAAACAGACTAAGTAGCCTTTTTCCAGGCAACAATTTCCACATTGATTCCTGACATTTCATAAAAATAGGTACAAAATAAGTACAATTTACAAGAAAAGAATGGTCAGTTGGTCGGATGCTAGGGCAGGCTCTTGAATAACCACCACAGAACACGTTCATGAACGGACCAAAGAACATTTCTTGTCAAGTACTAGTCAAAGGTAACTTCATCATCATCAAGATCTGGCTGTGGTGAGTTGCTGCAGTGGACGCCTTTGTAATTACGACACAGGTTTGAACAGTCAATGCCATGTGTCCTGCAAGTGCATCTTGCTGTAGTACACCCTGAAATACAGTTACACCTTATCATAGCCAACAAATTCACAGGACCAGCTGGCAAGTCAGTCTTGATTTGTTGTAATTTACCATCTGAAAGTTTCCATTCCCACTCGTCAGGTTTTAGCTGGTTTCTACATTTCCATTCCGGAATTTGAAAGTAAACTCAAAGGCTCTGGAATTTCGTAGCTGCTATTGTTGGTGGCAATGATTTAGCCTCTACATACTTTGAACTTTTTGCAACCTTTTCCTTAAAGCACCTCAGTCGGAGATGATTGATGTTTTCCCCATCATTACATTGTACAGCTTCAATAACCTCTTCTGCACTGCTATCTTTGCCAAACACTTCTGCCAGGTTGAGGAAGTTTCTATTGTTCATCACCTTTCGAAGGGATGCTGCATTCCATAAACACTGGATGTAGAATCACGACCCAGTAGTGCATGGATGAAAAGAATTTTGGAACAGACCACATCTCCCAAAGATTTCCTCATCTCTTTGATGTTCGAGACTTTCACACTATCCTTTGGTTGTGGCGTGACGAAGATGTTGTAACCATCATCTCTATTGGCATGATAACATAGAATGGCATATAGGTCAGTGTCATCTGCTATCAAAATGGTTTCTCCTGTTTGTGCCAGTTCTAGAGCAGTCTTCACAATCAATACGTCAGCATCTCCAGGTGCATAGACTACTTTATAACCTGCTTCCTCCAAACTCTTTTCTCAACAAGTTGATGAACAATTGTTTGTTTTCTTGAATAGCTGTGAAAACATCTCTTTTTAATTTGAACAGCATTAAAGGGGTTTTATTTACTCCTCCCCATGAGTTAGGCACAAGGCCAGTTTTATCTTACTCCCACAAGTAAGATGTGACTCAAGATCGGGTCGAGAAAGTGGGGTTTGAAAAGCCAGCGCTCGAGAGGTGAGCACTCTGGCCATTAAAAATTGCCTGGGCAGCCCCGTCGGCATTCCCCGGTAGGGGCGCCTCAGACAGTAAGCAATAAACTTACTCCTCCCCAAAGAGGGGAGGCAAAGCCTGGGAGGGTGGACCTCCTAGAACTGCACAGGACAGACCCATTGACCGGCATAAATCAAGCCCCGAAGACCAAGACAATACCAGTATGGAGTGCAGTATCCATCGGAACAGATACTACACTTTGATCTTAGCCAAAAGCAACATCAACACTAACAGAGCCCCCTGTTCGGCATCGGTGAGTCGCGTCTTTAATGAGTGGACCACTTTCATGACTATCAGAGACAATGCATGCTTTTCCATATCAAGTTGGAACATATCTGCGGTATTGGTCACATATCTGAACAAATGTTTAACTTTTTTTCAATGGGAGGCGTTAAAGTAGTGCTCCACCATCTGAGATATACTGTGGATCTGAAGACTGTAGATCTGATTTTACAGGGAGAGTCAGTTCCTATATTGCGTCTTCCAAAGCCGTTTTTTTTGCCTCTTGTGGTTGTCCGAAAATAAAAAAGTGCAGGTGGATAACCACAAATTTCATACTGGAAATGTTCTTGCTGCTACTGAATTGAGGCTTCATTAATAGATAGCACACACAGTCTCTGGAATAAGAGTTATTGATCAGTCTCAACTGTTTCATCTTCGCTGTGCGAAACTTTTGACCCAAGTGATATTGCCTGATCCTTTCCTTTAAAAGTGTACTGGTGGACATTTTCTCCAACCATTGAAGCTATGGTTGCCTCCTCTATATAGTTTGTTCTGTCCACATTAACCTTTTTGGATCCAGTTAGTCCACTTGGAATGCTGTGAATGGACGGATCTTCCGAGAAAAGGGTCATATTTCTGGAAAAGCGCAAGGACATTCCATGTATCCCTCACATCTCGCTCTTTTCTTGCTGAAGTAGCCTACTGGTGCTGGTCACTAGTGCTATAACGAATGCCTGCTAGTTCTTGCATTGTAAACTTCATTTCAGTGCACGCTGGCAGTGATAGCGCCCAAACCAATTGTTGAATTTCGTCCATTCCTCTGCAATGTGTAGAAACTCCAGACGTCTGCATGCTTCTCATTAGCACCTGCTTAATAACAAGATCTGTCGACAAGCCAGCCCAGTAGTGATCACTCCGTCTAATCACATGGAATCCTTCAAAAATGTATGTTACACTTCAGGATGGCTTTTCGGCAGCCCCTCCATTTGCTGCAAGTACAAGTAGGCCGACTTTGCATATAAGATGTGCCCTTCTGCAGCGATATTGGCAGCATTTCCTTTGAAGCGTCAAGGTGAAATTCCCAGTACACGGGACGCTTTGCCTTGATAAATAATTGCAGGATTTTCACCATATCAAGGTACTGAATCCACCCTTGTTTTGTTCGCTGGATAGCAATCGCATCCTTCACATGGTTGATTCTCTTGGCAATCCGGGTCATATACTCTGATGACAGAACATTATTCAATATCTCAGTCCAATCAAGGTGACCTTTCAATAGTCCCTGAGCTTTCTTAAGTTTTTCATTTTGAGGAAATGACTTTTCCGCATCAGTTTTGGGTTGATCATCTTCAGTGACATGTGAAACTGGCAAATCATAGGCTTTCGCTAACGAAATAGCATGTTTTCAGCATACACAAGTTCAAAAAGTTCTTGCCATCCAGAACATGTCATCAAATGACCAATAGATCCCAGAAAGATCATCTGTGTATGGAGCCTACCAAGTCGTAAGACAAATGATTTCAGGAGACTGGAACTAGGCTGTGACTCGACTATCATCATTGCTTTGTACCAAAGTGTTTGATCGAATGTTAGAATGTGTTTAATGTTGTTTTTCCTGGATAAATCACTAATATAACATAACGTTGAGTACCCGCAGGTTGGGTTATGAGGGTCCATGTCGATCATTGGCAAACAAATTGTGGCTGATTTCCCAGGATATGTTCCTTTGTGCCCTGACTGCATAAGGTCTGACCATGCAGGTCTGGACGGATGTGAAATTAGTGAAACCTCCCAAAGGATGTAAACATCAGCAGTGGAATCGACAACTTTATTGGGCTGAAGCACTTTAAATGTCACTGGTGGTTTGTTGGTGTGCTGTGAATCCAGGTACTTGATGTTGATCCTAACAACCCTTATTATATCTTCTGAAAGGACATGAAACCCTGGAACTGATTTTGCTTTAACTTTCCCGGGCGTAAAAGATGGTATGATGTCCATATTGTGGAATGTGTTAAATCAATCAATACTTTTTACATTATAGTCCACATTATCAGCTACGAACTGCACAAATTCAGTTTCATAGGGGAGAGAGTGTCAGCGCCATGATCAAAAGCAGCACTTATTTCGAATTTCTGGACTTATGAGTAAGATGAAGAGAAGCCATGCTTATTCAGAGTGTCAATTAAGAACCTCGATCCAAATTGGTCATGCATTTCCACTGCTAAACCAAACTGCCAAGGTGCAAGGAGAACTCTGGGTATAGCATCCTGCATTATCGCTTGACCAACTGATACAAGTTTTAAATCATTGTCTTTGCCTGCAAATATCTTCCTGAGAACAGTGGATGCGCAGCCATCATTTTTCGGACTTTTTCGGAAACATTTAACGTTCTGTCTTTTTACTCAATAGTTTCTACATGGGACACATCAACACCTCATTCCTTTCTATCAGATTTAGCTCCAGAACTACAAAAAAGACAATGTTCCTTAAAGTTAAACACACACAAACAGCAGCTTGCACGGGATAGCATTTCATCATGGGTGGACTTGTTTTTACGATCAATTGCTATGTATTTGGGGTTGATCCAACGCTGTCTGCATTTCTTGTGAAGACGTTGACCAATCTGAATTATGATCTTCTCTCCACGTTGTTCAGAAGCTCTGTTAATGGAATCGATGCCCTTCTGGTTGACAGTGAATGTGTCTTCATTACTAACAGTTCTTTTTGCAAATATCACACTTGTCAGCATCCGTTATTATTGATACTTCACTTTGGCCAACCTGAAATTAGAATATGACAGAATATTAAGCTTCTGCAGTAATACATCTAAAGAGACAAAAATAAGACATAAGAAGTTATAATTATATTTAACTTTATGAAAACTGTTGGTTTTATCCAATTTCACATTACTACATTTGGTATTTTTGAAGATGAATTTACAGAAATTGAGTTTAGAGAGGGGAGGCTGAAATCGGCGGCAATCTTAAAAACCGTTGTTAGCAATTTGTTCGAAGTTCAGCCAAAAAAACAGCTAGATTGACTGGATTACAATCTTAAGCCAGCAAAACCGAGGTTTTTAGTAGGAAAGGCCGCGGGAAAAGTCCAATTTACAATGGCAATGGCAACAATACCTATTCTAAAAGAAAAGTCTCTAAAGAGCATAGACAAAAATCCACAGACTATTAAGTAACTTGAGGAGTGGTGGTTCAAGATAGACAAATCGCGATTGCCAATATGTATCAAAGAATGTATTTTTAAGCATGAAGTGTTGCTCCAGCTACTGTTGTCATTGCTTCGTTATGATTGGCCTATCATCACCGTGGAAACGTTAGAAGAAAGAACCGGTAAGCTGAAAATAGAATATGGCTTGATTTACCAAAATGCTTTAGTTATGCAGTGCAGATCCCCTTCAGAAACCTGAAATAAGAATTTAAGGTCACAATAATAAGATAAATGCTGCAGTATGCTGAATCTGAAGCTTCCAAAATTGCGGCAGCTGAAATTCAGACAAGAGCTGACATAAAATAGAGCAATGATGGACTCTCCCATCGATTTCGACGTATGAGTGCCCCACCAGGGGCTGCCCGCGCGTGAATTTGTAATTGCGATATCCCCAACAACCGCTCTCCTGAGTCGGCATTGCTTGATTCCAATGGCAAGTAGTAATACAAGACGACTGGAAACAATGCTGAGATAAGCAGAGAGCACATACAGCACCTGGTATTCCCAAATGGTCACCCATTTAGTACTGGCCGCTTAACTTCGGTGATCTAACGGGAACCGGTGTGTCAACGTGATTGTGCCGTGTATATATATATATATATATATATATATATCATCCTGAGTAAGTCTTACAAATAAAGACGAAACGTTGATGAATACATAGATACACATCTTTTGCTTTTTCCTTTTTCATTTCCCATTACGTCGGATTACACTCACCCTTCCTTTCTCATATATATATATATATATATATATATATATATATATATATATATATATATATATATATATATATATATACATATATATATATATATATATATACATATATATATATATATACATATATATATATATATACATATATATATATATATATATATACATATATATATATATATATATACATATATATATATATACATATATATATATATATACATATATATATATATATATATATATATATATATATATATATATGCGTGTGTGTATTAAGGCATCATGTTTTAATTCAAGCAAATGTTATTAATTAACGCAGAGTTTTTGTTTTTTTATGAGGAGTTGTCAGACTGGAAAATTAAAAAAAATATAGTTAAAAAAATCTGCTGAAACCAGAGAAAAATCCATGCTACTCAATATATATATATATATATATATATATATATATTAGGTGCGTGAAAAATGGCCGTCGCTTGTACTGACTATAGTTCTTAAAAGTGTATTTTCTTAATTTTTAAAGAAGTTTTCGTTTAACATTTGATTGTGTTTGAAAGATAAAAGCATTAAGTTTAGATATAAAAGCAAACAAATGTATATTTACGTGTGCAAAAAATAGAATAGAAAATGTTATCAAAACGGCTTAAATAAGCGAAACATCACTTAAAACTGTAGATTTAATAAAATATGTTCAAAATTCACTGGAAAGGTAAATATCAGTCTTTTGGAACTGTTTCAAAGATAATTATTAAATATAAGTCTTACTTTTTTACTAAAAATTGCATAATTACCCCCCCCCCTAAAAAAAGTTAAATTTATTTTCTGGACATCTTTTCGCTGTGTTGTAATTGTAAACAGAAAATATGGCTACAAAATCTCTAAGTATGGAAGACTCAGACTGCAGTAATAGTATTTTTTAATAATTTTTACGTTACGAACTGCGTCAATTTCATTAATTAATCATTTTTACATGATGATTGATTAAAATCTTGAACTCGATTTATTCTTTAAGAATTAATGTAATTTTAAATTACAAAAATTCTTCAAGAATGAATAACTAATTTATAGTTACGACACAGGTAATAATTTTTTACATGTGTCGTAACGATAAATTACATGAATTATTTTTAAAATAAAGCTGAAAGTGTTTTGTTTTTTTATTATGAGTGTCAAAAAGTACATTAAAGTCAATGACTACACTGACAATATTCATAAAAAAAGTTAAAACATTAAAAAATATTTATTAATAAAAAGAAATTCAATTTTGAAAGAACACGTCATATTTGAATTATATTTAAACATTAAAAATAATTGTTTTAAACTTTTAAAATAATATTTATTAATGAAACAATGACAAAACAAATACAAATGTACGTTTTATCTTTCCAAATAACTGACGATGAATTGTGAAGTTTACGAAATTGTTGAATCTCAGAAAATGTTGTTGTGCCTCTCCAAGTCAATCGTTAGTAGAAATTATCCAATTAAAAAAAAAAAATTTTTTTCGTTATGATCCTGATTCCTACATTTTTCAATTTTATTTAATTTCAAGATTACAAAAAAAATTCTTACGCTGATAACACACGTTCATGGGCGAAAGGGAAATATAAATACATCGCATTTTATATTTTCTCAGAAACTCTTATTAACATCACATGTAATGTTTTTGGCAATTATATTATTTTTTGTGAAAATATTGATTAAACAATGTTTTATTCAATGATAACATCGCCAATTAAAGAAATAAATTTTTCTTAGGGTTATAGTGATTTTTAAAACACGAAATTTAAGGGCCTTTTTCGTAATATATACGAAATTATTAAAACAAAAATAATTAAAAATCTACAGTGGTTTATTTTCATTAAAAAAATAAAATAATTATGATTTTTTTTTATTAATACATAAAAATATGCCTTTAGTAAAGGTGTATTTTGTTTTCAAAAAAATTATCCATTTTCGCTAAGATTAAAAAAATAATTATGATTTCATGATAGTACGTGATCGTTGATTAATAAATACTGAAAATTTTATTAAAGATCGTTGATTTCCTGAATTTTGGTGAATTTCTAAATGAATGGAACATCAAAATGTTTTTACATTTTAGGGATCGGCCATTGATTATTCACGTACCTAATATATATATATATATATATATATATATATATATATATATATATATATATATATACATACAGGACCGGCGACACAGTTATAAAAGTGGGGGGTGGCTCTCCTAAAAAGTGGGGGGGGGGCGGTTAAACACATGCATATATAACTTCATTATTGATGACCGTAAAGTGGAGGGGGGGGGGGGGCAGGTGAAAAAGTGGAGGGCTTGAGCCTCCCCTGCCCCCCGGTGCCGCCGTCCATGATATATATATACAGGGTGGGCAAAAGTAAGGGTCCTATTTTTAAAAATTCATAACTTTTTTATTTATTGATTTTTTAATTTTTTTTTTTATAGAATAAGTAAAGGACCCCTTCCGAAGCAAGCATGAGCCGTATTAGCCCTAAGGAACGTACCCTCATTTAGAAAACATTATTTTTGCTTAATAAAACTCAAAACAGTGTAAAAATCAATACTTTAGTTTTTGTAAGTTTTAAGAAGTGTTTTTCGGCTAAAATTTGTTTTGTTTATTTCAAAAAATCTCGGAAGGGTCAGTCTACACACACATAAAGTTTGGTGAGTTTAACTTTTATTTTGTGGAAGTTGTTCAAATTCAAGTTATTCAAATTTAAAGATAGGACCCTTATTTTGGCCCACCCTGTATATATATATATATATATATATATATATATATATATATATCAGTATTTACTTCAACATTGTTCAATACGCAGATGAAGTAAAAATTAGAAGTAAGAATATATACTCATGGAATGAATGGAAATAATGCGCTCCGTATCTAAGAAGAGGTGTCCATGTCGTCGTGTGTAATATGTGCGTATTTCTGAATAAATAAAACTTTTACCTTTTTACAAAAATAAAACTTCTGCTCTAAGAGAGATTACTCGTTGGGCTGGATGTTATATTGCCAAGCCAATGTTAACTATTTAAGGGGAAATAACTTCAAAATTGTATCAAAATTGTCTCCCTTACATTTAACTGTAATGCCTTTGTTGTTTCGCTGATTTTAATCTACGGGAGAACAAAAGCTACACCGTTTTATTTTAAAATTAAGCACAAGGTCAGTTTATAGGATCTTTTGTAGTTTGTATTGTTTAATGCTGACAAAATAAGGGAAATAATGTACATGTTTTAATTCTTAAATATAAGTATTAAGTATGGCAAATGAATTTACGATTTTCCCGCAAAAAAATATATCTAAATAAAGGAAACCAGCTTTTTCTATTTTAAATGAAGATTTGTAGTTACAGGGAACCCAACAAGACATATTTGCGTTACATTTAGTCGAATTCATGTGGAAACGACGAGAAATGAGCCAAGCATTTCCCTTTTTTGTTCTATGTATTATTATCTATCGATTGTCTCCGATGTTGCGCGTCATTAATTCACAAGACAAACTCGACAATCAGCTAAATCCCATCCATTCACTGTGAAGGTTCCCGGATGCCGGAGAGCTTTCTACTCCAATAGCTTCTTTCCTCGTGGTGCTGGCCTCTGGAACTCCCTCCCTACCCCCTGTTTCCCCGACGGTACTGACATGCAGAAATTTAAAACTTATGTAAACAGACATCTCGCTGCGCAGACCCCAATTTAGGTTGCCCTCCCCCGAAACCTTCTTCCTTTTTTTCTCAGTAGCTCCTTACGTCTGCAGTGGCGGCCTGCCTTGTTTGGGGTGAACTATGTTTT
Source organism: Sepiola atlantica (assembly GCA_963556195.1). Taxonomy (NCBI): domain Eukaryota; kingdom Metazoa; phylum Mollusca; class Cephalopoda; order Sepiida; family Sepiolidae; genus Sepiola; species Sepiola atlantica. The sequence continues at coordinate 49,096,140 of OY744523.1, read as the reverse complement.
AAAAAAAAACATATAAAGAAACGCAAACAAAATTAACAAAAAAAAAAAAAAACTGAGAAGAAATATGAATATTGGTCTTTAAGCTGTTTCTCCTGAGAAAACTTTCATGCCAAACTTTGTCAAATGCTTTAGAGACATCTACCACTACCGCCCTAGAAGATGTCCGTTAGGATATCCACAAGAGAGCAACATGGCTTTAATCTATACTGTTGGTCAAGGAGAAGTTTAGCCTTTTTGAGTGGTTAACTACTGATAAAATAATTAATGTTTCAAAGATTTACGCGAAGAGTTGAAGGAGTCTTTTGGGGCGATAATTTTGCTGGACAGTCTTTCTTGAAAACTGGTACCACAGCGTCAATTTTCCAGTTATCAGAAGTCAGATTCTTCGAGGCATTTTGTATAAAGTTTGGATAGAACATGGCGCCAGATCAGACAAGCATTTCTATATTACTATAGTAATGAAGGAATGGTTGACTGACCTCTCTCTGTATATACACACATATATACAGGGTGATTCATAAGTCACTTCACTTAGCTATTTAAAATGATTACCATATGAAGCACAATCATACTATGGACTTTTGAAAATTGTTATCTTACTCTCTAATTACTTCTATTTGTTATTTTAAATTTGTTCGTTTATATATTGGTTTCTATATATATTTATTTCATAATCAATCAAACATGCTACAAAGAGTCGTAAATTCCTTGCAAAAAAGAATGGAGCTATGCATGCAGAACGAAGGTGGACAATTTGAAAATTTGCTGTATTTTAAACTCCCATAAATGAATTTGTTGAATAAACTTTCTGTTTTGTATTATCGTATTTGTTAACTTTAGAATTTCAAAAATAAATAGTTAAGTGACTTATGAATCACCCTGTATATATATTTAGCAGGGTGACCATTTGACAATACTTGGCGCTGTATGTCATATCCTCTAACCAGGATATACATGCTGGCTGGGGAACGCATGTGAATTTGTATTCCCCATTAACTTCCCTTTTAACTGGAATGCGGAATTCCCGACGCTGGGCTAAGATCACAAAAGTAGTATTACAAGTCATCAGATATATAGATATATACACGTGGGTGTGTGTGCGGGGGGAGGGGAGACTTCTCAATTTATCAACTTTCCACGAAGGCTGGATATTATATGATGTCTATTCCCTCAAAGGCGTAACCTGGGACAAAATTAAAATTGCTCTGATCTTTTAACTTTTTTTTTTTAATTCCAATAATTGTAAATTTTATTCAATGACAAATAAAAAATAAGAAACACGTAGATAACACTGATCTATTCGATTAAAAAGTAAACTATAAGATTTGTAGCAGTTACCTCTTCCTTTCAAAACATAACTGCACCGGTTGGCCGTTAGGTGTCGCTTTTTCACCGACAGGTGGCGCTGAAAACGACACCAGAGTTATCTGCCCTTCGGACTATAAAATCCGTTGCAAACGGAAATTCGCTCTCTTCTTCACCGACCAGCCTCGGCAGAACAACGCTGGCACCAGCGCTCCGTTTCACTCGCTTTTTGGCCTCGAAAGAACGACGCTGACACTAGCGTTCCGTTTCACTTTTCTCTTCTGGTCGATTGGCCTCGGCAGAACGACGCTAATACACTAGCGTTTCGTCTCACGCTTTTCTCTTTAACTAGTCTCGGCAAAACAACAACCAACACACTTTTCTTCCGTCAACACGTGGTCAAACAACGGTAAGAGTTCTCAACTCATTTTCTTTGTGTACGGCTTTCAAAGACTTTCCTCTCGCCGGATTCATTTCCTCTTATACCTTTTTCAAGAACTGTTTTTCCATCGACACACATGCATACATCACACACTTCACCATTCCACGTACACACACGTTCAATAAACGTTATTTGAACTACTTCATTTTTGTTTATTAATTATTACTCTGTCTTTGCATGCAACATTGCTTGATTTACTGAACACGTTTATAATCGGGGGAACACGACCCTCGATCCTAACAGATTAATAATTCAATAAATAATTAACGAATCCCTTATTCGTCACTTTGAATTGTTTAGTTCAATATCAAGAAACCCTGATTCATTATATATAATTGTACCACCGTCCATAGTTTTCCTGGCAGGCCGAGAGCAGACTCAAGGCGTTTCCACGAATAGAGAGGCGCTCGTCAAGCCAAGAAAATTCGTGATTGTCTCCGATGTTGCACGTCATCAATAGACCAATGCTGGATACCGAAAAGATAATGAATGTTGACCGTTTTAAATGAACTGCTTAAAAATGATAACAGTGATAAATTCCTAATGTACTCATGTTAAAATTAATTGTTTCAAAAAGAATTCTCTCGAATCAAGCGGTTTTTAAAAAATACCCTTTTCCTTCTTTTTAGTTTAACGTAATCTTAATACACATATGTTTACAATTCTAAATAAATACTTTTCAAAAGTGACGTTCGTTTTATTTATTTAAATGATATCTAGCTGATAATTATTTTTATGGTAAGAAGAAAAGAACTATTCATTTTTTAAATGATTAAAATTGTTAAAATGAATACATA
>OY744523.1:49078596-49091096 GCA_963556195.1 Sepiola atlantica | reverse complement strand
TATATATATATATACATATATGTTATATATATTATTTTATGTATCACACAAATATATCGATCTTCAGTAGGTAGTTCAACACTGCTTAATACGTAGCTAAAATTATACAGTTAGTTATGAACATATATGTATGGCTATTGATTGTAGGTTTTCTTAAATAACGTTATAGAATTAATGTAATTTGATACTAATTGTAGGCATGTATAGCCTACATCAAAGTTTTACGTAGGCCTCATCGAAGCTAGTTAAGCTTAAATTTCAACCGTAAAACAATAAAGGTGGAATTGGATTACTCTGACTGAGACTTAATTAGATCTTATCTGAGAATTAATTCATAGATTCAGTCGATAAAAGGCGTATTGTTCTCACAGAGCACACACGTAAAGCAATTTATATTTATTTAGCATTTTAATGTTTTGTGAATATTATATATATATATATATATATATATATATATATATATATATATATATATATATAATAAATTAAAATATGAAACTAAAAGTAAACTTTTAGTAGATAAAACCTATAGTGAAATGGTTTAAGCTCAATATACGAGGTAGAGCAATTATAAAGATAGATGAAAGAAGAGGACTAAACATGTACGAATGACAAATTTATTTATAACTTCGATTGTTCAATGCAAGGTGTACTCGGTAAAAACATGTTTATTATTCTTTCCTTTAGCCAAGGCTTTTCAATGATTAAAATCATATCATCAGAGGAATTACATAGATAGATAGGTTGGCAGTGGAAGGCTTTTCCACTGCCAACCTATCTATCTATGTACGATTGAATTTAACATTTTTCCATGCTATTTACTTCATTCTTGAATTTTTTCAATGCTGCCTTCACATAAAACCCTTCTTTTCCATCTCTAAATCTCCTTTCACTGGACACCTTATCACCATACATTTACCAACTGGGCAGACCCATATCTTTTTACACGCACATTCTCACTCTCCATTAATATTTTTTTCAAATTTTGAATTTTGGCTTTTCCACTGCCAACTTATCTATCTATGTAATTCCTCTGAAAAGCCTTGGCTTAAGGAAGGAATAATAAACATGTTTTTACCGAGTACACCTTGCACTGAACAATCGAAGATGAAATAAAATTGTCATTCGTACATGTTTATCCCTCTTCTTTCATCTATCTTTATATATATATATATATATATATATATATATATATATATATATATATATATATATATATATTTATGGTAAAAATATATATTTTAATAAATCTTTTATTTATTATCTATATTTTGACGTGTAGGAATATCAATTTTCCCTTATATATATATAGAACAAAAGAAGTTTTTTTTTAAAAAGAACATTTTCGGCCGCGACCATTCGGCTTTCGTCAGTGTAATAGAGGATTTTAGATGTACGATTGAAGGTGGGTGGTTTTAGAATGAGTAAAAAAAGGTAAACCCCAGTGAAATGATGAACAAATATGTGTCCGTCCATAATGGCTGGGAGACTAGCGTCAAGTGTTAATACACATGACTCGAGTGTCCTTAGGTATAAATAAATGTCAATAAATGAATATATAGATCGATGCACAAGTGAACCTGTGCGTATACGTACCCACGAATACAGACAGACACATTATCTGGAGTCATAGACAGTTCAGTGTGAGGATGGAGGTTTTAGTACACGGGGCGTTTGTTAACTTCGAAAAATGGAGAAAAAAATGAAAATACTGTGAAAATAGGTACATGCATATATATATATATATATATATATATATATATATATATATATATATATATATATATATGTGTGTGTGTGTGTGTGTGTGTGTGTATATATATGTATGTGTATATATATATATATATATATATATGTGTGGGTATATATATATATATATATATATATATGTATATATGCATGTATATATATATATATGTATATACACATATATATATATATATATATATATATATATATATATATATATGTGGGTATGTATATATATATCCATATATATGTATATATGCATGTATATATATATATGTATATACATACATACATACATACATATATATATATATATATATATATATATATATATATATATATACATATATACATTCGTGCCCACACATACACACGCACATTCATGTGGAGAGAGAGGAAAATAGCGTAGACGAATACATGTGTATAGGTGTATACTACATATACGCACATCACAAAGAGATACGTACACACACATATATATGGATAGAGGGAGAGCGAGCGAGAGAGAGAGAGAGAGAGAGAGAGAGAGAGAGACGGGGGGGGGGGGGCATAGACAGATAAATATATACAATTCATTGGTTGCCCTGGCAAGTACTGACGAAAAAACAATGGTTATTGGATAACTTAAAGTTGGAAATTGTTGTTGGTCACTTAATAAAATACCTTAAATTTATAAAAAAATTATATAAGTGTATATAAATATATGCATAATATATATATATATATATATATATATATATATATATATATATATATTTATATATATATTATGCATATATTTATATACACCTATATAATTTTTTATAGATTTAAGATATTTTATTAAATTCTTTCTTTTATTTACGAACTGACCAACAACATTTTCCAAATTTAAGTGATCCAATATCCACTTTATATATATATATATATATATATATATATATATATATATATATATATATATATATACATTTATGTATATACATATATGTATATATACAATGTATATATATATATATACATATATATATATACATATATATATATATATATATATATATATATATATATATATTATACGCACATAAAAATTTTTTTTTAAATAAATGTTTTTATTCAATTGGTTTTTTTATTTCATTTGATTTTAATTGATTATTATTGTTTTTATTTATTTATTTATTTTATGTATTCAGATGTGGGGTATATAGGAGGTAAATTGATTATTTTATTAGTTGATACACAGAATGGGGGATTACTGTTATGGGACAAAAAGAGTAAATGTAATTAGGTCTTTCTATTGTTAGGGGTTGGTTGGATAATCCTCCTGTGACAGAGGGTATGTTGAGATGGATATTAGATAGGGGCTACTTGATTATTACAGGGAATACGGTGGAAATATTGGGGCAATAAAATAATAAAAAGAATAAGATAGGAGTAGCATATATATATATATATATATATATATATATATATATATATATATATATATATATATATATATATATGTTTAAATGCGATTTTTTCCCAACAATCCTAACTATATTTACATCAATACGTGTTATACTACTTTAATTCTATGAAACCCTCTTAAATACTGTACACATAGTAATCTGCAAACACCCACACATTTTAAGTATACCTTATTTGGAAATGTGTTTCTTAAACAGTTTTTAAAAAATTAATATTCTATAATATATATTTGTAATTTGAACAACGTCTGATGTCGCTGAGATGCTGAGTACATATACTACACTTTGATCTTAGAGAAAAGGTCAAGTAAAATATTTAAAAAATCTGGTTTTATGACTAGGCATTTTAAATGAATACAAAAAAAATGTGTGATTTAATCTCTTCTTTTATTATCTTTTCATGGCGTGGTGTCGGTTTAGCTGTCATAAGATCCCCCCCCCCCCCCCAGGAACTATCACCTTTATTATTAAGTGGTGGGGGTACACGTCTCAGGTATTATAATATCCTTTGATGGAGACGTTTATGTTGTATCTATTTTGTTATCATAAGATAATCTCCCAAGGAACTACCTTCTCCTTTTCGTGTCTGTGTGTGTGTGTGTTTGTGTGGGTGGGGGTGGGGGGTATTATCTATTTTGTTATAATATCATCCTCCCATATCTAGCTCCTCTCTTGTGGGTCGAGAGGGGCGAGACGTGTTCATTTGGCAAAATATAATATTCCCAGTCATTACCTCCTCCTTTGGAGGTCGCGGTATTATATTTTCGTTCACCATGGCAAATTTTTGCTAGTACGACACATAAGCGAATATTTAACAGGATGCAAGGGAAATAACTCCTATTTTGTTTTTATAGAGTTGCTTCCCATGTAACTCATATCAAATTATTATACTAAATTTATTGTTATCTAATTTATAAGTGTTAAATTCTGGTGTAGGCATAAAATAAAGCATAAATAAATCCGACTAATTGAAAATACCACTAAAAAACGTCGTAAATCAAATTCGAAAGCATAATAATAAATTAAAACACGTTTTAGTACGGCATTTTTTTTTGTCCATATTTTGTTTTTTAATGTTACTTTTATTGTGTGTTGAGTAACAATCAACATCTATATAAATGTCGAACAACCTGCAAACACGGTCACCGTGTTTGCAGTGTTAGAACCTGGAGACACTTTAAATTCGTTTCGTTTACGCTTTCGTCAGACACCGTTTTTTTTTTTTTCGCTTTCGTCTTGTTAAGTTAGTGTATTTCACGAGTTTTGAATTAGCGTATTTTAATCGGGCTATTTTATGAAAATGAAAGTTGGATATACACTTCTAAATTATGCGGAATATAAGGCACAACTCAACGCATATGAGGAAGAAATATGCATAAACTATTTCGTAAGTGACTCCAAATCCATAAAAAAAAGCTAAAGTAAAACAGGCAAAAAAAAATTTCAAGTATTTAGCTATATACATTTATTCACTATTACTTAAAGTAGGTATCCCAAACTACCCAGTTATAAACATTGATGTGAACTCGGCAACGGAAAACTCAGCAACGGAAAACTCGGCACGGAAAATTACGTAATACGGTATCTTTTGTTTATTAACTTGTTAGGTGAAAGTACAGAATAGTTAACAAATCCCCCTCACCCCATGTTAAGAATGGCTTTCTAAATGATGTTATTTGTAAATCACTGTGAGAAAAAGTGGTTAATCCATCGTTTCACAACTAAAATGACAGACAATGTATTTTTCTGATTTCTTTTCCGACCATACAACGATTTATTTGAAAGAAGAATTTCTTTTTTTTTAAGTATTAAACAAAGTTGTTAGATAAAAAAAGTTTTAGGCAAGATGAAAAAAAAAATAAACACTGAATTACAATTACACTGAAATCTCGTAATTTATTTCACGTAACAATTTAATAAACAAAAGATATCGTAAAAATTGAATTTAACTTTAAATTTTTATGTAAAAAATAACCCGGTCCAAACCTTTACTTTCGTAATGTAATTACGAACCGGGTTGAAATAACATTATTTAGAAAGCCATTCTTAACATGGAGTGAGGGGGGCTTTGTTAACTATTCTGTACTTTCACCTAACAATTTAATAAACAAAATATATCGTAAAAATTTAATTTAACTTGAAAATCTGATCTAAAAAATAGCCGGTTCGTAAACTGCACAAGTACCAAAAAAATAATATAAAAACTGTTCTTCATTAGGGAGGGGGTGTAGGCCCGTATTTACAAGTATATCTACTGTAAAAACGGTTCTAAAATCAATTTTCAGTCAATATTTATTCGCTATTTGCCGAATGTTCCTACTTAGCCAAAATTGCTGAGTTTTCCGTTGCCGAATTTTCCATTGACGAATTTTCCGTTGCCGAGTTTTCCGGACACAATACACATACATACATATATATATATATATATATATATATATATATATATATATATATATATATATACATACATACACAAGTTTCACGGTTTTTACCCATTTTCGTAGTTTGGGATACCTACTTAAAGGGATACTTAACCAGTGTCCAATTTAACGGTAATACTTAAAAAAAACATTTGGTAACAACTTTTATTTATGATATCATTTGTAGGGATGAATTGGAGTATAGTTACATTAAGCTGAGATGCCAGCACAGTGGTTCATATAAATGTAAAGGAACATGAAAGAGGCCTAAACAAAAGTAAGTTTATGACAATATATATTCGGTGATAAGATTTGATTCAATTTGTTCAAACAAACAGATGTTATCAAAGCTTCATGTAAATTATGTATGAAATATTGTAAGTTTTTTCTTTAAATTATCGTATATATGTATCCATATTTATAATAATAATAATAAATAGACTTTATTAATCACAAATGTGAAATTTTGATAAAAATATCATCAGCATCTCTTTAGCCTTTTTGACGTTGAGATTAAGGAAGTTATTTTGGCACCATTTAGTAAACTTTTTTAATTCAGAAAAATAGGGCTATTCATTTTCGGTGTTTCCAATATTGACGTGTCGTCTGCATATTTGCCTATGAAGCAATTGTTTGCTTGAATTTCGTCTGGTGTGTAAATAGTGTATAACACTGCTGAAAGGACGCAACCATTGCGGACTATCAGTATTTTAATGTCAATGAATGTAATTCTAGCATGAGGTTTTGGAGATTTTTGAAGATTTTATACTGCAGAAATAGGTTAGCATCGTCTACATTTCCATTCTTCTTATATGCAAATTGGTGGTTGTTAACTAAAGCGTCTATGTTGAGTTTATTCATAAGAATTGTTTCTAGATATTTCATGATGATTAGTGTTAGGGTGATAGGTCTTAAATCATTCATTTCTTGGTAGAAATTCATATCAAATCTGGCATAGAAAATATTGAGTTCGTTGGCATAGGCTTGATCATCCTCAACTACAGGAAAGTTACCCCAGTAGCAATGGGAAATTCCACAATCCTGAAAAGTAGTCCATAAAGGGTTCAAATGGCTTTAAAATACCGTAAATGACAATGGACATGCAGTCTTCAATCTTCTTTTGGATTGCATAGAGCTAGGAAAAAATGTCAAAAAGTATGTCTGCACTCTGCTCAAAAGTCATACATTCTTCCTATTTCCTAACATATTCTAAAATGAAATGCGAAATTTCCCTCGCTAGTTAAACCTGCCAAATAAGCCTACCAGACGTAGTTACATGTATCTTAACTCTGCCGTAATGAAATATAAATGCTTACACGCAGACACATAATCATTTATACAATAATGGATGTTGTTGTGCCATAGTAGATTTTTTCTAACGTTGAATTTTGTAGAGTAAATAGCTATTTCTTTTCCTTCCTATTGACAGTTTAATCTTCTTTTCGCATTTTGTTATCAACAATAGGGTTTATTCTATAGAACGCATCTTTTAAAAATTTCAGATCAACGAAGCCTGAATGTCCCACAACCATAATTGTAGGATGTAATAATGATGGTGATAAGCTGGTTGTGAGTACTATGAATACCAATCACACTCATGAAATCATTAAAGAAGCTTTTAAACACACCTGAAAACAGAGAAAGCTTACAGAAGAAGATTGGACGGAAGCAGAAAACCTTCTGAAGTTAGGAGCAAACCCTATTAAAGTAAAATCATATATGTCTATAAAGAGTGGGGAAGTTGTAACATCAATTGATATTCAAAACATCAAAACTAAATCGCGTGAAATGTGCAAAACCGCTGACCAGGTTTCACAAGTTTTGGACATTTTTTAAAGTGTTCAGGGTTCAAAACTAAATTGTGGTTTTGATGAAAATGGCACTGTATAGTATATCGTTTTTTAAAGTCCTTTTATGAAATCTATGTTTTTGAAATACCATAATGTTGTCATTTTTGATGCAACATATAAGATCAACAATAGGAATATGCCGTTATTTCTTCCTCTTGTTATCGATGCAAATGGAAACAGTCAAATCATTGGAGTTTTTATTACTGCCAATGAAACGTCTGACACTTTGAAAAGTGCAGCCAATCCTTTGCTGCAATGAATCAGCAGTGTGACAGTGTGAGAACGTTGATTGTTGACAAAGACATGTCAGCAATAAATGTATTTCAGTCAATTTTTCCATGTGCAAAATCAATTTATGTTTATTTCACTGTCTCAGAACTTTTCATAGAGAACTAACCGAGTCTAAAATGGGTATCTACACAGCAGTGAAAATGAATATCTTAGAGATAATTTCAAGAATGATACAAGTAAAATCACCAAGCGAGTATGATACATTTTATCGACATTTGACAGATATGCAGCTTCCCCAAGTGCTGGATTATTTTAATATAAACTGGCATCAATGCCGACGTCTCTGGGTACCATGTTTTTAAAAAAATGCTTCAATTTAGGTGTTACTGGGACTCAAAGGATAGAATCTCTACATCAAAAAGTTAAAGAAGTGTGCAAAAAGAATTCTGAAATTGTATCATTTGCAAAGGATTTAGTTTTGTTCTTAAAGTCACACCAATCTGAAGCTTCACATTCTGTGATGGACTCATTTATTCGTCGTCCAGTTAAATTCCTTAAACCTGATGCTGATCTCGCAAAATTTGGAAAAGTTTTAACACCGTATGCCTTTCAAATTTTTGCAAAAGAATTTGAGTCTCACACTCAAGTGGCGGGGCCACACTATGCTTCACACGAAGGAGAACTCGAAATGTTTCATGATCGCTGCCAATGTTCATCATTCCAAACAACACATTTACCATGCCGACACATTCTGCAGCTAAGGCGTCTGGATGGTCTATCACTATACAGTGACGACTTGGTTCCTGCACGATGGAAGTTAGAAACATGGCAAAATCTGCCTTGTAAACAATCAGGTGCTTCTGCTGTTACAGTTAGTCCCGTCGAATCACGGAAAAAGAAACATTCTTTCATCTTCTGAAAAAATTCGAGATTCAGCTCCTATAGCACTGGAATTACAACAAGTTCTTTCTCAGTGTGGACAAAAGGCTTATAATAAAAGAATTACTCAGCTAAAAATGTTGCTATCATTGTGGAAAGCTGGAAAAGAAACTCGTATAATGGAGATAGTTAATGGTGATGGTATTGCTCTTGGTCAAGGTGATGGCATTGCTCTTGGTCAAGGTGATGACATTGCTCTTGGTCAAGGTGATGACATTGCTCTTGGTCAAGCTGATGGTATTGCTCTTGGTCAAGGTGATGACATTGCTCTTGGTCAAGGTGATGACATTGCTCTTGGTCAAGCTGATGGTATTGCTCTTGGTCAAGGTGATGACATTGCTCTTGGTCAAGCTGATGGTATTGCTCTTGGTCAAGCTGATGGCATTGCTCTTGGTCAAGATGATAACATTGCTCTTGGTCAAGATGATGGCATTGCTCTTGGTCAAGGTGATTGCATTGCTCTTGGTCAAGATGATGGTATTGCTCTTGGTCAAGCTGATGGTATTGCTCTTGGTCAAGATGATGGCATTGCTCTTGGTCAAGCTGATGGTATTGCTCTTGGTCAAGCTGATGGTATTGCTCTTGGTCAAGATGATGGTATTGCTCTTGGTCAAGATGATAACATTGCTCTTGGTCAAGGTGATGGCATTGCTCTTGGTCAAGGTGATTGCATTGCTCTTGGTCAAGATGATGGCATTGCTCTTGGTCAAGCTGATGGTATTGCTCTTGGTCAAGATGATGGCATTGCTCTTGGTCAAGCTGGTGGTATTGCTCTTGGTCAAGATGATGGTATTCCTAAAAACCTATCCTTTCGCATAAAAAGAATAGGACGGCCAAAAGGAGCTGACTCTACAGTTCTGGGCCTACCAAGACAACGTAAAAGCAATAAAGTCAGAAGGTTTGCAAAGAAGACTATTAGTGAAAAGAAGAGTATCATGTTAAAGTTGCTTTTTGGAGATGGTGATCATGAAACATTGCCAGATATTATAGCTTCTCAGTTGTTTGACAAAAATGTTAAATCATGTTTACATTTGCTCTGATGTTTTGGATATTGATAGCCTTACAAGTAAAATCAAAGGTTCCCCCAAAGTTTGGTTCTGTGGAAATTGTAAAAACAGAATCGGTGAAACTCGTACAGTAATTTGTGAATCATGTTTACTTTGGTTCTATTACAGTTGTGAAGGTATTACTAAAGCTCCAAGATTTTATGAGTGGTTTTGCAAATCCTGTAAAAAAGGCAGTAAAATAATAGCGAAACGTACAGCAACAAACATTCAATTCACAATTGTTTTGTTTTTTTGGCCAATAACGAAAAACAAAACCAAATATACAGAAAATATATGTTAACAAACGATAGAAAATATTATATTCTATCCAACTGTATCCATAAAATCACATTAAAAGTGGGATCAATGAAACGTCTATTGGACTTTAAGTCTGTCGTAATATAGACGTTAAGATATATATATGTCAAGTGTATCCTATTTTACCTAATTATACAGTTTCAAGTCAATGTGTGCTATAGTGTTGGAGTTATAAGCATTTCAAGCTGTCATATGTCAAATGGTGGTAATGGTCAAAATCGTTAAATGGCTATATCTCCGGTTCTACATGGCCGATTGTCATAATGCATATATTGAAATTTAAAAGAATTCTGCCAGTTAGATTTTTAGATTTTTGAAATTTATCGTGTGTTTTCATTTTTAAACTAACAAATTAATTTCAAATCTGATGAATACATGAACGGGTTTCTGGCCGAAACCCAGCCATGACTTTTTTATGAGACAAGAATGTCAAAAGACTTTTTAGTTTTATATATATATATATATATATATATATATATATATATATATATATATATATATATATATATATATATATAGTGTAGATTTCAAGTTTGTGTAGAGAATCTGAATAACAGAGCTCAATGTAATTTAAACAGAGCAAAATAGAATTATAAAAAGAAAAACTATACACACATTAAGGTTGTACACATAATAACTTATTTCGACCCCTTTAATTAGGTCTCCTCAGATGTATAGACAACCACGTCAAAAAAAACAAATAATGAGAGAAATTGATCGTCTTAAAAAGATAAATTCACTTTTGTGATTGGTCTATGTAAAAAGGAGGTAAATGTTAAAATAATCGAGGAGGGGTGACAGAAGTAAGATTAATTTTTTAATATATGCAGAAATATAAAAATATAAAAATATATATAAAAGAATTCTTTTTTGCTATTTAAACAAATAAATCATCTCATTTAAAATCTTTTTAATTAGGTCTCCTCAGATGTATAGACAACCACGTCAAAAAAACCAAATAATGAGAGAAATTGATCGTCTTAAAAAGATAAATTCACTTTTGTGATTGGTCTATGCAGATTTTAAATGAGATGATTTATTTGTTTAAATAGCAAAAAAGAATTCTTTTATATATATTTTTATATTTTTATATATTCTTGCATATATTAAAAAATTAATCTTACTTCTGTCACCCCTCCTCGATTATTTTAACATTTACCTCCTTTTTACATAGACCAATCACAAAAGTGAATTTATCTTTTTAAGACGATCAATTTCTCTCATTATTTGGTTTTTTTTACGTGGTTGTCTATACATCTGAGGAGACCTAATTAAAGGGGTCGAAATAAGTTATTATGTGTACAACCTTAATGTGTGTATAGTTTTTCTTTTTATAATTCTATATATATATATATATATATATATATATATATATATATATGTGTGTGTGTGTGTGTGTGTGTGTGTGTGTGTGTGTGTGTGTGCATAACCAGTCGGTAGTGGCCAATAAAGAAACCAAATTCATAAACACTTAATTATTTATTTTTATTTTTATTTACATTGAATAAAGATCAGTTTTGTTATGAATCGAATCGTGTTCCTCTCTTTTCCTATTTTAAAATGCGATTTTAAAAGTTTTCTAATGCTTTTTATTAAAAAGTTTGGTAATTGTATAGAATAGTCATCGGTGAATGAGCTACTTTTCAAAACCCGCTAGTGATTTTGAAAACCCGCTAAATCTGGAAAGAAAACCTCCAGAAAATCGCTAACGCTCTCTTTCGCTCTTTTTTAAGTACGTAATTTCTCCGAAAAGGATTTTGTTTTTTATTTCATAGAACTTTTATTGAAGAAAAAAGAATTTGGAAATTATTTTTTTTTAAATTCTTGGAATAATTCTGCTTTTGTTTTTCTTTTCCTAGTCATTGTTTTTGTTTGTTTGTTTTTTGTTAGTTTTTGATAATGACCATTGGTGCTTATTTGTTTTATGGCGCTAATTTACTGTAGGACCCGCACTACGGTTTTTTTTCTCTTTACCCCCTTTTCGTCTGTTAGCTGTTATTATAAATGTCCTACAGTAAATTAGCACCACAAAACAAATAAGCACCAATCGTCATTAGCAAAAACTCAAAATCGCACTGAACAAAAAAAACAACAAAAAAAAACAACAGCTAACAAAATGAAAAAGGGGTAAAGAAAAAAACGGTAGCGCGGGTCCTACAGTAAATTAGCACCATAAAACAAATAAGCACCAATGGTCATTATCAAAAACTAACAAAAAACAAACAAACAAACAAAAAAATGACTACGAAAAGAAAAAACAAAAGCAGAATTATTCCAAGAATGTTTAAATAAATAATTTCCTAATTCTTTTTTCTTCAATAAAAGTTCTATGAAATGAAAAAAAAAATCCTTTTCGGAGAAATTACGTACTTAAAAAAGAGCGAAAGAGAGCGTTAGCGACTTTCTGGAGGTTTTCTTTCCAGATTTAGCGGGTTTTCAAAATCGCTAACGGGTTTTGAAAAGTAGTTCATTCGCCGATGACTATTCTATACAATTACC
>OY744523.1:48996096-49076096 GCA_963556195.1 Sepiola atlantica | reverse complement strand
GTGACTAGTAACTCAAACCGTAAGGAACACCAACTGATTACTTGTGTGAGATTTCGTAATCAGTACTACTACTACTACTACTACTACTACTACTACTACTACTACTACTACTACTGTTAATAATGATAATAATAATAATAATAATAATAATAATAATAATAATAATAATAATAATAATAATTATAATACTAATTTTAAGAAAGCTATTAGATCATGGAGACTAGAACTGACAGCTGGAGGACAACACCTGACTGAGATAAACATGCAGAAATGCCTTTTTCCAACGAGACTCCCTATCACCACTACTATTTATCATAGCCATGATGCCACTCAACTACATACTCAGAAAATATGATGCCGGATAGAAATTTACAAACACAAAATGACGAATAAACAACCTCATCTACATGGACGACTTGAAACTATTTGCAAAAAGCAATACAGCTACTAAAACAGCTGACAAATAAAACCAAAATCTTCAGCCAGGACATTTAAACGGAATTTGGAATGGACAAATGTGCACAGCTAGAGATAAAAGGGGGAACATCGGAGAGTACGGATGGTATGGAACTCCTTAACTAAGCGGAGAATAGGGCGCTTGGCGAACATGAGAGCTATATATATATATTTGGGAGTTCGGGAAGCAGACACCATCAAATCTATAGAAATAAAAGAGAAGATAAGGAAACAGTATTTGCGAAGAACAAGAAAACTCTTAGAAACAAAAGTATATAGCAGAAATCTAGTAAATGGAATAAACACCTGGGCAGTATCACTAATAAGATACTCTGGAACATTAATAGGCTGAAGAAGAACTCAGGCACCTTGACAAAAAGATCTGAAAATGAATGAACATGCACAACGCACTACACCAAAATACGATACGGACAGACTCTACATGGACTGTTACGAAGAGGGAAGAGGACTGTTAAGTATAGAAGACTGTGTGGATGACACATAAATTGAGTTGGAGAAATACATGATACAGAACATGCAAATGCTAATCATCGCAGCAAGAGAAACCGTCCCAACGAACAAATCGGGAAGCAGTAAAACTGCACAAAAAGAGAAGACAAGAACAGTGGAAAGAAAAAACTGCATGAACGCTTTATAAGACTGAAAGTAGAAGAGTACAACAATAATAACTAAGCATGGCTAAGAAAAGGACACTTGAACAATGAAACGGAATCTTTGCTGAAACCTACACAGAACAATGCGATTAGGACAAACTACATTAAAGCGAAAATAGACAACGCCATGAAAACAGTAAATACAGACTGTGTGGGCAAAGAGACAACAAGTAAATCATATAATAAGTGAATGCAGCAAACTAGCCCCAAAGTAATATAAGAACACCCATGACTGTGTGGGAAAAACAGTACACTGGGAACTGTGCAAACTATTGTATTTCGAACTCGCAGGCAAAGAGTACACACATAAAGCAGAGACATGACTTGAGAACGAAAAACACAAAATCCTCTGGGATTTTGAGGTACAGACAGATAAACTGATACACACAAGGAGACCGGATGCCATAATAATCGACAAGAAGGAAAGATCCTGCTAAATGGTAGACTTCGCCGTAGCACCAAACCACAGAGTGAAGATCAAAAAGACGGAGAAACAAAGCAAATACATGGAACTTGCCAGCGAAGTGAAAGGAATAAGGAGCATGAAGAAAGTCAATATAATACCAATAATCGTAGGAGCACTAGGAACATTCCCAAAAAGCCTGGGAGAAACTGAAATCAAAGAGATAACTAAGACCATACAAAGGACGGCAATTATCAAAACAGATGAAATCTGTAGGAACATCCTCGAATGCGGAAACCATCCTACATAAGCTACGAATGATAACCAGTTATATGGAAGAAACAATAGGAAGAAAGCAAAATCTACGAAAAAACCATCGCACACAAACTACGGAACAGGAACTGCAAGACATATCATAAGCTTAACCCCCCCCCCCCACACCCCCCAAAAATAGAAAACATGATGGCACCGACCTAGTTGTAGAGGGCCGATGTGGATGAGAAGATCTCCACTGGAAGAGTGCGGAGAGTGCTGACACCTTAGGGAATCGTATTGTCACCCAACAGCGAAAAATCAATTGTAGGCGGTTGTTGCGATACTACAGGGTAATTTGCTGAAGTGATCGAAAAAAGGTGGAGAGTACTGGAAATCTCGGGAGGCTTGTTGTCACTCAGACGCCAAAGAACATCACTGGTTGTTTTCTTGTGAGCAATCACTAACGATGACTATTGTGATAACTTCTAGTGAGCAGAAACACTACTACCACTGCTACTACTGTTACTACTACAACTACTACTACTACTACTACTACTACTACTACTACTACTACTACTACTACTCTCACCACTGCTACTACTACTACTACTACTACTACTACTACTACTACTAATACTAATAATAATAAGAAGAAGAAGTAGAAGAAGAAGAGGAAGAAGAAAATAAAGATGAAGGAGAAGAAGAAGAAGAAGAAGAAGAAGAAGAACCTTCAATCATTATTAATATTATTAAGAAATCAATGGGAGCATGGTGACTGAGACCGACAGCTGGTGGACAACACCTGACTGAGATAAGAATCCAGAGATGCCTTTTTCTAAGGTGACATTCTATCACTACTACTGCTTATTATAGTCAGGACGCTAATCAACTATATATTCCGGAAATCCTATCCCGGATACAAGTTTACAGACAAAGAGTTAACCATCTCATATATATTGACGACCTAAAGCTATTTTCAAAAAAAAAAAAAAAGGAATCGAAAAGTCTGATAAATACGACCAAAATCTTCAGCCAGAATTTTCAAATGAAATTTCGAATTGAAATGTGCACACTGCTAGTGAGGAAAAGGGGAAAACTTGAGACAGCAGAGGGCCAAACCAAGAGGAATGAAGGCGCTATAAATATTTGTGAGTTCTTAAGGCAGACACTATAAAACCTACAGAAATGAAAAAGAAGGTTGTAAAAAGAATACTGAGAAGAGCAAGAATTAAAATTATATATTAAAGATCTCGTAAAAGCAATAAAAACATAAGCAGTATCACTGGTAAGATATTCTGGTTCTTTCATAGGCTGGGCAAAATAAGAACTTAGACATTTTGACCAGAAGTCTAGGAAACTAATGACCATCCGAATGGTTATATTGCCCGACTCTACGTGGAAATGGAAGAAGGGGAAGACGACTGGTAAGTAGAGAATACTGTGTGGATAATACAAAAAAAACCATAGAAAACACATAAACACAGAAAAGTCGATCACCGCAGTAAAAGACACCGTCAACATGAACAACGACACTAGAAAGGAAAAGACGAAAAAAGAAAAGTGGGAAACGGAACAGCTACATGAACGATTCATAAGAATGACAAGAGAAGAGACTCACGAAAACACCCGCATATGGCTAGGAAAAGGACACTTGAACACGGAAACGGAATCGCTACAGAATGCAACACAAGAACAATGCGATTGGAACTAACTATATAAAAGCTAAAATAGACAAAACACCCCAAAGAACACAATAAAGGCAGATTCTGTGAAAAAATAGACAAAATGGTAAATCACATGATTGACTGTAGCAAACTATCCCACTAAGAATGCAAAGAACAGCCACAATTTTGTGGGGAAGGTAGAACACTAGGAACGATACACACGACTGTATTTTGAACATGCAGAAAAATGTTAGACATATATCGGAGAGAGTACCGCAAAACGAAAATCACAACCTCCTCTGGAAAATGGAGGTACAGACGGATAAACTCACCCAAACAAAGAGACTGGGTTTCATAATAGATAACGAGTACGAAAACACTCTGAGAAATCTTAGATTCTGCCGTTCAAGAAGAGACTGACAGGAATATAAAACTGGAAGAAAGAAAAAAATAATATCAATAATTGTCGGATCACTAGCCCCGAAAAATGAAAGGAAAGGTGGGGAGAAACTGGAATCAAAGGGAAGATTAAGACTATCAGGGTTTTACCCGCTTCACTAGATTGGGAGAAGCTCCAGCTCCCACTCTAGAAAGGGATCCACTTCTTTCCCAACTCCATTTACACATTAAAATAACCTGTTGAAGAATTCCACACATTTCAAACATTATATCCAAATAGGTCTCTATTTACTTGCCTCCCAACTACCGAATAAAAACGAACCGTTTGCTCCTCTGCTGCAAATTCCTGGAGACAATACAACAGACGGCAATAATTAAAAGCTGCAATCTTAAGAAAAAAACCTTCCAATGTAAAGATCAACCCACAGCTAACCAGTTAAAATTAAGTTGCAATAGAAAGTAAACAAAAACATGGAAGGAACACAACTACAGGAACACAAGGGAACTGACACCGTAGAAATTTCATAAACTACCCAGCCCACCCCTCCAACAAAAATAAAAATAAAAAATAAACACACATACTGAGATAGCACTATCCTCGACAGATACCACATAAAATAGTCGTAAAGGATTAAAGACGAGTGGGAGACTTTGAAGGGTGAGCACTAACCAGACCTCCACTGGTAAAGTGAGGAGAATACTGGGACATAGGTGAGGCTCATTTTTTTAGTCAGTAAGGTAAATAAAAAAAATGGCTGCTCAACTCACAATCGCTAGTTAGTCAAACTCTAAAGGTTCATAACGACTAGTAATTTGTGTTTTGGCACCTTTGAAATGTGGCTGTTTAAAATGAAGTGACAGCGAAACTTTATGAAATACTTAGCAAAATATTGCCGTGCACCGAACATTACAAAAACGATAAAGAGGAATTTTAATGAAAAAATAAAATTAATTTAGCGATTTTACGCCGTTAACGCCAAAAAGAGGCAATCAGTGAATCTTGAGTAATGAACTAAGACGCACATCTGATAATGACGGACTGCTCTGAATTACGATGTCTAGTTGAGTTCCATGAATAATAAAAATAAAAATAATCGATTTTTTTTAGTTCGTCATGAAATTTGCTGTCATTTTATTTTTAACTTATATATTTTACAGGTGCCTTTCAACGTTATTTTTAACGCAAATATATCACAAATAAATTGTATTTAACTAATTTTATGGCGAAGGAGGTAATCCTTGGCTTTGGTATTATTATTTTTGGGCAACGGTAGCGTCATTTTGGGATTAGCTAGGAACCACTCCTTCAATTTAATTTTTAATAGGAGGAAAGACAAATGTTCTATTATAGCGAAGGAAAACACACTGGTATACAAAACATGCAGCCATATTAAAGGATGAACTACATGGGCGAGGTGCATTTAATAACAGGCATCAGGGTTTTGTGAATGAAACTAAGACGGATACATTATTATAATAAAACACATTTATATATCTAGTTTTACATAAATTTAAAGATCTGTTCGTGTGAAGAAAGTCTCCATTGAATTGTTCATTTTTGGTTTAGGTAACTCGTGCTTTTGGTAGAGAAAGTTCGTTGAGTGTACACGAGTTTTGAGTAATGTCTCTATATATTTGCTAGTGTAAATATGCGTGTAAGTGTACAGAGACAATGTGGCACTGTGTAAGTATGTGTAAGATAGTGTATATAATTAAGAGTTATTGTAGCATCGTATATGCGTGGCCTACCTGGTTCTGTTAGTGCGTGTGTGTTGATACTGGGTGTCAGCTTGTTTTTTAAATGTGGTGAAAGTCGTGCATAGGCATTGAAGGCTTGCACGTGCGTTTTTGACGAGGTCCTTTCCGCCCTGTCCGACCGGCCGCAAGGAGGCACGGGGGTACGTTTCAGGTCTTGCTTTGATGTGTGTGACTTGGATCTTTGCGGATCTCTGGCGTCTGACCGTTGAGATTTCAACTTTTATTGAGGGTCAAGCACTGGACGCAGGCTCGCTTTATATTTTGGGGTTTAAACTGACCAGGGCTCAATCTTATTGGCCGTAATTCCTATTTATCCAAAATGTGTTAAAGAAAGAGGGTGGCTCTTAAAGCCATTCGCTTTTTCAGTTCGTTCAGAACGTTTGTAGATCTCACTACAGTTTCATAACTGTATTTCCTTTAAAACGGTTTATGTCGGTAATAGTTACGATGACAACACACAATGACACATTTGCACACACATATATTCATATGAGCGATGTTTCTCACAAAGAGAGAAGAATTTCTGTTTTCTGGATCGGCTATTGTTCTAAGTAGGTGGCATATGACGATTTTCCATCCTCTCATTATATTAATTATAATCCAATTGTAAACCTATACATCTCATTAACACTTATCTTCGAGATATTTTCGCCTTGATAAATAGTGAGTTAATAGTAAAATAAACATTTAACAAAAGTTCCTAGTGAAATCAGTTAGTGCGGTTCCCAGGCGATTTGATAAACTGGTGACGTATACTGGTGCCGTATTTAATCTTTTTCAAATAAAACCTCATGCTATAGACTTTCTTATAATATTTATTTTTTGTAAGAATTATATTTCAGCAATCAATTACGACCACTTAATAATAGAAAGTCACATTTCAATCGCTATTCATGTAATAAATACAACGTACATAATATATTTTAGGATAAGCAACATATCTGTTTGTAAATTATCATGGTTTGATTACTAATATTTGAAGACATTACAGATTTGAATGTCTCAAAGACACCGTCCTTGAGTATCTACGGTCTCTGTACAGGGGGTTGTCAGGACAACCTGGCGTGAGGATACTTCAGTCTACAAGTAAACGCTGACAAAATATTCACAATAACATAGTATTCGAAGCCCGAATAAGTTCCCCTCGGTATACCTACACTAGCATATACGAAGAATGTGCACCTTCTCCAAGTGTGGTTGCCTCTAATCACAGCATTAAGCTAGAAATCCACCAAACAAGATGCATTATTGTCCTGGAATCCCATAAGACAAAAAGACCACAAAAAAGTATACTATAATATTGTTAACTTGTAAATTGAGGAAGGGAGAATCTATGTTCTTCACTTCTTTATTAACTTAACTTTTGAGAAATAGAGGAAACCTATAATAGAACACCTACATATCTATGTATCTCATATAGAGGTCAAGTATTAGCCCCAGGAAAAGCGTTCCTGGACCTCCGAGAACTTGCAGTGGTGTAAAATGAAAAAAAATCCATACAAGATATTTCCTAAGAGGAGTTTGAATTACCTACTAGGGAGTTTGAATTACCTACTAGACACCATCCTCGAGTGTCTTCAGTCTCTCTGTACAAGGTTTGTCAGAACAAACAGACATGAGGATATTTCACCCTACAAGTAAACCCTGACCAAATATTCAAAATAACATAGTATTAGAGCCCAAATAAGATCACCTATCCTTGTGGTGTTACCTCAAATAACAGCACTTAGCTGGATACTCCACTAGACTAGATTAATAATTGTCCTGGAATCAAGCAAAATTCAGAAACGACCACAATAAAAATAATCTAGTATAAAATAATAAAGTGGGAAATTAGGGAGAAGGAAATTAGTGTTCTTCACTGCATTACTAATTCAAAGTTTAAGAAACAGAGGAACATCTTGATTTATTTACTCCTCTCCAGGAGTTAGGCACAAGGCCAGTTTTATCTTACTCCCACAAGGTAAGATGTGCCCCAATATAGGGTCAGGAAAGTGGGGCTTGAAAAGCCAACACCCAAGAAGTGAGCACTCTGGCCATTAAAAACATTCTTGGGCAGCCCCGTCGGCATTCCCCGGTAGGGGCGCCTCAGGCAGTAACCAATTAACTTACTCCTCCCCAAAGACGAGAGGCAAAGCCTGGGAGGGTGGACCTCCTAGTACTGCACAGGACAAACCCACACACAGGTGGAATCAAGCCCCGAAGGACAAGACGACACCGATCTATAGGGTGTAGTACCCATCGGAACAGATACTACACTTACTCCCTAGCCAAAAGTGACAGCCAAGTAAGTATCTTGATTGAACACTTGGATATCTTTGTATCTCATATAGAAATCAAGTGTTGGACCCTTAAAAGGGGCCTTTGAATTCTGAGCACTTACTTACTCAACTATAATGAAAATAAAAGTGAATCTAATAAGATCCTTCCCCCTTTAATTATGTGAGAGCTTAAAGTTTAAGTAGGAAACTGTAGCGAGATATAATAAAGATCCATACAGTTTTACTGTCATTTTATTTTTAACTGCTATATTTCACAGGTGTCTTTCGTTGTTTTTTCTTTTTTTATAACGCAAATAGATCACAAATCAATTGTTGTTGACTAAAACTAATGTCAACAAACATCTAGCTGCACAACTCCCCATTTACGATGATCCCCTAAAACGTTACCCTATTTCTAAATAGCCCCTTACATCTACTGTAAAAAAAAAATCCTAACTGTATTTCTTTCCAAATAGTTTATGTCGATAATAGTAATGATGACTCTAAATGTTTACACATTCACACACATACACACACACACACACGCACACACATATTTACATATGCATGCACGTTTAGTGCATGTTGAAGACTTTCTTTCCTACCATCATATACGTGTGTACGAATTAATGTTCGATTCAATGTGTCACGTAGTAGTGCTTTCTGCGAATAAATGAATGTTGAACATGAATCACGGGAGATAACTCATTATTTTATTTTATAGAGTTACTTCCCGTGAAATTGTTATTATCTCATAATTATTAAATAGAATACATTTTTATTTAATTTATTTAAAAAACAAAAACATCTGGCGACGTTTCAGGCTGTTTACATATTACTGCTCATTGCTATCCTATTATTATTATTATTATTATTATTATTATTATTATTATTATTATTATTATTATTATTATTATTATTATTATCATTAGGAATTTAGATAACGTGTATCTAATGTTTGTTCATAACAACACCCACACACATACTATATATATATATATATATATATATATATATATATATATATATATATATTCCCCCCCCCCCAAACAAGGCCGGCCGCCACTGTAGACGTAAGGGGTTACTGAGAATTAGGGTGTCATCCTAAGTTGGGAGCTCTGTAGCGAGATGCCTGCTTATATAAGTTTTAAACATATGCATGTCGGTACAGTCGAGGAAACAGGAAACAGAGAGGGAAATAAGCTATTGGAGCTGAAGGTTCTTCCGCATCTGGGGGCCTCCACAGTGAATGGATAGGTTTTTGCTTATTGTTGAGTTGGTCTAGTGTTATTACGTCAAGGGGGCACCAGAACAGCCAGTCCATCGAAGAACACTCCGTTGAAGTTTGTGTAAAACACGCACAACGATGCAACATATGTATGTATAAATATGTATATATATATATATATATATATATATATATATATATATATATATATATATATATATATGTATATATGTATGTATATATATGTGTATATATATGTATATATATGTGTATATATGTATATATATGTATATGTATATATATGTATATATATATGTATATATTTATATATATATGTACATATATATATATACATACATATATATATATATATACTTATACATATATACATATACCTATATATACATATATATATGTATGTATATATATGTATATATAGGTATATATATGTATATATATATGTATACATATATATGTATATATGTGTATAGGAGGGTGGGAAATCTTCATATGCCATTTACTCAGAACAACAGCCGACCCAGAAAACGGCAATCATCGTTCTTGGTGTGTGTGGACGAAAGGACCCACTAATAAAGGAGGGCGAGAGTAAGCCATTATTTAGGGTTTTTTGTTTTGTTTTGTTTTTGTTGCCTTCATTCAAATTGTAAGCGGCTTTAAAAGCAAGTGCTTAATGCTGGCGCCCATATTGAATGTAAAATGAAACCTCATTCTGAACATCATGGCAAATAACACCCTAGTTGAGAGTTCATCATTCAAACTCCTCGTCCTAACTTTCACAGATAACATGAATTGGAACAAATACATTGAAGACATTGCCACAACTGCTACAAAGAAGTTGTGCTCCCTATACCGTTCTAGTAACCTTCTCACACCTGACATTATCCTATATCTCTAAAAAGCCATCATCCGCCCATGCATGGAGTATTGTTACCACATATGGATTGATGCATCATCCACTAGTCTCTCCCTCTTAGACAAGGTTAAAAAAAAGAGTCGCTAATCTAATAGGTCCCTCACTATCCACCAAGCTCCAGCCCCTATCCCACCGCCGCAATGTTGCTTCCTTGTGCCTGTTTTACAAGTACTTCAATGGACTGCGCTCGTATGAATTTGCTGCTCTGGTGCCCCCACGAAGCAAATTCACTAGACCAACCCGACAATCTGCCAAATCCCATCCATTCACTGTCGAGGTCCCCAGATGCCGAAGAGCTGTCTACTCCAAAAGCTTCTTATCTTGTGCTGCTGGACCTTGGAACTCCTACCCTGCTCCCTGTTTTCCTGACGGTACTGACATGCAGAAATTTAAAACTAATTTAAACAGACATTTCGCTGCACAGCTCTCAATTTAGGTTAATCCCCCCTCTAAAAAAATGTTTTTTTTGAATTCTAACCCTTTTTTCTCAGTAGGGGCTACTTACGTCTGCAGTGGCGGTCTGGCTTGTTTGGGGTGAACTATGTTAAAAAAAGAATTCTCAATAACTTTTTCTTTTCTCATGCAGAGAATATACTTGTAATATCTTTTGTAATATTTCCAAAAAAAAAATTTACATGTTAATTCATGACAATGTTTATGATTAAATTACTGTTTTTAAACATAATGTTGAAACATCTTTTTTTTCATAAACAAAATAAATGTACTCATATCATATTACTGTCTTTTTCTTCTATTTTTTAAAAATCGATGATGTTAATTTCTATATTTGTATATTCGTTGGTGTTTGTTCTGAACATCGTGTAACTCAAGTTTTTTTTTTTAAATCTATCTTTTGTTCTAGTTACCGTCAGGTAATTTCTTTTTCTCTTCGTGAGTATGTCGAACCATTTTGTTTTTATTCCCGTTTTTTTTGTTCGTGTGTTATTTCCTCATTATGATTGTTTTTATTGTAAGCCGAGAAAGAGTTTTACAGTTTTTAATTTTCCTTCCCCCTACTTCATCTGCTCGGACCACACCTGCTTCTTTGTGAATATATTTATGCAGTTTACGAACAAGGCTATATTTTAGATATGATTTACAAGTTAAATTCAATTTTTACGGTTTCCTTTGTTTATTATATTCTTTGCTGAATGTACAGAATAGTTAATAACTGTTAGGACACCTAACAAAAACGGAATTATCTCCCTTGCACCATTTCGGGAGTTAAGAGTTATCGCCCTTGGAAAAAGTGTCGTCTGGCCGGAGAGAAAGAAACTAACGACAACAGTGTCAGACTGTGAATATATCAATCGCGCCCAGCGGCAATTAACTCATTAATTCATTCTGTGTTCAGTTTTAATAAATCTGTGAAACGTTTCTCTTGATAGTTCATCCATTTATTTACAAGTTATTATTTATAATTAACCTAAATTACGAGGTTATTAAAATACCCCCCGGGTCCCCATGTAAAGAATACTTTTCTAAATGATAGTGTTATTATTTCAGCCCGGTTCGTAAATTGGACAAGACCCTTTTTTAATCGTTGTTGTTGTTGCTGTTGGAATTTTGCGTGATCAATGATTCCGGACCAAAATGTTGAGGAAACATGCGTCAGTTTAATTTCGTTCAGCACCCATGTTAAGTGGTCTCGTTCACTAGATCCTAAATTGGGGTTATGTAACAGTCTCCTGCTACTATTAATGATATAATCGTTTTTTCTTTATTTACGTCATTTCTTTATTTACGTCATTTTCTCACCCTTCTTCTCTTACGATGCTTGTGCTACCGCGTTCTGCATTTCCTGTCGTATCTGCTCTTCTTCTCACCACATGCAATGCACAAACATGTAAGAAAACAAGTCATAAAACATTTAAAATTTATGACGATGACATTTTCATGACTAGTAGACCGGTCGTTCAATTAATGTCGTTTTAATAATTCATGAAGAATTGCGAATTGATTTAAACAAGAAAAAAAGAATTTCACGAAGTAAATAATTTTAATAGCTAGATTGTTTTCTAAGAAACGTAAATGCATCCTATTGGACATAATAAAATAATTATATCATACTTTTGTAAATAAATTATTTCTTATATGAAAGATTTAGATTTTATGAAGTAATTAAAAGAACGTTTCACTTCTTCTTTAAGACATTTTTTAATTAAATTTTCTCAGTAAAGTAAGTTTTGTAAAAAAAGTATTGTATCTAAATATAATTTAATTTTACAAAGTAGTTCATTAAACTTGCTGTCTTTTATTTCAATAAACCGCAATGTATTATCAAAAACAAGTCTATTCCCCTCACCGAGAACGTAAAAATACTAGGATTTGTTTTGATCGCAAATGGCTGAAAATTAAGTGAGCAATATGCAGTTTCTGCGCGCTAGGGAATTAATGTAAAGTTCACACGTAGCAAAATAAAGGGAATATGAAGTTGACATTTGGTTTACTTTCGAAAGCCTCGTCATTCCCGCTTCCCTTAATTTGTCCTTTAGTCCTCACATTCAATGATCGATGTTTGTGACAAAGGGGGAAGTAATATATATATATATATATATATATATATATATATATATATATATATATATATATATATATATATATATATATATAATATTTGTTATTGTTTATTATCTATGTACGTATACGTTTCGTCCTTAATAATCGGGACTCATCAGCATAGAGATATGACTATTCACTACCTCATGCGATTCGAAACCCCGGATTACGAGTATTTTGCAACTCAAATCCGACGCCTTAACCACTCGGCCAATTTTGAACAGCGATAATTTTAACACTTCATCGGCGGCTTAACGTCTAAGAGCGTTCTACTTTTTTAATGAAAGGAACGATGCATTGTATTCATCTTACACTTATCATGTGTAAGTTTTTGACTTTGAAATAGTATTTTTTTGCTCCTTAGATTAGGTAGCATCATGCCCTGTCTTAAGTCATTTCCATAAAATAAAAACAACTGTGACCCAGTGCTAAACAATTGTCTTTTTGCTTTGTAAATCTTTTTTTACGTACACCACCCTTCTTAGGAGTGGTCTCATGTCTCGTTATTCACAATCAATTAAAATATATAGGTTTCTTCATAAATATAACTCGTTATCGAAAGCGGGTCATACGCATGACAGCATAGTCCAATACCAATCCGTGTCGCCCATCCCTCCCGTCAAAAGAACATCTGAAATTTATTTTTCACAACGGCACAAAGACACGAAAAAATTCTCGGATATAAACAAAGGATCCTTTATAGAAATGTTGACGTTGCCTTTTATTCTGCCAGCGGAGGAGGGGGAAGTCCAGCTTCGGATATGTGGGGCGCTTAGCATCTTAATGTACACTACTGTGTCTATAATGTCTGACGTACTGGTAATGTTACTTCGCACCCAACATGGCGGTAGAATATGGCGTATCTAAGACGTTAATACTTATAAATATATATATATATATATATATATATATATATATATATATATATATGCTTACATTATTTTCCCCTTTCTTTTTCTTTCCCTTCATGTTCAGTCTCTTTTCTTAATATTTACCGGATGTTTGAGAGACAGTCACACACCGGCGTTCAAAGAGAACTCCCCACACACCGAGCAGTCACTTTACCTAAAAGAACTCTACTCTTTTCATATTTCCATTCTTTTCTTACTTTTCCTTTCTGGTACATGTATACCGGAAACATAACAGACAACAAGATATATTTCTTTGAGTGACGACCCATGGTGGCCGTTTTCTAAATAATAATATTTATTATAGTTCGCCATATTCAAGTACTCTGTTCACAACTAATAGAAAGATAGAAGAAGAGAATGGTTACATAAAATCTTCTACAGACTATAGCAAAAAAGAACAGTAACAAAAACTGAAATTGGGATTTACTTTACTTTGCTTTTAAAATCGTCCAATAAATTCGGCACAAAATTGTAAGTTGCACGTTCATTTATTTTTTCTTCATTCTCCGTTTTTTATTCACTATTATTGTTACACCGGCCGTTCTTACACAGGAGAAACTGCACCGGTTGTCACTATAAATAGTGCGAGTCACCAGAGACACAGAGAAGACAAAACACAGTCTTGTAACTGTCTAGCAAAGTGCTATTTACTTTTTTACTTTGTTAATACACTTGTTAAACCAACCCTCGACTTGACTTCCTTTATTTATTATTTATTATTTACTGTTGGACAACTTCACAACAATTATTTTTCTTATTCTCTCCCACTTGTGCGCTTATGATTATCTGTTGACTGATTACAGACAGACAGACAGACAGACACACACACACACACACACATATATATATATATATATATTTATATGTATATATATATATATATATATATATATATATATATATATATATATATATATATGTGTATGTGTTTTAATGACCATATATATTCATAAGGGTTGAGGCTTAATAACAATCGAATTAGACGTTGCATAAAGGTTAAATTCGCAAGAACTGAAGGCCGCTATTACATTTAACAAAGTGTACATTGTATATAGATTATAGAAAGCAAATAATTTCACTGATGAATACGATATGCAAGTATTTTTAGAAAATTAATGGGCTAATATTTATTTCAAATAAATATAATTGATTATCTGATAGAGAAATATACAATCATTTTATTAACGACGTTGGCGGCCGGTGCCGTTAAGGTTGTGGCTAAAAGATATATCCAACTTAAGAACTGGGTATAATAGACACACACGAAAACTTGACCCCTCAAAATGCGATATGAATATTGTTAGATATAAGTTATCGATGGCAAACAGCAAATATCCTACAATATAATTTTATATATTCGATTAAGCGTAAAAAATATGCAAGGTAATAATGTAAACGAAAGAAACATAGAAATAAACACAAGACTGAAAATGTGCAATAAATGTTGTGTATTTTATGCAATTATTGTTTTGGCGACCAATTCCCGCTGACCATTACTCATAGCCCGGCATGAATGGTATATACTTGGCGACTCTTAACTCTGATAACCAGCGAGGATAAAATGGAATTCCGTAGATAACATCTTCTGATGCGTGGGCTTTCACAGTATCATTTTCGGAAAATTCAGTTTCTTGTTGGTCATCATCTTCTTCGAAGAGGAATCCACGCTCCTTAAGGCTGCCTGTGCATACAAAAAACAAAAAAATAAATAAAAATTGAATTATAGAAAATATAATAAGAAAAAAGAAACGATAAATACATTAAGATATCTACCAAATATATACACAGTTTAACACTGTCCTCAATGTATTTCGCACAATATGCTTCATACAATAGACTGGATAACTCTTCGGTTGTAATAGATATGAACATTTCGCTTGTTAATGTCTTGTGATTGATAGCCGAATAGTTATGATCG
Source organism: Sepiola atlantica (assembly GCA_963556195.1). NCBI lineage: Eukaryota > Metazoa > Mollusca > Cephalopoda > Sepiida > Sepiolidae > Sepiola > Sepiola atlantica. The sequence continues at coordinate 49,060,676 of OY744523.1, read as the reverse complement.
CCGACTGTAAACGAGATGGTTAAGTTTCGATCCTGGTTTGGTGAACTCGTTTGTTTATACACACTGAAGAGTTGTGACTTTAGACAGAGTTTATCTGTGAACATTATTTATCTATTTCTTGGATGCGATCGAACTCACTACTTAAATTCCCGACTGCTTACGGCTATATACACATTTTAAAACTATTTTCATTCTCGATCCACGGAAGTATTTTAACATCGCCCTAATTCTCAAAATTACATCCGAATAAGTGCTTCCCATCTACTATTGAACTAAACACCTTTCAATTGGATGCACTTCATTGTGAACATTTACGAAACCCCTTTTATATCTTTAACACTTTCCTTCACCGGATATTTTATGAACAGACATTCACCAACATACTCCATATTTAGTAAACTTTTTTTACACGCACACTCTTACTTTCCATCAGTTTATATTCTTTTCAAATTTAAAATTTTGGCTTTTCCACTGCCAACTTATTCATCTATATAATTCCTCTGATGATAAGATTTTAATCTTTGAAAAGCCTCGCTTAAGGAGAGAAAATAAACATTTTTTATCGAGTAAAGCTTGCATTGAACAATCGAAGATGAAATAGATTTGTCATTTGTATCTTTTTTTTTCATTTATCTTATATATATCTTATATATATATATTTATTTATTTTTTATATATATTTGTTAATATATTTATATGTACATATATTTTTTATTCCTTTATATTTTTTATTATTATACTTACTTTTATTCTTATTTTATATTATTTTATATTATTTTATTTTATTTTACTCTATTATACTCCATTTTTTATTTAATTTAATTTTTAATTTTTTTTTTTATACCTTATCCTTTTATTTTATTTTTCCTTCATATGTTTTATTTTTTATATTTTTTTAATATTTTATATTATATTTTATTTTATTTTTTGTTATTTTTACTTTTATTTTTATAATGTTTTATTATTATTATCATCATCATTTTATCTTTCTATTTTTATTTTATATTTGTAACTTATTCCTTTTTCTAAGTTTCGTCTCGGTGGCTCCTACTCCTCTCAGTAGGTGTTCCTCTACGACGAGCTTGTTATTTCTTCCTTGAATTTCTGTAAGACGTGGTTCTAAAGGCGCTGATGAAATTACGTTTTGGAGTAGCTTTGTTAATTTAAAAAAATAAAATGAAGTATTTCCAGAATGTTTTGGAAACGACCGTACGCCCTACTAGACTTGATGTTTTAATTCTTGGAACAATTCTAATGATCTAGTTCATAAAATCCGTATATATATATATATATATATATATATATATATATATATATATATATATATATATATATATATATATATATATATATATATATATATATATATATTTAAGTTAATAATATTATTCTTTTACTTACATACGCTAGCTAGCTTTTCAAGCTTTCGCTCTCATCAGTTTAGTGGATGATAATTTCAGACGGTCGCACAGTTCGAGCATAAACCTAGACTTCGCAATCAAGTGTTATTACCATTACAACGTCAAGAAGGGAATTTAAGTTCTATTATGCAAAGACTGACGAGGGATTATACGAACGTTGTCAGAATATGCTTATAGCTACGTGTCAGTCTATTTTAAACTTCCCCGAACTAGGATGAAGTTCAATCTTATTAAAAGGGCTTATATCAATATTACTTTTAAGTAAATAATGTTCAATTATTTTTACTTGTATATGTTAGAGTTTCAAGCTTTCGCTCTCATTAGTATTTATATATATACTCGTGCTGGTCAAAAAAATAGAACATATGTATAAAACTGTAAGAATCATTCCGTTTGAGATAATTTTCGGCTTTTAAATTGTGTAGGCGAAATATTCTATATGTAAATAACAATTACAACTATTTTTAATCATTTGTCATACTTGCATATATCAGACTTGATTGTCACAGAGTAGTTTATTCAACGTTTCAATTTAATAGAACATTATTCGTTGAGTAATCTCAAACTCAAAAAATTTATGTGTTTAAAAAGATTTTGCAAGTAATTTAATCATAATCTCTCATTCTTATTGAGGACAATCTGTGAGATGTAATTGGTGCTAAAATATTCCTATAATGCTAAACTAACTGAAATAGTTGGTTTACGATTGAAACTTCTTTTCATATCAATTGCAATGTCAGTTTTTCAATATTTCGCGTTTCAAAATAATAGAACAAGACAGCTAAGAAAACAAAATAGTTTTTTTTATTAACTTAAATACAGATAAAAATTAATCAATATTTAGTAGCAGCACCTTTTGCCTTGATAACAGCATCAATTCGCCGAGCATGGAATCAACAAGCTTCTCGCAAACTGTGTAGACGCCGAATCCCATGTGTTCTGTATTGCAATATTCATGGCTGCAAGGGTAGTAGGTTTTTCTTTGCGAAGCTTCCTCTTCATCTGATCCCTCAAGGCTTCAATAACGTTAAAATCTGGCGAGTTCGCCGGCCATTCAAGAACAGGGATCGATTGTTCTCGGAGCCAGGAAGTTGTGGACTTGGCAGAGTGTGTCGGTGCCAAGTCATGTTGAAAAATGATGTATGTGGCGTCACTGTCAAACTGATTATCCAGCACTTACAGTAAATTAGCTTCCATGATATCTTGGTACACTGCTGCGTTTACATTTCCTTTGATGAAGCAGAAATTACCAACACCCTTAGCACTCATACAGCCCCAAACCATGCAAGACTGCGGGAACTTCACAGACTTCTTGACGCATTCTTGGTTATACCGTTCCATGGATCTTCGCCAAACACGTGGCCCTTGGTCGCCGAAAGAAATACAAAATCGAGACTCATCTGAAAAGATCACACGCCGCCATTCGTCTGTAGTCCAGGTTTGATGACCAGTTGCCCATCGTAGCCTCTTCAACGTCTGATTTTTGTTAAGGAGCGGTTTGGTGGCAGCTATACGATTTTGGTATCCCAGTTGCCGGAGCCTTCGGTAGGTAGTGCTTCGTGAAACGTCGGCACCAGAAGCCTGTTTCCACTTTTAGTAATGTGGCTTGTTGACTGGAATCGACTTTTCTTTGCCACCTTGTCCAGTGCCCGGTCTTGTCGTTCAGTGGTGCTTTTCTTTCGTCCGCATTTCTTGCAATTGCTGTTGGAAACACCCATAACATCTTTCTGGAACACTTTGGTAACTACCGATTTTGAACATCCGACCTTGGTTGCGATTTCCATGTGCGTCTTTCCTACTTCCCGCAAATCGAACATTCGCTGCTTCTCAAACAAAGATATGTCTTTAGAGCGACCCATAATGAGAGATTATGATTAAATTACTTGCAAAATCTTTTTAAACACATAATTTTTTTGAGTTTAAGATTACTCAACGAATAATGTTCTATTAAATTGAAACGCTGAATTTCCCAATGTGACAATAAACTACTCTGTGACAATAAAGTCTGACATATGCAAATATTACAAATGATTAACAATAGTTGTAATTGTTATTTACATATAGAATATTTCGCCTACACAATTTAAAAGCCGAAAATTATCTCAAACGGAATGATTTTTACAGTTTTATACATATGTTCTATTTTTTTGACCAGCACGTGTATATATAATATAAAGATTTAAAATTAAAATCAAAATAAAAAATCAAAACATTTTTTTTTCTTCATCCTGACTTTATTTTATCTAATATTTCGGACACCACTTCTACAAGGCACGGAAGGTTTGTTACGAAAAAAAAAGGTTAATACCTTTTATTTGTCTAAAGCTCTGTCGAGGCTAACAATATCAGGGGAAATATTAGATGAAAAAAAGTCAAGATGAAGAAGAAAAAAAAATGCTTTGATTTTTTATTTTGATTTTAATTAAAAAATATCTGCATCTAACACATGGTTTCTTATGTAGGCATTTTGCCTCCATCTTTATATTTACATTCAAAAGATGTTTAAAAAATGAACTTTCCCAAATTTATAACTACCAGCGACCATGCGCGATTTAAGTTCAATTAATACAGATATTTGCACCGTTAGTCCACAACATCGGACCCCACTCTTACAAGACCAGGAAGGAGTATTACGAAAACAAAAGGTTAATCCCTTTTATTTGTCTAAAGCTCTGTCGAGGTTAGTTATATCAAGCGAAATGTTAGATAAAAAAGTCAAGATGAAGATGAAAAATGTTTTATTTTGATTTTAATATTAAAAAAATATCTGCATCTAACACATGGTTTCTTATGTAGGCATTTTGCCTTTATCTTTATATTAAAATTCAAAAGATGCTGTAAAAAATTAACTCTCCCAAATTTATATATTTATATTCATATATATTAATAAATAAATATGAATTATGTATTACCTACATACATCGATGTTTCATGCTTACGCAATTTCCAGTGTAGGGAGTTGGAAAATGTTCTTGTGCATTTATTTCTTGGTGTGGTTATCTTCAGTGCTTATTTTAAAAAACAAGGCAAACAGGCAACAACATGAAAAACTAGGCGATCAAAGCCTAACATTACAATCAGTACTCATTATCAACATTATATATATATATATATATATATATACATATATATATATATATATATATATATATATATATATATATATATATATATATATATATATATATATTATGCATGGAAGTATGGTCTCGTTTCATTTATGTGGTAGCATATCTGTATCTGTACCCCATCTATTTAGATTTCTAATCATTCATCATCCGCTATGATTGTTAATGTAAATATTTCTGCATTAAAATATATATTTCCCACTGACCGTCCTTTGTAGTTTAACCCAGTTATTTCCTTTTTTACGGTTTCTTGTCGTCTATTCATTATTTGTTTTTCTTTATTACATTATAGTTGTATAACCGTACATTTAAGTGACTTCCGTTTTGTCGCTATTGCCTTGTGTTGTAAAATTATCACTATAGATACCCACTAAGAAATAAATGCACAGGGATATTTTAAATGTTTATTAGTGCTTTTGGAAACAATTGTATGATGAATTAAAAATAATTTTCATGAAATGATGTGAATAGGTCTTTTATAACATTGAAATGGTATACAATTACACACAAATGTTGACAATAGCATAGCTCTGGCCTAACACAATTGAGCTATTATTATTACATTATGTTATCAAATTAATATTTGAATAAAAAAGTTCTAAATATAAATTATAGACAACAACGGATACATGGATTCTAGTTAAATACTAAGTCATAACTTATATATATATATATATATATATATATATATATATATATATATATATATATATCATATTCCATGAGAAATGCCAGTATACTGAAATCATATACCTATAATAGGGTTAAGATGAAAATGCATATACACTAAATGTACAAACGCAAGGAAATTCCCAAATTTTTACACTTTTATTGTCATTAATTAATGCCATCAACTAGACCCTAGAACCTCTATTACTGCCAAAAGTCAGCTGAATCCATCAAATAGTTGATGAGATACAGGGTTGCACATAGTACGTACGTACACACAGATAACATTATTTCATGATTGAACTTTCTGGATCTCTGGGTTGCCTTTACTAATGATGCTGAAATTCTACACACTTATAGAATCCATCAAATACACATTTTGTGCAAAGTTTTAACTAATTTGGTTTATTGGTTTTTGAGCTATAATTTATCAAAGGAATGAGATTTCCAGCATAGGCCATTCTTGAAGTCTATTAAGGGATAGAGCGCTCTCGCGCCTCCCTTGATGTATATATATATATATATATATATATATATATATATATATATATATATATATATATATATATATATATATATATATATATTAAAACACCATTCCATATTTTTTTGCTAATAGAGGAACCACCAAACAACTACGTGCAGATAACCTGCTTACTAATGATGTATAACATTAAAACGGTACTTCTGCACGGACAAAGCAAACACACACTTAATAACCGAGGAACAAAAGCAAGGCCGGTTAATGACAAGAGGGACACATCATCTGTTATACACCGACCAACACATCTTAGACGAAGTACACACAGAAAAAAACATGGGTTTACTATAGATCAACTACAAGTACATCTATGACGCAATTTCTTAAGCATGGGTATTAAATGCTTAAAGATATATTAAACATTTGTTAATGTTATCAACTTAATGAAAAATACAATGACTATTTAGAAACTAGCAATGACAGCTGGAAGGCAATACTTGTTAAAAATACCTATACATGAGGCATTTCCCAAGAGGACTTTCTACAATCAGTATTCACCATCTTAATGAGGTGTCTCAAGAACACTTTGAAGAGATTGAATGCAGGATACAAATTAAAAAACACAAAAGACAACATGTATATACACGACCTGAATCTATCTGCAGAATTAACACAGACAAAATCGAGCAAATTTAATAAATAGGACCAGTAACTCATGTTTGGCCACTCGAATTGAATTTGAAACAGCAGAGAACATATAACTGTCCAAACAAGTGGCGATGTAGGTACTTGGCGGACATGATACCAATCAATATCTGAAAGTTCACTAAGCGAACGCCAAACATATACAGAAACGAACGAGAATCTTAGAATAGAATACCCGAGAAAAACAATATGGCCCCTAGAAACGACATTATATAGTACAAATATATTGAATTGATAATACTTCAGGAGTATGTCTAATAATTATTATAAAACTTTAAAAGACTGGACAAAAGTAGAACTTAGACACACGGAATATAAAACTAAGAAACTAATCTCCATGTACAATACATTACCCTTATATTTTGTGATACTGATTGACTTTCTCTTAGAAGACGGATTTAATTGGTAAGTGTAGACTCCGTGGGTGATTCTATAAATAGCTAAACAAATGCATGACCCAAATACAGAAATGCTGATGAGTTTTGATGAAAGAACACTGCAATAATAATCGGAAGAGAAGCCGCAATATGGACGATTAAGAAGACTTAGGCTCGAAAACACATTGACAGTTTTTTGAAAAAGACATTTGACCAAATATATGAAATCGATATGTTAAGCCGCAAATATAAGAAGGCGATCAGAACGAAGTATATAACAGTCAAGATAGTAAACACTGAGAACAATGAGATCAAACGATAAGCAATATAATAAGCTGATAGAGCAAATTTCCCCACAAAACAATACAAAAACAATCATGACTCAGTTCGAATGGCGGCCCATTGGAAACTCTGTAAAGAATACAGATTAAACTTACAAACAAATTATGTAAGCGAAATTGTGCATTTTGCCGTCCCATTAAATCACAGGGCGGAGATTATAGTCCAGTCAATATAGTTGATTTTTTGGCTGACCCTCCAGCAAATTGCGAACAAAGGTTGTTTACTTGAATATTAGACATGAATGACCTCTCTTTTAGATAGAAAAGAGTTTACCAAAATTAGCTTTGCGGAAAGGGTTCAACGGGCGCATGTTTTAAAGATTGCCGCCGATTCTTGCCTCCCCTCTCTCAACTCAATTTCTATAAATTCATCTTCAAAAATACCAAATGTAGCAGAGTTCTCATAAAGTTTAATATAATTATTAATTATTATGCCTTATTTTTTGTCTCCTCTGATATATTAATGCAGGAGCTTAATATTCTATCATATTCTAATTCCAGGTTGGCCAAAGTGAAGTACCGATAATTATGGATGCTGACAAGTGTGCTATTTGCAAAAAGTAATTTGTCCAGTAATTAAGACACATTCATCGTCAGCCAGAAAGGCATCGGTTCCATTAAGATAGCTTCTGAACAACGTGGAGCGAAGATCAGAATTCAGATTGGTCAACGTCTTCACAAGAAATGCAGACAGCGTTGGATCAACCTCAAATACATAGAAATTGACCGTAAACACAGGTCCACCCATGATGAAATGCTATCCCGTGGAAGCCGCTCTTTGTGTGTGTTTAACTTTAAGGAACATTGTCTTCTTGTGGTTCTGGAGCAACATCTGAAAGAAGGAAACTAGGTGTTGATGTTTCCCATGTAGAAACTATTGAGTCTATGGACAGAGTGCAAAAAGTGGTTGAGAAAGTTCTAAAAAAAATGGCTGAGCATCCACTGTTAAAGGTAGAATAGATTATGTAGCTGACTTTGTTTTCAGAATAAGCAATTTATCACAGAACATGTTTGGCAAACTTTAATTCCAATAAAAACATTCCTAAGTCATTTTCCTCTGCTGATACTTCTAAGAAACAGAACCTTGGTAGACCAGAGGATTCAGAGGGAAAGCAGGCATTTCTGGAAGTGTCTAAATATTTGCAGCAAAATGACGAGAAGCAACACACTGTTGTCGATCTTGTTAAAAAAATGGAGGAAATTCTCGAATACACTGGCTTTGAACAATACAGTCTCTCATACATGTAATCTCGATTGTTAGAACATTTCAAAGAAAAAATCATTGTGACTAAAATTAATGGGAAACATAATGTTGTTACAGTTTTAAGTACAGCAAAATGTATTCTCGATGAATTCTATGCACAGAGCTGCTCAACAGACAATTCAAAATCAGAGGCCATTAGAATCATAGAGACGGCAGCCAAGCTTATCAAGAATGACATTAAAGGTATCCAGACCAGTTCAGAATATTACCCGTCTAAGAATGATCATGAACAGGATGCAATTCTTGAATATGTACCTAAGACATTGTTGATCTTTCTCAGGAAGATATTTGCAAGCAAAGACAATGATTTGAAACTTGCATCAGTTGGTCAAACGATAATGCAGGCTGCTAGACCCAGAGTTTTCCTTGCACATTTGCAGTTTAAGAGTGGGAATGCATGACCTATTTTGATCGAGGTTCTTAATTGGCACTCTGAATAAGCATGACTTCTCTTCATCTTACTCGGAAGGCCAGAAATTCGAAACAAGTGGATCTCTTGAGCATGGCGCTCGAACTCTCCCCCCTGTTGAAACCGAATGTGTGCAGTCCGTAGCTGATAACGTGGACCATAATGTAAGGAGTATTGATGGATTCAACACATTCCACGGTATGAACATCATATCATCTTTTACGCCCGGGGAAGTTAAAGCAAAATCAGTTCCAAGGATTCAGGTTCTTTCAGAAGATATAATAATAAAGGTTTGAAGGATCAACATAAATTATCTAGATTCACAAAACACCAACAAACCACCAGTGACATTTAAAGAGCTCCAGCCCAAGAAAGTTGTTGATTCTGCTGCTAATGTTGACATCCTTTGGGAGGTTTCACTAATTTCATATCCGTCTAGACCCGCATGGTCAGGCCTTATGCAGTCGGTGCACAAAGAAACATATCCTGGGAAATCAGCCAGAGTTTTTTTTTGCCAATGATCGACATAGACCCTGGTAATCCAACCTGCGTGTACTCAACATTATGTTACATTACTGATTTCGCCAGGTAAAACAACATTACACCACTTCTAACCTTCGATCAACCACTTTGGTACAAAGCAATGATGATAGTCAAGTAACAGTCTCGCTCAAGTCCCCTGACATCATGTGTCTTGCGACTTGGTGAGCTCCATACACAGATGAGTTTTCTGAGGTCAATTGGTAATTTGATGACAGGTTCTGGATTGCCATAACTTTTTGAACTAGTATATGCTGAAAACACAGTCAATCACATACTAAACAGCAAAGTAATTGCAAGAGCCATTCGTGCTCACTTCTTAGTTGATGCTGCTCTGAATTCTATTTTGTTAGCGAAATTCTATGATTTGCCAGTTTCACATGTCACTGAGAGTGATCAACCCAACACTGATGCAGAAGAGTCATTTCATCAAAATGAAGACCTGACAGAAGCCCAGGGGCTATTAAAAGGTCTCCATGATAGGTCTGAGACATTGAATAATATTCTCTCATCAGAGTCTATGACCAGGATTGCCCAGAGAATCAACCGTATGAAGGATGCGATGGTTGTGGATTCAATACCTTGATATGGTAAATATCCTGCAATTGTTTATCAAGGCAGAGCGCACTGGGCACTAGGAATTGCACCTTGATGCTGTAAAATAAATGCTACCAATATTGTCTGCAGCAGGACAAATCCTATATGCAAAGTCGGCCTACTTGTATTTGCAGCAAATTGAGGGGTTACCGAAAAGCCATCTTGAAGTGTACCACACATTTTCTGAAGGATTCCATGTGATTAGACGGAGTTATCGCTACTGAGCTGGCTTGTCTACGGATCCGGTTATTGAAAAGGTGCTAATGAGAAGCATGCAGACGTGTAGACGTCTAACTCATGGCAGAGGAATGGACGAAATTCAACGATTGGTTTGGACGCTATCACTGCCAGCGTGCGCTGAAATGAAGTTTACAATGAAAGAACTAGCAGGCATTCGTTATGGCACTAGTGGCCAGCACCAGGAGTCTACTTCAGCAAAAAAAGAGTGAGATGTAAGGGATACATGGAATCTCCTTGCGTTTTTTCCAGAAATATGACCCTTTTACGGAAGATCCGTCCATTCACAGCATTTCAAGTGGAGTAACTGGAGCCAAAAAAAGTTAATGTGGACAGAGCAATCTCCATAAGAAGGGCAATCATAGCTTCAATGGTTGTAGAAAATGTTCACGAGTACACTTTTAAAAGAAAGGATCAAAAGTTTTGCTCAGTAAAGATGAAGCGGTTGAGACTGATTCACAACTCATATTCCAGAGACTGTGTGTGCTATCTACCAATGAACCCTTAACTCAGCAGCAGCAATAACTTTTTCAGTATGAACTTTGTGGTTACCAACCTGCACTTTTCGATTCTTTCGGACTACCGCGAGAGCAACAAATTATTTTCAAGAGAAATACAATTTAAAAATGAGTTTAAAAAAACAATTTATTTTGATTTACTTACTCATTTGTGACCTATTTGCATATACATGTAATATTGAATAAAAGTGTAAATACCGATTCTGAGAAGAAAAAAAACAGCCGTCTTTGTTTAGTCAGTTAGTAAATTAAACCAATGGTCTTCTTTGCTCAGAATTGGTATTTATACGAACTTTAAAAGTTGTTAAATTATCGCTTTATTTTTCTTAAAAATAACTTACGTCGCTAATAGTAATGATTACCTTTATCTGTTAATCCGATCTCACGAGGACACTACTTGTGTTGCCAGTGAGCGATCCCTTAAAATGTTTCAATTGAAAACTCCAATTGAGTAAATAATAATAATGATAACTAGCGGGACCCGTGTAAATCACACAAAACGATGTTTTTAATACTAATTATCTTGTTTTTAACCTATACATGCTTGAATGAAATATGATAAGATTTTACTTGTATATTTATTTTTTAAAATGAACAAAACATGAAACAATTTACAAAAGTTCTTTATATATAAAGTTTTTAGTGAAGGTAATATTTCGATGCCTAAACATTACTTTGTAAATACTTTAGATTAAATTAAATTTGGCTCCAATTTATGAGTAGCATACACAGATTCAGAAAGTCGTTGCTTTTGATGGAAGCGTGATACACAAAATAACAAACACGCTATCGTATTAATATGTGTTTTCCCAGTCGTCTCCTCCCTACCCCCCTTTCGATGTAGAAAAACAATCTTAGATGTTAATTGGGATCGAACTATAAACCAGTGGGCCGACGTTAAAAAACGACGTCAACACCTTACGTCGCTAACCATTGCGCCAATGGGAAATAATTGAAAATGTTGCGAAAATTAAGTGACTTGAATTCTTTTCGAAATCTAGGTGCGGAACGCATGCGAGGGTTTCTTTATGTAAGTATAACACACGACCACACACGTTATCGTATTAATATATAGATAAATCAATAATAATTATATCAATAATAATAATAATGATAATAATAAGAATCAATTCTTCTGACACAAACTGTTAATCATTCTTCCTAATTTGTGATTAAATTCAATAGATTTTTAGAAAAATAAAATAAGCATGTATCAGTTTCCATGTAAGGAAATTGGGTAGAAATTTACAGAAAAGAGGATACATTTGCCCAGCACCGGTCTAATTTTGTCTTCAATTCCTGCATCGTTGGGGCATTCAATGTCTGCTGAAAATCAATTCCAATTTCCAGGAATCCTGATTAAGAAAGGGATCCTCCTTCGGTTACAATCGAAATCGGGGGTTAAAAAGTTTTTGGCAATGCGCGCGTAGAACTTATTTTGGCGCAGGAGTAAATAGCAGGTCACGAGGGAGTATATAATCGTCATTGAAAAGTTTGTAGGCCAAAATATACCACCGCGTAAACGTCGGCACTCACAGAAGAAAAAGCTTAAGTTTCTCGAGTCGGCTTTTGTAGGGCACATCCCGTAGTCCCTGCAAAATCCGAGTAGCCAGTCGTTTAACTCCTTCCAGGTGCTGGATATCACGTATTAGATAGGAAACAGTCTGGGACGCCATACTCTAACTGGTCTGATGAGGAAGACACACAGTGGGACAAATATTTCAGGGGTGACTTTGAGGAAGTCGTGTTGAATGGGAAATAAAGATCTATTTGCCTTGATTTAAGCCAGAATTAAACAGTTTTGACATACCAATTGTATAATACTAGAATTTTACAATTATTATATTATGACTATTACTATTACAAATATTAGTGCCCCTAATAAAAGTAGTACTTATTCAAAGCTAACGAATAGTCCTAGCTTTTACGGTTTCCTTCATCACGTGTTCGGGTATTCTTTTCGCACAGGGTGTCACCATTTTCTGCGTTGTCTTATGGAAACCACATGAGTGTCAGTAGTAATATAAAGCGGGGGATAGTGAAAAGAAAATCCTATATATATATATATATATATATATATATATATATAACTAAACAATAAAAATTGCTTATATCTATGTTACTTCTGGGAGGACTGCTACTAGAACCTGAGTGAGAGGGGGTCAGCGTTTGTGCAAGCTATACAATTATGTTAAGCGAATCAACGTACTCTCGATAGCTTTGAAGGTCAAGCCAAATAGAGGATATCTCGTTCAAAATTCGCAACGATAGTTCAATAAGATTTTGACTTCCGGGTAAGAAAACGCAATAATACTTCAGGGGAGATAACTCGGATATAATACAAGGTAGATCACTCAGATAATGGTGTTATTACGCCAGCAGACCCGTATATGTTTACTACCGTTGTTTGAATTGCACCAAGTTTGGCATAGAAAAAAACTCTTTGTACTTAAATTAACAAACCTAATTATCATGCTTAAAGCACGCCCAACAACACTCTGTAAGAGTTATGCCAAGTGGTGTCTTATTCGGCGATCCACATTCGAAAGTTTCATAAGCATTTGCTTAGTGTCAATTCTGGTTTGTGTAATGGTGAATTCACTTCTCGTTTTTCAAATATTACCCATTTGGCTATTAATTTAAATTTCATTCAAAACAATTTTCATACGCCGTTTATAAGGATTTGCTGTGATCTCTTCGCTTGATTTCTTTTAATGCATAAATATTGAAATGATATAATTTAAAAACATTATAAAAAATATTGGATAATATTTAATTGCAGAAGAAAATACTTCATACATACGAAATCAACTCCTTTGGAATTGCATCACATATATGTTTTCAAGTTATATAAATATGTCGTTGATGTCGACAATTTTAGATTACATCAACTTTTATGAAAATCTCATCTACGTTTTAAGAAATAAATATTAAATTAATTTTAATTGAAAAAAGAAAAGCAATTTAACATATTAAAAAATACATCCTGAAAACCTGGGTTTAACACAAACATATAAACATACTAGAAGGATACCCGCCATTCGATGGGTAGACATTTATTATCACATATTAACAAACATAAAAGGGGGATACGAAATATGTAAAATTAGACTTTATGTGATTAATAAAGAAATTAAATCCTCGGACATATTCACTCAGGAAGAAATACTTTAATGTTCCAGTGCAAACGATGAATACATGTGTTGTAGGAAAAAAGGGAATAAGAGGGCGTGTTGCTTGTGAGAGTTTGAACTCTTTCTTTCATTTTACATAAGTGTAAAGTCTCAATAATAAAGGGGCCCCTTTCCTGGAGCTAAAACCTTCTCTTTATATGAGATACACACATATATGTGTGTTCCATTCAAGTTATTTTTACCCTTCAAACGTTGAGTTAGTAAAGAAGTAAAGAACATTAAGTTTCCTCCCCCTAATTGGTCAGTTAATTATGTTATTGTGTAGTATAAAATATAGGCTTTATTTATCATTCTCCCACAAAGAAAGATGTGACACAAGGTCGGGAAATTGGGATTAGATAAGCCAGCGCTCGAGAGGTGAGCACTCTGGCCATTTAAAAATTGCCTGGGCAGCCCCGTCGGCATTCCCCGGTAGGGGCGCCTCAGACAGTAAGCAATAAACCTACTCCTCCCCAAAGAGGGGAAGCAAAGCCTGGGAGGATGCACCTCCTAGAACTGATCAGGACCAGCAATAAAATATAGGAATACGCATAAAAGCACAGAGGATGCGGAGTACAATAATAAAATAAAAATCAAGACAGATCTTTTTTATTTTCTCATATTTGTATTTAGGTTTTGCAATATTTCGCTAAAAACATAGCTTTGCCAAGCAGAGAGATATTATAAGCAGTAGTAATACCTTGGGTCATGTCATGATGGAAATGGACGACAATGTTATTTTCTTTTTTATATGTACTGGTCTCTTCTTTTGAATATGGGAGACGCCGTGCAGCGTTGAAATTTAAAAAAATGGTATTTTCATAGTCTTTTAAAGAATCTCTAAAGAAATGTCTGCCTATATTTTATACTAAATTTCTTAAAAGATGCTTTAAAAGAATATGAAAATACCATTTTTTATGTTATATATATATATATATATATATATATATATATATATATATTGCTGTCTTTTCGTCTTACCTGATTCCAAAACAAGAATCCATCAAGTCTGGTAAAGTATCCAGTTAAGTGCTGTTATTTGAGGTAAAATAACTAGAAGAAGATATACCATTCCTCGTATGCCAGTGTATAGCCGTGTAAACGGGGATCTTATTTGGTCTTCGAGTACTATGCTATTTGAAATATTTGGCCAGGGTTTACTTGTATGTTAAAGTATCCTCATGTCAAAGTGTTTTGACAAACCCTTGTACAGATATACGTTAGCAAATAGATTACAATGTCTAGTAGGCATTCGAATCATCTCCTTCTGGACGGATATGAATTCATATATGCTGTATTAATTAATTTATATTTTTCGTAACTGGTTAAATCTTTGGTTATTAATAAATGGGGTAATTTTATAAATCAGATCAGAACGGTGGTATTAAACAATTTTTCATCACAAACAAGGTATATTCTTTAAAAAGCGTAAGGGGGCGGATGTATACAGACATCCTGCGTGAGCAGTTGGACAGCAAATCTGTGCTCAAATTACAGTTAAATTTTTACATGAATGTGAGATCGGGAGAAACGGAGAGCAGCGAGGAAATTATAGAGGCAAGCAGTCCGATGAAAGAATCTATGAGAGTAGACCATCTTCTGCCATTTAGGGACCTCTACACTGAAGGGGTGGGATTTTGCTGCGAATCGTGTGTATCAGGATAATTATGTTTAGAGGGTACAAGTTCAGTAATATTATATATATAATTTAACATGTATAAATATTAGCGAGCCTACACATGTTTATCTTCATGCGAAGAGAGGGCGTCATTGTGTATTGATGGTATGCACGTTGACACTTTAAAAGACGGCCAAACCAAAACCAAAATAGAAAAATAAATAACTTAACATTAACTTGAATAAAAAAAATTTGTTACTTAAAAATCTTTTAAAGCCAATCGAGATAATCCATTTATTCTAGTAATTTTGGATCACTGTAAGTAAAAATAGAAGCCATCAGTAATATTTTTCAAAATATATATCTTTGAATTCAATTTGTTTAGGCTTTTTTTGATTTGATAAATGTAATTCGAATTATAAGATGTAAATTAATTATCTCCTTGACCAAAATCAACTGAGCGATCTCAAATATTAAAATGTGCCTAATACAAACCAAAATAACATAAAATGTTTATATACGCCATTTTTAATCACTACAATGTTGGGTGGCTGGAAAGTAACTCCATATTATTAAGTGTGTATTACTACTGAAATATAATGATTACATGAAATAAATATGTTAAGACAGTGTATAGTATAGAGTTTTATTCATACTTCATTATGGGTACCAGCATTCGCCACCAGCTTCTCAAGCAAACTGGCAACCGCATCAAATGATTTCACAATAAACTATATTTTACTAATTAGTCATTACTAATCAAGACTAAAACCCACTCAAGGATAAAAATTAATAGACAAACAAAAAGACTCCCGACTCAAAGTCCACAGCAAACGGTGGCCGGTTTTATTCAGTCTCTGATATTAAACTTCATCCGTAATATTATTTATTGCGAGAGTATCAGTCTGATACATTTATTAATTTATTTATTAAATTGTAAATGAAAGTATAGAAGAGTAAACAAGAATAACTTTCTAAATTATAACGTTATTATTTCAGCTCGGGTCAGTAAACTGCAGACTATTATTTAGAAATTCATTCTAAACTTGGGGAATTGTGTCGGTTTTGTTAACTATTCTGTACTTTCACCTAACAATTTAATAAATAAATAAAAATTAGTTCAAAATTTGGAAACACACAAGGGTAAGCGACCTAAAACAAGAAAACCTTTTATATCAGGAACTTAATCTGACAGCACACCGTTTGCTGCAGACTTTGAGTCAGGGATTCCTCTGGTTTCTCAGGTTAATGAGATTGGTAGATTGACAGTTGAATGATGATGTATACTTTTAGGGATTGAATGTTTCAACATACTAAACACAAACACACAAAAATTGGACCAGAAAATGATTCTCTTTTTGTCCGAAACATCAGTCCTGGTGTTGTGAGTATTCAGGACGAATAGTGAGGACGCCTAGTAACTCACGCTATACATTCTATTATATTAAATTC
Source organism: Sepiola atlantica (assembly GCA_963556195.1). Classification (NCBI taxonomy): domain Eukaryota; kingdom Metazoa; phylum Mollusca; class Cephalopoda; order Sepiida; family Sepiolidae; genus Sepiola; species Sepiola atlantica. Next base: position 49,043,746 of record OY744523.1, on the reverse strand, counting down.
TTTTCAGAATTATCTTTTAGTAATAAACCACGTGAGCTTCATAATAGGGAATTACTTTCCAATCACCATGTATAATTATAGTTGGGCTGACAACACGCTCATATTGAATTCTAAATCAAACCACACTCGTTACACCTTCTCATCATATTCATTTCTGGTAAGAATTCTATTTCAGTAATTAATTACGATCACCTAATAATAGGGAGGTAGTTTTCAATCACACTGTATACAATCATGAGGTAAATAAAATAATGAAATGAAGTTTTAGCATAATTGAAAACAGCAATCAGAAATATAGAAAGTGTTCGCCTCTGCTTGTTTTGAATTTGAATATTTATTAATTAACTCGATTTAATTTCCGTTTCCCGCTTGACGTTTGAAATGGATGCAAAGTGACACGTTACTTGACAACATTGTGAATATATTCCAATTCCGACACAACTTTAAACAACTCGTAAGAAAAAATAAACTGCAATGGTGGTGTACCTTACGAATTAAGCAGTGTTAACCTTGTTCGATCAGTAGCAGTAAACGCATATCTTTTGTAAAAGTATCAAATGTTGATTGGATTAGAATCTGAATACAGTAATGCAATTTCGACAGATCGAAAGTTCAGAAAATCTACATTTTCACATCTGTTAAAATTGTCATTGGAATTTTGGTGCCATGCGTTGGCAACCACCTAATTTATACTTAAGCAAGTCCAAGTAATATTCAACAAAGTCTGCTCGAATACTGTTCACCGTGCGAATTCCTTCACCTCACTACCGGATACAAATTCAGCCTGTTTAGTTACTGCTAACCACATCATTCTAGTCTTAAATATCCATACCACATACCAAGACGCATTTTCTTTTCAGGCCAGCACGTTGTTGCTATAATGATGTAGTCAGTCAAGCAATTGCATTGTTTATAGCTGAGAAAACCTTCTTAACACATTTCTGAAGATGCATTCATTCTATCTTTTGTGTCAGCCACAGCACGAAATTACCCGGGATAATCTTGTACAGGCTGTTCACTCTTACCTCAACTATCTTCCTCGAAATCCACCCCTCTCAGCAGTTTCTCTTTAATATTAATATATTTCTCAACGTAATAAACGAACCAAGCTCCTTTCAACCGTACTGGTTATTGAAGAAAGGTGCATCCAGTGGTCTACAAATCAATTATATTTATAGAACATGTGTATGCATTCGGCAGAAACTGACACAACGATAACTGGATAACAAGAGTCATGAGGGAAATTTCAAAAGCAAGCGGGCCGAGGAAAGAAGGAATTAGGATAAATAAATGTTCCGACATCTAGGGACCTCTAAAATGAAGGGGTGGGATTTTGTTACTAGTCGTATGTGTCGAGGTCATTTACGTTGCTCGAGTACAAATGCAGTTAATTAATAAAAGTTCATCATTCATAAATATTAGAAAGTCTACACATTAAGCATTAAACGCAAATGAAGTGGCCAGTTTTGATAGACGCTATGCATTTTGATAGTTTAAAAGACGTTAAGTATGGATTTAATAGAATTTGATGTGTACACACTATTTTTTTATAAAATATACGCCTACAAATCAATTTAATTTACACACCAATCATATACAGAACATGTGTACTTTAGACATAAACTGACACAAAGATGGTTGACATACCGTAACACCCACCAACCAAATCTACGAGTTTTGTGAAGAAAATACTATTTCAAACATAAACATAAGAACCTGATTAAATGTCATGCAGACTAAGTAAGGAAAACAATTAAATCTCTAATACATAATGCTAGTGCGCATCTTAATAGACAAACAAAGTCATAATTTGCTCATTAGCAGCAAAATCGAAGGAATTTATAATGAGTTATGTCATCAGCAAAACTAAAATTAAAAGTATAATGAATTCTGCCATTAGTCAAACTAAAACAAACTTATAATGTACTCTGTAATTAGCAAAAGCAAACAATGTAATAATGGGATAACTCATCAGCAAAAATAAAAAGAGAATATGATGTCATCAGCAAAAGCAAAACAAAATTATGATGCAAAATAAACGCAAAAACAATTCTGCGATTAGCAAAAGCAAAACAAATGCATAATTGACTCTATTATCGACAAAACTAAACGAAGTTATAATGGACTGTCTTTAGTAACACAGAGACACTTATGATGGGATATGTCATCAACAAAATTAAAACATATGTATACTGGTCTCAGCCATCAGCAAAACAAAGTTATAACTGACTGTCATTAGCAAAACAAACAAAAATATAATGAGCTGTCACCAGCAAAAGCCAAACAAATGTATTATGAACTCAGCCATCAACAGACGCAAAGCAAAAGTATTATGGACTCTGCGACTCCCGCTTGGCAGTGACACTACTCGATACATGTATAGGAGCCGTGGAAGATGCGTTTCGTTTATGCAACTCATTTGTGTACGTTAACTCGACTATAGGACTAATTTAAAACAAATATTATACATTTCTCTATCGAAAACGCTTCATAATATTAAATTGATTAGCTGTGAAAAGTATTCATTTTGTTTTAGAAAATTACTCAATTATAGGTTCTTTTTCTAAAATGTTAAGAGTTTTTTTGTAGAAATTGTTTTATTTATTCATGTTCGTAATCTTGCGAAAACCTGACATCGGGATTCGCAATTTTCAGTAAGGGATTTCTGCCCCGATTCTACCATTTATCCGGTTTTGCGACTAATTTAATCCCCGTGGGGAGGAATTCGTGAGTCAATGAATACACATTTTATCATACTAAGCTAAGTTTATCAGTGCTGGTTTACCCAACAAGTTTTTATCTATCTGCTAATCAAAACAAATACATGTTAAAGTATTCGTTTGTTTTGGGGTTGAATATGTCTGAAAAAGTCCATTATTAACAAAAGAGAATCTCATAAAAAGTATTATTCTATAAAAGCCATAACTGGATTAAAGCAGTGAGAGGAAGACAGATAGAAGAAAGAAAGAGAGAGAGAGAGAGAGAGAGACAGAGACAGAGACAGAGACAGAGAGGCAGAGAGAAAGTCAGAGAGAGGGGAGTGAGATAGTGAACAGAAAGAGACTAATTTTTAATTTTGTTTTACTTAATAAATAATAACTAGCTCTACAAACTCACCTGTTACTTATTTATACAATCTTAACAAAAATGAATGGTTGACACCGCGGGTCACATTTTTCTAGTATATATATATATATATATATATATATATATATATATATATATATATATATATATAACACTATCCTGACGCTTTTAAATTATATGAAATAAATCAAAAGAAATTGATAAAAGAAATCTAAAATCTACTATAAAAATGTATAACATATGTAGATAGTTCATGATGAAATAAATAAATAAATAAATGTATATATATATATGTATATATGAAATATTTTTATAAATATATATTTTTAATTTTAAAACATTTGTAGACAAAGCAAATAACCAAGAAGAAAAAAGGGGGGTTATTGTAATGGAATCATCTAACTCTATAAAATAGATGTTCTGTAAAATAGTAAATACTCACTTTGAAAGAAACAACACAGGTAAGGAGAAACTATATTTTAATACTTTAGAAAAACAAATCTGGAGGCAAAACAAAATCAAATATTTGTAAACTTTTTAAATTAAAATATAATTATTAAATAAGGAGGTGGTGTCTGATCAACACTGCTGGGATGCCATGATAAAGAAATACTGTTTTGTTTTTTAAAATCCCGAAACAGTTTTCATGGTAAACAACTGACGATCCCTTATATATAAAAACATATATAAAAATATATTTATATTAGAGTATATTCTTGGAAGTAAACTAAAATAGTGATTGCAGTAGATTGATTGACTTACTAGACTTACAAGACTAAAATCTTTCAACGAAAAAAAAATTTTTTTTTCTTTCTTTTCAGTTTTGAAGGTTAGAAGAACTTCCGAGACTATATATATATATATATATATATATATATATATATATATATATATATATATATATATATATATTAATGCAAACATTATTAAAAATAACAATTTTTTGTCTGGTTATACTTTTTTTCATCTGTTTACTCTTTCCGATAATTTTATTTGTGTTAAAATAAAAAAGAATTGATGAAAGTTCCGTATATGTCACAAATGGTTTCCGATTCTTCTTCGAATCAACTTCTTTTTTTTATTTTTGTTAATACATCGGAGAGACACGCACGTAGAACCTCGCCTTGCATTGGGTTAAAAAAAAAACGTTGACGAATTTAATCCTCTTAAAATTCGTTAATATATTTGTTTATTGATTTCTTAAAGTAATGGCTGATTTAATTGACGTAGTCGAATAATAATGAAAAGGGAAAAATAAGGATGTAACCTATAGTTAATTTAATAATAAAGGCCCCTTTTTTCGAATCTGAATGTAAGGCGTTCATTCACGTGCGCGTCACTCCGATGTATTTAAGAAATCATACTCTTTCACTAGCCTTTTCGTCCATTTTGCAATCAGCACCTGAGGATGATTCAAAACAGAATCGAAAAGGTTAGGGACACACATGGATCTTTTGTCAATATTTTTGATTTCAACACAAATACAATCATTAGAAAGATTCAAAAGATTAAAAAGGTATAACTAAGCAGACTAGTTCTGTTTCTTTTAATAATGTTTGCTGCCTAAATACAGCCACACTATATATATATATAAATAAATACATAAATATATGTATATATATATACATATATATATATATATATATATATATATATATATATATATATATATATATATATATATATATATATATATATATATGAGAAGAATGTTGTAGTTTGTTTGAGAAGCATTGTGCGTAATACGTGATAAATATTGTTAGAAGGCGAGATAATGCGTTGGTTAGGTGGCACAAGCGATACGTAACTGGTAAACCATCACGATAATGACAATATTGAGGTATAATAATTTTCAAATAATTTTATTATATTTACCAGTGTTAAGTTCGGACCGTGATTGTGAGGTGGTGTGTCGTGATTTTGTTTTCAAGGAGCCAACAAGAACGAAATATGATTATCGAAAAGACAGGAGATACTTATTGACCTTGGGCTTGAAAAGACCAAGGCGATAAGTAGGATAAAAACAGTCAACAGGAAGAGAGTTCCAGAAGCCTGCAGTTCTTGGAAAGAAGCTGCTGTAAAACAATTACGTATCAAAACAGCGAATTGATGGAGACTACTAGACCAATGAGTCAAACGAGCTCGAACAAAAAAGGCAGGAAATTGATCACACAATTCCTAAGAACAGATGCAATAATATCACTTATAGAAAAGACTAAGATTAGCAACATGTGTGAGAGAGAAATAATGTAGAGAAGCAGAATGAGTGTGGCCAATCAAATTACAGATACGTTTCTGCACCTTATCAAGAATCCTTAAATGGGACAGAGTTCACCTGCTCAAATATGACAACAGTACTCCATACGTGGTCTTACATTAGATTTGTAGATACAGAGAATAGTTTCAGGTGTGAGAAAGCTTTTGGAGCGATAGAGAGGGGCTGACTTTACAAGAATCAGAAACAGCAATGAATCTAATATATGGACTCCCCAGTAGACTTGATGAGAATGAAGAACCAATCATTTTCAGAGTCGATTTCTCTTCAAAAGCAGAACCATGCATTAGAATCGCATGAAGAAAAGAGACACGCCTACGATTGAAAGACACGAACTGAGTCTTAGCAGAATTACACGAAACAAGCCATTTCGTACATCACTCTACAACTGAATCCAGGTCAACTTTTAGATCAGCTGCATCGATCAACTGATCTGAGGGACATGGGCGAGAAGCAGCACCAGAATAGAGAGTGGTATCATCAGCATAGATGTTAATTTTGCAATATTAACATCGAAATTATTCAATCGGTGTACAATAATAATATTAGCTTTTCGAAGTAGCTTTCGAATAATCACTCTAAATTATTAATTAAGATTGCAATAAAGACACGAGTTCATTGAAAATGATTCACATAATAACACGAGGTTATTAATAAGGTTTTAACTATTCACTCGATGGATATATTTGCTTGGTTGACCTCATCATATATAATTGCATATCAATAATGGTTCGAGGTGTATTCAATAAATATGCAATTCTAATCAGATATTATTTAAGAACTCTGTATAGGTTCCGCCATAAATAACTTCATATGTTGTTTGGTTTGCAGGTTTGTTAATACATAAGTATTGCTTCTATTTCAAATGCAATTAAGAAGCGGAAATCTTATATATTTTTTAGCATCGTTGGACTTAAAGAGAGTAAAAAGTTGATCTTGGGTTTACTTTCGACAACCTCATAACTCTCGATTCCCTTATTTTAATTTTTAGACCTCACATTCTATGAGCGATGTTTCTGACAAAGGGGGATAATTGCTGTTTTCTCGGTCGATATCTATCCACCTAAAAGTTATCGTTGGCTAGTTTTGACCTTGAAGTACTACTTTTGTAGCTCCTTACACCAAGTGGCTTCACGCCTTGTCTAGAGCGATTTCCACACTCAAAATAATCAGAGTTTCCATTTCTCAAGTGTTATTGTAGCTGTGCGCAAAAGTGTGCCGTTTAGTGTCTGAAAGATTAGCAAAACGCATTGAGCTCTACAGGGAGCGAACATAGCGATACTAAATATTTTAATAAGCATAATGTATTAGGTTTCAAACATCTAAAGCGTACCCTTTGTATTAAAGACTGGACCGTATGTAATATGATGACTATAATGTTCTCATTTTTTAATAGCGGCTCGAAATTATTTATATATACGTGCAATAATTACCCAAGGTTATTAATATGCTTGCATTAATGACCCAACCTTATATAATAGGTTTGCAATGATGACCAAATGTTGCTTAATTGGCTGGGAATAATGACCCATCCTATTTAAAAGGTATGTTCTAATGTGCCGAGCTTAATGCGGAAGCTTACAATAACGACCAAGGTTGCAAAATAGGCTAGAGAACGTTAATAGTTATACAATAATGACGAGACGTGATATAGTAGTGAGTTTACCTCAAGTAACAGCACAGCTAGATACTTCACCAGATTAGATAAACTCTTGTCTTGGAATCCGGTAAGACCAAGAGAACACAAGAAATATATTCTATAAAGTAGTTTAATGGTCAATTGGGGAGAGTAAAATTAGTGTTGTACACTTCTTTACTAACTCAACGTTTGAGAAATAAAGGAGCACTTTAATAGAATATTCGAATATCTATGTATCTCATATAGAAATCAAGTGTTAGACCCGGGAAAGCCTTTTTATTTCTGAGAACTTCAACTTAAGTAAAATAAAACAAAAATAGTATTGCAACAGTTACCGGAACCTATTTAATAGCATTTGAGCTGAATGAATAGGGTAAGAAAATAACAATGTTAATTATTAGAAGGATTGCGGTATAGAAGGTTCGCGTAGTTTACCTGGCCAAAAATTGTCAAGTAGAAAGGCAATGAGTCCGCCTATAAAATTCGGATTTCGGAAAACAGCAATAATCGCCCCATTGTATTTCGGATCGCCTGAAATTATAAAAATAAAAACACATGATCTTGTTATATGTTTACTTTTGGGTTCAACACAGAAATACATCATTTATTGCTTTAATTTGTTGGAGGGTAATGCAAATATTATTTAATTATAGAGATTGTAAGATGTAAATCCTTGCGGTTAGCCTGACAAACTGCTTACAGGGTGAAACATCAATCTTTTTATTTACCTTGCTTGTCATGAAGCGTATTCTATACTACTGTAACGTTTGTATAATTTGGATCATTCGGACTACTGTTCTCATCTTGAATGTTATCATTAGAACACTTCCGCCGTTGTAACCTCTAAACTTTTCCAGGTGTCTCTTTTCGAACTCGGGAATATTTCTGTCGAACCCAAGGATCTGGACGGAATTTCGAACGAAACCCTTTATTTAATCCGCGTTCTGTTCGTTATATATATATATATATATATATATATATATATATATATAGGTAGATAGATGAAAAAGAAATGGAAAAGCGACGGAGGCAAATCCTTTTTCAATTCAGTTGTTCAATACAAAGTATATTCGGCAAAAATGTAATGTATTATTCAGTATATTGAGCTGTATACTTTTCACAATAGGTTTTACCTTTCCTAAAAGTTCGCTTTTAGTTCTCCACTTTATATATATATATATATATATATATATATATATATATATATAGAGAGAGAGAGAGATAGAGAGAGAGATAGAGAGAGAGAAGGGGGTTGTGTAGCATCAGTGCAGTTCCAACGAGAGAAAAAAGTATATTTAAAGAATTGTGGTTACCAACGCTAGTAAAAAAAAAGTTTTTTTACTAGCGTTGGTAGCCACAATTCTTTAAATGTACACATATATATATATATATATATATATATGAACTCCCCTAAATAGTAACATTTACAAAAAAGTAATGTTCACATTACTCACACTGTAGCCTAGAATACATATTCTATAATTTACAATAAGTTCAATATTTTAGGATTTTACCAAGGGCATTCATATTATTGCCGAACATGTGCGCGTACGATCCTTTTAAAAATGTATTCCTTTATATAACTCAAAATTGTATGTGGACCACTTTTGTATCTATTCAGTTTTCTGCATGTAACTTATTTAAAATGTTTATTGGAGGTGCGGGTTTTTTTTAACGGAAATCGCTCCAGACAAGGTATAAAGCCACTTAATGCAAGGAGCTAAAAAACTACTTCGACGTCAAAAACTAGCGAACATTAACTGTTAGGTAGATAGATTTCGACCCATAAAACAGCAATTATTATCCTTTTGTGAGAAACATCGCTCATGGAATCTGAGGACTAAAGGACAAAATAAGGGAAGCGAGTGTTACGAGACTACCGAAAGTAAACACAAAGTCCATTTTCTATCCTCCTTATTTTTGTTTTAGTTTTGGTGGGCGCACACCATGAATCCTACAGTTTACTAAACACGTGTGCCCATGTTACTCACTAGTAATATATATGCCAACATTTATAATGATGGGCTCATTAGTTTACGAGTTTATCCCGTACAACCAAATATATATAAACTTATAGCCATAGCTAAATTTATATATATGCACCCCCTAAGTGTTAACATCTACATAACCAATAATGTGTCCATGTAGCTCACCGTGTCGCCTAGAATATATATTCCAAAGTGCATAATGATCCATTCATTAGTTTATGATATTATCCTGTACACACACACACGTATATATATATATATATATATATATACATATATACATATATATATATATATATATATAAACATAAGTATATATATATATATATATATATATATATATATCCTTATATATAAATGTCTTTAAGTTTAAAATACATATTATGTAGTAGCTCAATAGTGTACAATACAACTAGAGCTCATAACTAAAATATAATATTAATATAGTCATTAAGTAAATATTCAAGAACACTTAATTATCAGACAACTGTTCGTGCATATTTCGAAAATATACAGTTTCATGATATACAACATAGCATAAACACTCACGAAAAGGCTCCATCTGTGTATATTCGCCAAAATATGGCTAACAATAGTAAAATACATCTATATTCATTTTATTTACATAGCCTTTTTTTCTTTAATTATTTACTTAAACACCTTATAAACTTAGGTATGTACTTATAATGATATGTTTAATGTATATATAATCACAATTACCTTATATATCAATATATATATAATATCAATATATATATATATATATATATATATATATATATATATATATATATATATATATATATATATATATATATAAATTAGGTAACTTATAGATTTTGAATCCCAAGCTTTACATTTTAAAGTAAACCTTACTATTGTACGGATACCCATAGACTTATATTGTATTATAGGAACGGATAATAATATATACGGGGTTGGAATTTAGATATATTTACAAATATAAAAATAATACGAAGAGAGGATTTGAATCAACGAAATTTATCCCCCGTTATCGACAGTGTATATATTATCTAAATTAATTAAGTAAATAAAGCATTTTAAATCTGACAGTACATCACTGCGGTAATATATCCAGAAAGTAAAGAATCTTCGTAAAAGGGGGGAGGTGTTGAACCAATATTATCTACAGTATATTACATACTGTAGCTAATATTCGTTTATTCGTCAATAAGTGTAACTCCTATATTAAAAGCTATATTCCTAAGAGAGTTTTAACTAACTATTAGATACATCCTGGAGTTTCTTCAGTCTCTCTGTAAAAGGGTTTGTCAGGAAAAATGGACATGAGGATACTCTTTCCTAAAAGTAAACACTGACACAATTTTTTGAAAATTACATAGTATTCGAAGCCCAAATTAGATCTCCTCAGTTTGGTAACACGCCTACACGAGGAATGGGGCACCTTCTCTTAGTGATGTTTTAAAATAAATTTTTTTTTATAAAAATAGAAAAAAAACACCACTTTGTCAAGGCCGAGGCCACCCATGGACAAGTGTTAATGTGATTTTTATTTATCCCCCCTCCAGGAGATTAGACACAAGTGTCATGTGGGTTTTGATGGAAGCGTTTTTCAGTGGAATGACTTGGATTTGAACCTGCCACCCCCAGGTTCACAGTCCGCGTCGATACCAACTAAGCCACTGTTTCCTCAAGCTACAGCACTTAGCTGGATACTCCATCAGAACCGATGTGTGCTTGTCCTGGAATCCGGTAAAACCAAGAGACCAAAAGAAATGTATACCCTATAATAATCAACTGCCCAATTGGGGAGAGGGACATTAATGTGCTTAACTTCTTTACCAACTCAACGCTTGAGAGGCAAAGAAGAACTTTAACGGAACACTCGAATATCTATGTATCTCATATAGAGATCAAGTGTTAGCCACAGGAAAGGGTCCTTTGATTTCTGAGAACTTTGACTCGTAACATGATCTAAAATTGGGAGAATTTGAATTACGAACTAGATACCATCCTCGATTTTATTCAATCTCTCTGAACAAGGGTTTGTCAGGACAATCTGACATCAGTATACCTCCTGCTACAAGTAAACCATGGCCAATTATTCGAAATAACAACATTAGAAACCCCAATAGCATTCCCTCGATACAGCTATATACTAGCTCATAAGAGGAATAGTGTACTTTCTCCTAGTAATGTTATCTCAAGTAACACCATTTAGCTGGATACTCCACCAGACTAGATTAATTCTTGTCCTGAAATCCGGTAATATCAAGAGACCACAAGAAGTATATACTATACCATAGTTAACTGTCAAATTAGGGGGAGGAAAATTGATGTTCTTTACTTATTTACTAACTTAACGTTTGAAAGGTAATGAGTACTTTAATAGAATATTCGAATGTCTATGTATCTCATATAGAGATCAAGTGTTAGCCCCAGGAAATTGGCACCTTGATTTCTGAGAACTTCGACTGAAGAAAAATGAAACACACAAGTAAACTTGGAAGAAAAAGGATCAATTCCCAAAGATTGTGTAGAATAATAATAACGAGGCAGAGCAGTGAAAACTATACAGCTGTATGCTTTATTTCGTGGATATTGCTGATGTTCTTAAAATATTTCCATTCTATGGACGCCCGGCGTGAACGCACACCTCACGATAGTATTGTACAACTTTCCTCAAACTGAAAAATAATACGTATCTAAATACTTAGGTCAATATATCTTCAGAATATATCTGGTTATCGGGAGTTATCTCCAAAACCTTTGTAGAAGTTCGTTACATATATTCATTCTATAAATGCCCAGCGCGAACGCAAAACCCACGATATTATTGCAACATCTTTGGAGATTATATCTGCTACACTTTCAACTTATTTAAAAGGTTTAGAAAGTGTATTTTAGTTTAAGTTTAGACACAAATGCGACATCAGATAAAATGCTAAAAATTACTTTTTTTTAGCATTTAATTCTCGGCGATTTAGCGATAATATCTTAAAAATGGTAATGACGTATACGAACCTGCAATTGCCTTTACGTGTTTTTATATAGATATAACTAAAATTATGAAAGACAAAAACAACTGGCACTTATGCAGTTTAGTAAACAAAAAGACACCATAATTGCCCAACATGAACCACCCACCAAAAATATCCCCCTCCTTAATTATTTAAAGTATCAAACCAAAAATAAGGTCGAAATAAAATATAATGTTCAAAAGGTAGAAAGTAACTTTAAATGGCTATAGTAACATTTATTTGCTGTATATTTGTTTTTTTAAACCCATTTTTCGTCCTGTTAGCTGTCGTTTAAAAAATACTCTTCCTGTGGATAATCTGCCGCTGTCTTGAAATGTAACTCTTCAAAATTGAAAACAAATAAATTCTGTACACAGAAAGAAACAAAGAAGTGACAATCTTTAAAATATAGATATTTCCAACCCACCCACCCACCTGTCACACCTAACAACACGAAAAAAGCCGGCATCGTTCTTACGGCTATCATACTAGTCGAGGATCTGTCTTCGACACTCATTCTGACAGAGACTTGGTCATTGCGGTTAGCTTTTATCTTTCGGGCTGTGGTATTCGTTCTTTGTTGTTATAGGAGGTTCATCCTCACAGGCTTTGCCTTCTCGCATTTGAAGGGGTCTATAGCGAATTACCTCAGGCGTCCTCACCGATCAATACCGACGGGGTTTCTCAGCCAATTTTTAAGAAGCCAGAATAATCTTGTGCGCTGCCTCTATAACCCCATACCCGCAAGACATCTATCAATCTTGCTTTGACTCATGTCTCTCAATAATTGTTGTTAAAAAATATTGTTATCATCGTAACATAACTCCAAGCATTTACTTATAGGACGAAACAGACCAAAACACCACGGTTTTCATTAGTGATGATCTTGATGAGGATTGCATCTGAGAGACAAGTGAATATTTATCTATTACATTATATGTAACACTTTCTGGCTGGAAACTGAAGCTGCTATTCTCATCTTTGTTCACTCTAAAATTCGTGGTTAGTGACGGGAGCTAACTCCAATTCGGAAAGCGAGATAGAGTCAGCTTTATTATTAGCGGAGTTGGTAAAACTCATATACGTCTATTATTTTACAAACATTGAGTTGTTCAACGTATGTAATATATATATATATATATATATATATATATATATATATATATATATATATATATATATATATATATATATAGGGTTGGCGCAAAAGTCGCGCATTGGTTTGTTTAGGTGATAGAAACTAGGCTTTTCTGATAAATATGGTAATTTTGTTGCAGTGGTTTAAAAAAATAATATCCTCTAAAGAGCCACCATTTTCCACCTCACAAAGACGGCCTCTAGTTAGGGCATTTTCCATTACACTCCTTAGAATAACTGGCTCTAGTTCTTAGATTTCATGTCTGATATTGTTTCTAAGCTCTTGGATCGTTGTAGGCTTGTTCACATATACCCTTTCCTTAAGATAACCCAAAAGGAAAAAGTCAGGGGCTGTTAAATCCGGTGAACGTGAAGGCCAGTTAAAATCAGAAAATCTGCTAATTAAGCGCTCGCGAAACCATCCCGCAAAAGTAACGCATTAGTTTGAATCAGTTGTTTCTGAGTAAAATTAATGCGTTACTTTTGCGCCACCCTATATATATATATATATATATATATATATATATATATATATATATATATATATATATATATACATATATTAATTAGACAAAACAAATGGTAATATGTTCATCAGCTTGGGGATGAATTTATGTTTGAGAAACATTTAATTTTAATTATTTTGATTAGCCGTAATTTGCAATTAAATCATAATGTGGCAAATCTATCAGTAACTTTCCATCTATCATTTTCACCCTCTAAAGATTGTTGTGTTACCCTCCCCCTTATTCTATACTTCCTCTATCACTCCACCTTGCTTTACTCTCTCTCTCTCTTCTCCCTGTTTCTCTCTGTCTCTTTTTTTCTCTGATTATAACAGTTGAAAATAATAAAGAAACATAAAGAAATAAAGAAACAAAAGAATAAAATAGATTAGAATAGTCTATTCTAAATAATAAGGAATATCACCAGAGTGGTAATATTATTTAACCCGTAGCTGGAAAGAGAAATGCATAGAGTGATGAATGGATGATGTCGTGTGTATGCATGTATACATGAACCTTACCTATTAGTTTGATGTGGGGATTGTGATGAAACCATAACGGCAGCGTCATGCCGAGTAAGATAGAAACTCCAATGATGGTCAAGTTCCGGTGAGACATTTCCATTTTTTGGAAATTTGAGAGAACTATTCCGATAAAAGAGCCGAAATAAATCAGCTGGATTCCACCCAGGACTGGAAATGGTATTGTCACAAAGAAGGCACTGAGTTTCCCAAGCATTCCAAACAGGATATATATGAGGCCTAGAAACTGGAAGACACGGCGACTGGCCACCTGCAATTAAAATAACAAAATAACAGCAACAATCGATTTCAAGGTTATTTTACATGAAAATAAAAAAAAAATAATTTCAAAATAAAAAAAGATATATTTTAAATTAAAATTGTTTATATATAATCGATCAAAGTTCAACTATACATTCAAAGAGTTTAGCTTCCAAAAACTTGAACATAAAATCACAAAGGCACATATTAAAATAAACGAATTTTAACTTCACTTTTTAAAAGGACAACTTCAGATCAAATAATCTACTTTATATTAAAATAAGTCTAATTTCAAATTTTAAAAGATTAACTCAAAAGTATTATACCTGAAGAAGAAATTAAGCAAAGCTGATTTGCAAAGCTGATTTACAAAGACAACTTTGTTTATATCATTTTAACTTTGAGTCAGAGAACATCAACTCTAATAACATCTATAAAATTAGACGTTAATTTTATGTACGTACTTACGTTGTCATTTTCTACTCCTGTTTTTAAGATAGGATCGCCCGATTAGCAACTGTGGAGATCTTTACTTAATTTGATGTCGCTAAGGTAAATATTCCAAATTTACTTAATTTAAAATGAATTTTTCTTAGATCGAATTCTGTCATCCGGTTGACAAAAAACAGTACAATTTTTAATAAATATATTTATAAAATGTGACATCCGTTTTACTGATTTGGAGAATATTACTGTGACAATTAATTCTGTGATACGAAGACAAATAATATTTATTATTTAAAAAAAAATTAAATGCCTAAATTAATAAGGAAAATAAATAAATAAAATACATATTCGTTTTATTTATTAAAAATACATTGAACTGACAATGATAAACAAGTTTTGTAGAAGACAGTTATTTGCTTCTGACAGGAATTTATTCTGTCAAAATAAATATAATTATTGAGTTGAAATAATACATTTTACTGTTCTGCTAGTACTATTAATGATATTATATTTGATAATTTAGATATATTTGATAATTTAGTCTTATTAAGTTATACTTATGTCTACTATACGTAATTACTATATTCGTTTTAGAAAAAAAATCGGTTTAAATAAATTGTATATCTTTAGAACATATACACTTTGTATGCTAACAAGAAACACATATAATTAAAAGAACATAATTCGTAGTTAATAACAAGACTTGCATTAACATATATAAGTGTACGTTAATTTCAATTACTGTCTGTGGCGATTTCTAGTGGCCGCGTCGGAATAGACGTTAGCCTCGTGATTCTAATCTGAATCTACAAACTGCGCTTGATCTCATGCGACCGCTTGCAACCACCACTCCTGCACTGATGAGGATTGAAAACTCGAAACAATATCGTCTATAGGTACAAAACACTTTAATATTAACAAATATGTATATATATATATATATATATATATATATATATATATATATATATATATATGAGAGAGAGAGATAGATAGAAAGAGAAACAAGAAAGAAAGACCAACAAAACAAACTAAAAAGCTCACTGTATTTCTCTGATGATCAGAATTCCATTCTTTGAAAAACCATAGTTTGAGGAAAGAAAAATAAATACTTTTTTTGAACAACTGAAGACGTAATAGATTTTGTATTTGTACAACTTTCCTTTTCATTATGCAATTAGCTCTCTCTCTCACTCTCTCTCTCTCTCTCTCTCTCTCTCTCTCTCTATATATATATATATATATATATATATACATATATATATATATATATATATATATATATATGTATACACATAGATACATTTATGCCTATAGTTATATATATATATATATATATATATATATATATATATATTTATAAGGTGTGTGTGTCGCTCAACTTTGCACACTATTCAAAACTAACCGCATGCGCACACACAAGCACAACAGAAAACACAGCGTCAAGTTGACCGATAAAATAAAGGTCAGACTAACACTACTTTAAAAACACACACGACTTTGACCCAGAGAAGCAAAACATACAAGATAAATATAAAAATAAAAATATAAAAATACATACACACCAACACACCGATACATGCGTAGACACGCCAAACAATAACACATTTACTCAAATGAAACAACACTCTTTCATGTCAAAATACATTTCTACAAATGGATTCACATAGCTGAAGAGAGACCACCACGCTCAAAACGCGTCATAAAATTATAAAATAAAATAATAAATAAATGTAGAAAATTTATTCTCTCGTTGGAACTGCACTGATGCTGCACTACCCTCTTTCCTATTCATAAGGTGATATATATTCATATAGGGTTATTAATTTCTAATTTATGTATATATATATATATATATATATATATAACTGTATAGAAGTTGAATGCCTGTATGTCTCGCCGCTTTAAATGTGTTAACATTATCATTGTTCAGAATTGGCCGATCGGTTAACGACGTTGGATTTGGGTTGAAAAATACTTGTAATCCAGGGTTTCGAATCGTGTGACCGGTAGTGAATAGTCATACTTCCATGCTGATGAGTCTCGATTGAAAAAAGACGAAACGTATACGTCCATAGATAAATAAACAATAACAAATATTTATATTTGAAGCTCCTCGTAAAAAAAGTAGAGCACTGTAAATGGTAGTACTAACACAGCGTGACGTCACTCGCTTTATATGCATCATTCCTTCCCTAATAGAAGTTGAATGCCTGTATGTCTCGCCGCTTTAAATGTGTTAAAATTATCATTGTTTATAAGCTATTCAGAAATGGCCGATCGGTTAACGACGTTGGATTTGGGTTGAAAAATGCTTGTAATCCAGGGTTTCGAATCGTGTTACCGGTAGTAAATAGTCATACTTCTATGCTGATGAGTCCTGATTGAAAAAAGACGAAAAATAAATAAGCAATAATATATATATATATATATATATATATATATATATATATATATATGTGTGTGTGTGTGTGTATGTGTGTGTGTGTGTGTCGGTGCGCGTGTATGTGTCGGTGCGTATCGTGAAAGATTCTGAAATAGGTTATTATTAGTATTCTAAAGTGGTTTATGGGGCATATATTATAAAATCTATCTATACAAGATTTGCATTCAATTTGATCCATAGTCATAAGGCACTCACTAAGCAAGATTACTTACATTTAACTTTCCCTTTAAGCGTAAAACTTACATTTGACAGATTCCCCAGAATTAAATCATCTAAAGTATACAATTCGAGACAGAATATTTAGTACCAATATATTTTGATGTTAATCTTTGTAAAGATTCATAAACGTTGTATAACAATGCTGTTAAAAGAAATTAAATTTTGGCTGTCGTGGGATATATGTTATTCTAGCACACACACACACACATATATATATATATATATATATATATATATATATATATATATATATATGCATATATATATATATATATATATATATCTAGAGATAGAAGAAAAAAGAGTGATAAATAAGCGACGATTGTCCAAATTTATTTCAAATTTCAATTGTTCAATGACATTATATATATATATATATATGTATATATATATATATATATATATATATATATATATATATATATATATAAAATGAGAATAAAGAATTGTAAAGATACACTATTTATTAAAAACATCAAAAGTTCAGAGCAAGGAGCCTAATATCCTTAATCCATGGATTTACAAAGAAAACATTTCTTCTCATCAGAGGATGGGGGAGCCGATAATGTGATTATAAATATTATCGGCAACATTTAACTTTGAAAATGTTATATAAAGTTAAATAAAATAGAAATAAAGAACAAAATAAGGGCCAAAGGTGAATAGTCTTATGTTGAGGTGGGAGCGTAAATAATCATAATAATAATAATAATAATAATAATAATAATAATAATAATAATAATAATAATAATAAATAGATTAATAGAATTCACAACTCAGATCTGCATTTGAAAGTATTATATGTATGGGTGTATGTATGTATTTTTTATATGTGTATGTGTATGCATGTATATATGTGTCTATATGCTTGCATATGGATTTACTTCATTATGTGTGTTACATGTATGTATGGTGTGAATATATGTATATATATATATGTATATATATATATGTATATGTATAGTTTATATATATATATATGTATATATATATATGTATATGTATAGTTTATATATATATATGTGTATATATAAATATATATATATATATATATATATATTTATATATATATATATATATATATATATATATATATATATAGTCTCGGTAAATCTATACTAACTGATGATAATATATTATGCTTACTGTATTTATATAATTTCTCAATAAGAAATAGATATTCATTTATTTATTAATTAATTTTTATTCATAAAAATATTTTCGGTAGACATTTCCTGACATGTATCATGTCTCTCATAACATCTGCTTAATTCGTTCAGGTCATTAAACATTAAAATGAAGGAACCAACTCAACTTTCACAGAATAGCTGTTTCATTTTAATTTTTCCATACATGCTGAAGAAATTTAATTTGCATCTAGCGAAAATTGAAACATGTTTGAAAATGTGTAGCCACAATGTGTGTATAAAAAACGTTTCATACCAAATAACGATATATATATATGAATATATTCTGATTTAAATCATTATAATTTAATTAGAAACAACCTCAGATATCTATTGATATTTTTAAACTTGTTATTTACCTGTTTACACAGTACGCGCCAAATAGACTTTGTATAGAACATTCATAAGTTTTGTTAAATAACCATGTTGCATGCGTATATGTGTCGAGGTGTGAGTAGCAGACGAATGTTATGTTCGCGTGGATATTATCAAGATATAATTCGACGCGAATACAAAACAAATATTGACAGTAATTTGATTATATTATTGATAATGCATCGTCATTGGAAAAGAAAAAAGAGGCGGACGTCAAAAGACGACAGGAAAACGTCGAAAGATGACATGTCAGTCAATTGACTAGGATGTGTAAGGCAGACATCTTTCAAATTGTGACCTAAACAATTCGACCACTGAATGACGTCCGACTGAAGTGGAAACGACTCGGTAAAGAAATATTGACGAGCCATAACTTAGCAGTTACAAACACTATATATATATATATATATATATATATATATATATATATGTATATATATATATATATATATATATATATATATATATATATATATATATATATATATATATGTATATATATATATATATATATATATATATATATATATATATATATATATGTATATATATATATATAGATATATATATATATGGATATATATATTTAAATTCCCGAAACAGTTTTTCATGGTAAACAACTGATGATCCTTTAAATAATGTTAGAAGCAAACTAATATAATGACTGTAAAAGTTAAATTGACTTGCATGAGTGATTTTCCACTGAACGACTTGGGACTTCAGGTTTTTTTTGTTGTTTATTTTAAAATATAGTTTTAATGGTTGAGAAACTTCCAAGACTATATATATATATATATATATATATATATATATATATATATATATATATATATATATATATATATATATGAAGGTTTATTATTTGATTGTTCTTATCTGTCAACTTATCAATCACTACTTCCTCTGATGATAAGATTTTGATCTTTGAAAAGCCGTGCTTAAGGAATACAATGGAAAGAGAAGAGGAATAAATATTTTTATCTACTAAATGCTCCTTGTTCTGAACAACTGAAGATATCGATCTGTTTCCATTTACAGGTCTAACTATTTTTCATTGACTCACCTTATATATATATATATATATATATATAATATTTATTATTTATTTACTACACACATCGATCTTTCATGCTTACGCAATCTTCAGTACAGGAAATTAATTTCTGACGGTCGGCGGGCGCACACTCTGATCACAAATAGCCACCGATTCGCAGTCAAGAGCCTTTCCCGTTGGCCACCACAAATTAGCTTGGAATTAAGGAGGAATTTAACTTTGTAAATGCTAAGTCGTCGGATATTTTACAACAAGCAGTGAATATTGATCTACAACTACAAACTGTGTTGGATCTCGCAATGAAGCTAGTAGTACTGCTTGTTATTAAACTCACTCAGAGTGCTCGGCCTTAGTAAAGAGGACTGTTAATAATATTTATAAATAAATATTAATTGTTTATTACCTACAGACATCGATGTTTCATACTTACGCAATCTTCAGTGCAGGAAGTTAGTTTCCGACGGTCGGCGGGCGCGAACCCCGATCACAAATCGCCACTGATTTGCTGTCAATAGCCTTTATACACACACACACACACACACACCCACACACACACACACACACACACACACACACATATATATATATATATATATATATATATATATATATATATATATATATATATATGTGTGTGTATGCGTATGCAAAAAGAAATAAACGAAAACAGAAAAGGGTTTATATGTTCATTTACGTGTCGTCTTTATTCAACCTAATATTAACCGAAAGAGACTTAAACTTTAATCTAGGTCAGCTATTTTCACAACAAATTCAAAACAGAACTTTATGAATCACATTGATATCATATAAACTAAAAACATACTTCCAACTTCATAGACGCACCACACATTTATTAATTGTAACGCCTATCCCTGTTTGGAAAACATATCAGAACATTTTGTCCACTTCATACACGTAACACAAAAAAATCGATGAACATATTCACACTTTTCTTTTTTCTATTTCTCATGTATTTTAGTGTGGAATTATTGATCCCATGAAACACACTCACACACACACACGCATATATATATATATATATATATATACATATATATATACAATACATATTTTTCTTTATTCATATTTTTCATATTATCACCTATTTATCATTTTGATTTAGTATATATTTGTCCGAATTATCTGTATTATTCAATAATTATAAACTATTATTATTTTAAGTCGTTATTTATTATATCTGTTCCTTATAATTTTATATTTTTCTTTATTATTTTTAAAATTTTCATTTATATATATATATATGCATATATGCATATATATATATTGTATGCTTTTAAGTAATTACCATGTGCTTGATGATAATAATGTTTGTTGTGTTACTTAATCGGTGCTGACGTAAGAACCCATGTTGTTTTTATTAAATAAAATAATATTTTTTTCTTAGAAACGATCGCACGCTAAATATATTGTTGATGTTAAATTCCTGGACTGATATGAATCATATGTCATACTTGTATTTATTTTAATTTACTATATGATAGTTTTGATTGATCTAAAGTTTCACACATCAAGCTGTGGTCATAGCTGCAGTATTTCTGTGTATAATTTCTTCTTAAAAACTTTACTTATACGCGATGATATATTAAACGTGGGATTATTGCTTCCGCATTTGTATACTACGCAAGCCTCGTCATTGGGCATATCTATTCAAATCTATCTCTCTCTTTATATATATATATATATATATATATATATATATATATATATATATATATATATATATATATATATATATATATATATATATATATATATGATGATGATCATAATAATAACAATAATAATAATAATGATGATGATAATAATAATAATAATAATAATAATAATAATAATAATAATAATAATAATAATAATAATAATAATAATAATAATAATAATAATAATAATTATCCAGGTAAAACATCCACAGGGTAGTAATTCAAAGAATTTAAACCGGGTTTATAAAAAGTGCTCAATATCAAATAGAGCTTTTATATATGATTATTTTTATTTACACAAAAATCTGCGACACTGGCATGTCGATGTTATCGATCAACATCTATTACAAACTGAGATCTCATCAGGAAGAGTTGGAATCCGATCTTAACCTGATATCATATTTGGAAAAATAAAATGGAGGAAAATAAACTAAATTTTAAATTTAAATTTAGAAAGTCACATGGTTGGGACCGTTAAGAATCAAAATGTCAAAATCAAAAAATCAAAAATCAAAAATAAAGAATAAAAATAATAAATAAATAAATAATAATGATGACGAAATATTAATATTAATAATCATAATCTTTTTATTATCTAAGGTATTATCTAAGGTTTGCATTCGAAACAAAATGTTCCTTGCAAAAAAAAAAAGCCTGAAGATAATTGAGTCTTCGTGATTTTTTAAATGATTTCCTTAAGTCTCTAGACTATTTCACTCCGTAAGTAATTAGCTTACACTATTGAAATTAAAAGCAGCAGTTGAGCTGCGCATTCAATATCAGTCACGTGATCTAAACTTAGCAACAGGTTTTGTACTTTTGCAATATGTTATACTTTTTAGATACATATTGTTCTGCTTCTGTTTATAAAAACGAAACATATTAGGGTGATGTTGTTTGCTTGGAGCATTGTGTGTAACATGTATATAGCGGGGGCATAAACGGCTATCACAATGCCAGAAGCAGAAATATGCCGATTTTGTGAAGGAGGACAACATTTAACTGATTAAAATAAAATAACATTTTAAAAATACTTCATTTCTGTACTTCTTATAAACACCGGCACATTTCCATTTCTTGCATTGTGATACACTTTTTATGCGAAAACTATGTTTACACATTCGATATACTTATTTATTTTGTCTTTTTTAATGTTGTCTTTTCATATATAAATGTTATTTCTGGTGTTTATCATTGCCGTTCGTTAGAAAAGACAAATACCCTCTACGCAAAAAATAATAAACCAAAACAGTAAAATAGTTGAATGCAAAATCTCATTATATTCCAGTACTTTAGAATTAAAATGGATATCTCTATCTATCCTACACTAATACACACACGCACACACACGCACACACACACACACATATATATATATATATAGTAGATGTATTGTATTAGTTTCTGTGGATGTAAATCCGTTTATAAAAAGTGCTCAATAACAAGTAGAGCTGTTCTTAAGTATACATTTTTATTTATACAAACATTATTGGTTACATACGTGCATATATGTTTCGGTAGTACTCTTCGCAGAGAGTGAACCTCTTCAGACCAAAGACGACAGAGAAGGATTTGAAAAACTTTCCCTTTAAATAAATCTACTTTGGGTGGATAGGCTATTTGTATGACTTTTATCGGAGTACATACTTTACTTGTGAACTCTTTCAATTAGTTTCTATCTTGTTTTATTCTTTCCTTTTTCTTTCCTTTTTTTGTTGATATGTTATTATCTATTATTTTGTTGGTTGGTTGTTGGCTTTAACGTCATGTCAGCTATCGGTATATAATCTTATTCTGAAATCGTACATTTGTTTTTACATACGATTTATATTTAGCTTAATTAGTTTTGTAGGCGTACATTTCGTAAACAAATTTTCTGTAAAATACTGTCGCTATGTAAGATCTAGATTGGGCCCTGATACGTAGTACATATGCGAACCAGAATGATAGTTGAAAAAAATTATACATAATGGAGCGGCTCCAAACTACGTTTAATACTTAAACCAAGGTCACAGCACTAGAGACAGTTCTGTGTCAAGTCCAAGACCGTTTGAAGGAGAGTGGTGATAGATACCATATAAAGCGGTGAGAACTTTTGATTTCGGCTAGGAACCTTGTCAAAGGGTGTTCGAAGCAGTTTACTGGTGTGCCCTGGAAGGGACTAAGCGCTCTGGGTTAGAGTGCCCATCGTTGTAATAACAACTTAGGTGTCACTTCACCTCCACCAAAGTTTCCAGACTAGAGCCTTACCACCAGAGTTACTGAAAGGTCATTTCCAATACATCTGGTTGTTTGTTCGGAACATTATGGCCGATATATCGACTCTCATTTAAAAGTTTCATTTATTGATTCTTTTTAAAAAGGGTTATATGATTGATACTTCATGTTTATTATTTAATATTGAAGTGGTGTGCTGTAGCGGTTATGAGCGCGGATTATGTGTCCGATTTGCCACGATCGATTTCTGTTGGGGCTACTGCATCACTTTCACAACTAAGATAAGAAGTAAATAGTAGGGTAGACTATACTTTCATATTGCAGCTACTCGTACATTGAAATTTGTAATTGGTCTGTTCAACATACAATGGGGAAATTCTTTAAATCTCTCTATAAAAGTAAACATGAATACTACGATTTTACAGCAAGCCTGCATTATTCTAATGATTAACTCAAACACCGCGAGAGCTATTTCACTGAACGCCGGCTCATCTCTCCTTGTATGGACCACCCTTGTCTTGCACATTCGTCAGACCTATATCGCTTTTGATTATTTATATATATATACATTTTAAAAATTGCCTGGGCAGCCCGTCGGAATTCCCCGGTAGGGGCGCATCAGACAGTAAGCAATAAACTTACTCCTCCCCAAAGAGGGGAGGCAAAGCCTGGGAGGGTGGACCTCCTAGAACTGCACAGGACAGACCCATACCCATTGACCGGCGTAAGTCAAACCTCGAAAGACAAGACAATACCAGTATGGGGTGCAGTATCCATCGGAACAGATACTACACTTTGATCTTTTTATTTACCTCCCCAGGAGGTTAGGAACAGGGCCAGGTTTATCTTACTCCCACAAGGTAAGATTCGACCCAATGCTCGGGTCGGGAAAGTGGGACTTGAAAAGCCAGCGCCCGAGAAGGTGAGCACTCTGGCTAAATAAAAAAAAAAAAAAAAATTGCCTGGGCAGCCCCATCAGCATTCCCCGGTAGGGGCGCCTCAGGCAGTAAGCAATAAACTTACTCCTTCCCAAAGAGGGGAGGCAAGGCCTGGGAGGGTGGACCTCCTAGAACTGCACAGGACAGTACCTCAGACCGGCGGAATCAAGACCCGAAGCCCAAGACAATACCGGTCTACAGAGTTAGCATCCATTGGAACAGATACTACACTTTGATCTTAGCCAAAAGGCAAAAGAAACCTTTTTTGTACGAGTAGCTGCAGTTATTCAGCGTCAAGTATGAACTATTGACTTTGCTCTATGTAAACAATTTGTAACGTTTTCTTTCTAAAATTAAATGTTACTTCATCACAAATCTTTTGGGAACACAGTGCATTTCTTAATTTTATCTATTACAAGCGAATATATGTTTTCTCCGGTGCTATGTTGAGAGCATAACATCATAATGAACAAACTGCATACATTGATCTCCCCACAGAAAGAGATAATGACTAAGATGATCATACTATGCCTAGAAGGATCATTTCATGAAACAGAATAGATAGTTAACTACCCCGATCCTCAAAAATAGAGAAAGTAATCCTGGGACGATGATATTGTCAGGAGCGAACATATATTGCACTTCTTTAGTTTAGCTGTGATTTAGAAATCAAGTTAAAAAAGTTACATTCAATCCTTATCCAATCACCCGGGAGCAAAACTTATTTTTACCATTATTTTTAAATAATAAATTTTCGTTTTATGAAGTTCTAAATTATACAAGAAAAATAACTGAATGTTGGCTGTTTGTTCGAACGAAAATTAGAGCAAACTCTTCGTTTTTATAATGTTTTAAATAATAGAAAAAAACTCACTGTTGACTATTCATTTTATAACATTTTACATCATTAAATACAAAACATTGTTCGCTGTTATTATTGGATACACACTTTTAATTCTATATTACTTCCGGTTGATTGTCTGCCCCTGTTTTCATAATTCAAAACAAATACATTCTGATTCACAACTAAACCAAAGAAGTGTCCATATACTATACTGCCCCTCCCCACAAAAAAAGAGAAGGTAATGGCCTGGAAGGAATGTATTATGAGGAATGATAATATACTACACAAACCCCCAAAGGAGAAAATAAGGCGTTGGAGTATTGTCCCCACCCACACACCCAAAAAGGGTGTGGTTATGCCTGGTCGGAAATACCCACTCAAAGATAGAGGAGGTAATACCTGGGAGTATAACCGATAAAAGAAGAAGCTAATGCCTGCGAGTATGGTATGGCAAGTTTTATTATACACGTAAAATGCTGAAATTTAAAGTGGGTTAAAAAATATAGTCGCCATTATTATAAACAAAGAGAAGTATGCAAGCTAAGAAGAGCGATAACTTCCTTTCATATTTTTTTTAATTAAAAAAGACGTTTTTAATCGTTAGTCCTTAGCTAGCCTCTTACTTAGATGGAGACTATATTTTTCCGATCTAATTTTTATTTTGGCGTTTAACGGGTACAATGAAAATTGATATAACTTCTGGAAAATTTCGACAAAATTTTACGTCTTCAGATCTTTTGACAGCCGTTTTGTCAACATGGACGTCGACAGACCTTCAACAACCACCCGATCTCATACACCAGTCGTCCTGGGACGACATTTAATGTCAATCCATGTTTGCCGAACTCGTCCGTAGCAGTAATCAGCATAGAGCTGCCTGCCTGAGAGCGTCGGCTTCACCTTACAGCGGTGCGTGGCTTAGTGCCACCCCTTCGGCGACACTTGGAACCCTCTTGGACAATGACACTATCTGGATCACCGTCTCACAACGGCTGGGACTCCGTTTGTGCCACCCGCACCGGTGTCGCTGTGGGCGTGTCGTTGACGAGTTTGCCCTGCATCTTCTCTCTTGTCGATTTAGTGCCGGCCGCCTGCCTCGCTACTCTGCCCTTAACGACGTAGTCAGGCGAAGGTCTCGACTCGGCAAGTTTTGCATCAGTCCTTGAACCAGTCGGCCTGGGCAGGGGCGACGGTCGCAGGCCTGACGGGATGACTGTGTTTGCTTTCCGAGCCGGAAAACCGCTGATCTGGGACGCCACTTGTTCTGACTCCTTTTCAGCAGCAAGGATTGTGGAATCCGCGGTGAAGCCCGGCACGGCGGCTCTGCTCGCCGAAACAAGGACGCGTGGAAAATATAGCTCGCTCACTGACCGTTTCGTCTTCCAACCAATTTCAGTTGAAATGTCGGGTGTGCTTGGCCACAAGACTGTTAAATTTTTTCAGGACATTGGACGGAGGATTTAAACGTCTAGGCACGAGCTTCGTGAGTCAGCCTGATTGTTCCAACGCATCTCCCTGGCTATCGTTCGTGGCAACGCTATGTCAGTAACGGCGGCGTCACTTCCGTTCTAATCGTCATCTGTTGACTCTCTCTTTCTTTTTCTCCCCTTATCTATTTACCTATGTCTGTATCTGTCTCTTTGCTCCTCTTTTTCTCACATTATTGTTTATAAATAATTGGACTTGTTTTGGTTTGTCTTTACAATGACAGCCATGGTTGTTTATTTATTGTTGGTTGTAAATTGTATTATAAAGAATGTGTTATTCATTAACACACCCAATGAAATACAAACATAGGATTTTTAAGTTTACTTTTTATTACTACAACTTGGGTCAAATATATAAATATAAGTTCATTATGAGTAATGCCGAAACTTATTTCACTCTAAATCTTCTATTTGACTTAAATAGGAATACACGCTAAATGAAAGAAAATATAACCTTTTTGTAAAGAGTAGGAGTTAATTAAAAAAGTCAGCATGTTTTTCATTTCTTTAATATTGGGTGGGGGCAAGACATTTATTAAGAAGTGAAACAAAACTTTAAATTAAAAAAAAGCTTATAATTTAAACAGAACATTCAATTTTATTAGTTTGTATTTTAAGTGAAAATACGTTTTTATTTCAGACTTTATATTTATGTATGTTTGCTTTTTAATGGTGTAAATTAATCATGTACTTGAAAAAAAGAAAATCTATCGTCGCTAGAAAAGGGGAGGGTGAGAGAGAAGAGGTACAGGTATTGATGACGACACCAAGTTTTATTTTTTTTTATTTTTCATTTTTTATTATTTTTTATTATTTTTATTATTAGAGGGAGAAAGAGAAGGAGAGAGGGAAATCACCTCCCCTTTTCTGTGAACTCAATATATCTTTCTAGCTAGCCACGATCTTAGTTTCATCTAAATTATCTCCCTTGATATTTTAAGAATGTTTTCTCGTAATGTATTCATTAAAAAAAATTGCTTCCATCAATAACTGTTAATTTATACAAACTTATTGTAGGTCCACAGATAAATAAATAAAATATAATCATATATGAAACAGAAAACATTAATTAATTATAGACGGGTAAAAAAAGTTATGCAAATTAGACATATATTTGAATGTTTGTGCGTGTTTCTTTAGTACGATATATACCGTATTTGAAAAAAAAAACTATTGTATTATTGATTAAAATAACGCCCTGTTTTGATGGTAATATAGAAATGATAAATGATAAATAAGAACAACTTTTGCATTAATTAATTTAGATAAATTGTTCCTATATCGAACTTTGTCTCCCTAAATTACAGTCCTCTTTTTCGTGGGAGGAAAAATTAAGCAATGTAGGACTATGAGATCTACTTGGCTTTTAAGATTCTTGTGAAAATCCAGGTGAAGTCGGCATCAGGATACGTCGCCCTCTAGTTGTCCCTGCCTCTAACCTTGAAAAATAACCACGCGTCAAGTGCAGAACCAAAAACCAATCGAGTGAAAGTAGTGCTTTTGCGCCATTCCTTTGTGTGTTCTAGGCCAAACCTTCCCCGACTTCGTCTGCAACCGCCGAGCATTGCTGTTTACGGCGTCGGGAGTGAACCCCAACAATCCTGCTGGTTAACAAAAAATGCGATCAGCAATTACGACTTCACGCAGACTAGTCCATTGAGAGGCACAATCTTCGTGAAAACTATGAATAACTCTGACTCCCCTAACAAAAAAAGAAATCTACTCTGAAACTTCCTGACCTTTCTTTCTCATTAGAGTTTTCTTAAAGTATATACATTACATCCATTGCTCTTTCTACGTCTCTTAATGTCGGTTCTCTCTATCGCTCGAAACACATTCTCACACCTGAATCTATTATAAGACGATGTATGGAGTATTGTTGTCATCTTTGGGATGGTGAATTTGTGTCTCATTTGAGGGTTCTTCATAAGGTTTAGAAACGTATCTGTAACTTGATTTGCGCAACCGTTACTTCTTCTCTGCGTCCTCTCTTTCACAGACGTGATGTTGCTAGTCTCATTCTTTTCTCTAAATACTATTATTACATGTGTTCTTAAGAATTGCCTGCTTTTATTCTCTGTTTCCTTTGTTACAGATCGTTTCTTCTTACCTATCGCCTTGGTCTTTTAAAGATTAAGGTTAAGCGTATTTCCTTTCTTTCCGATAATCATATTTCGTTCTTGTTGCCTCGTTACATCTAGTGGCTTCATGTCTTGTCTGGATCGATTTTCATATAAAAAATGAAATTAAAACAATCTATATTATTATCTATTGTGTCAAATAAAACTTTCTTAAATTAGTATATCGTAATATGTTTCGAAGGAAAAACCAACATTCTCACCCGTGTTATCGCAATAGCGCCGATGTTTCCTCCATATGAATTTGTACCATGACCAATTCCGATAGCTCCAGCGATAAAACTTGCAATCCCTTCGACAACAACACCACGGTTCACGGCGTGATTCGGCGGAGAAGGGGCGTACGTTATTTTTGCGCATGCGTGGTAATCAGCGAGAGAATCTATATTGGAGGCAATCATGGCGACGAAGAAAGTGATTAATGTGCTGGCTGATAAGGAGAGTGAAAAGCCAAAACATCCTAATTAAAAAAAGAAGAAAACAAAATACACAAAATCATAAAAACAACGAAACATCTTTTAAATAACACGATAAATAGCAGTCTTCTTGAGGATACCATTTTGATTCTAAGTACAGGCTATACTAATTAAACAAAACTTACTAATGCGTTTTTTAATGTATTTTATAGATTTATTTTCCAAGATTAATTTCTCTAACGTAGTATATCTTTTAGATATTTTTTTAGATCTCGATACATACTACACAAGGAGCTCTGTTTAGAGAAATCAATATAGCTATCAGGACAACTTCCGTAAATGACCAGAAACGAAGGTTGCATTCTTAAGTATTATAAGGTGTTATGGTCACATGCATTCCATTGTTCAATTCAACAATGGCGATCGAAAACTTAAACATACACTACAGCTTATAAAACATTCTAATATCTAAAATGACGGTTTTTAACAAAATCTTTACATTTCAAAGAGAAGAACTTCTATTAATCTATTCAAGAGATCCGATTATTTACCTGGGGAGAATATGATGTTCCTTGATTCAACACTGCTGGTATCTATATTTAATTGAAACTTGGCTACATTTTTTTAAAACTTAAAATATTTCTCAGGGTAGTAAAATATAATTGGGGGATGGTAATGGAGGGTATTTTTTAAAACTTAAACGGCTCATTAATATGAGTTCTTTTTTTATGATAGTGAGACTACATGAATGAACTTGATTGTGTTTCTTTGATACAACAGGGTCGCATTAATATAGGTTCTTAGATATGGGAACTGGGCTTGAGATAGGTACATATATAGTATGCGCACCGGGGCAGCAATAGGTAAGTATATAGTATGTGCATATGGGTGGCGATAAGTACGTATATAGCATGTGTACCGGGGCAGTGATAGGTATATATATATTGCATGCACACCGGGGTGGTGATAATGCACGTATTTAGCATGCGCATGAAGGTGGGTTGGGGGTGGTGTCGGGGAACTTTTTTTTTTCAGGGTAGGGGGAAAGAAAACAAAATTTGTTGGGGGTGGGGGTGTCGGGTAAACAATTTTTGTGGGGGTGGAGCAAATTTTTCCTTTTTTTAATTAAAAATATTTCTTATGTTAGGGGGAGAGTTAAATTTATTTTGGAGGGTGGGGCTTGAGTGTAAAAAAACTTTTTTAGGGGGTCGGGAACATTTTTTTTTGTATCTTGAACTTAAAATATTTCTTAGGGTAGGGGAGAGTAAATATTTTTGGGGTGAGTTGGGGTGGAGGATAAAAATTATTTTGGATGGTGGCCCAATATTTTTTTTTTAACTTAAAATATTTTTGATGGTAGGGGGGGAGTAAACGTTTTTTTGGTTGGAGATGGGGTTTGGGGGTAAAAATGTTCTTGCGGGTGGGGGAATTTTTTTAAATTAAAATATTTCTCGGCGTAGGGGAAAGTAAACACTTTTTGGGGCGGGGTGGGATGGAGAGTAAACATATTATTTTTTTTTTGGGGGGGGGTGACTTTTTTAAAACTTAAAATATTTCTTTGGGGTGGGGAGTAAAACAATTTGGAAAGTGGGGGAACATTTTTATTTTTTAATTTTTTTTCAACTTTAAATATTTCTGTAGGTAGGGGAGAATAAAAACATTTGGGGGGTGGGAGTAAAAAAATTGTGGGGGATATAAACACATTTTTGCAAGTTGGAGAACATTTTTTAATGTTTTTTCTTTGCACTAAAATATTTCTTTGGGATGCGAAAAGTAAAAGAAATGTTTTTTAATAGGTGAATTTTTTTAAAGGTGTAGAGTTAGTGTAATATATGTTCTGCTCTCAACTAGGAAAAATATGCGACTGGGAGCTTGTGCAGCATACCGCTCCTATGGAATATATGTTTAGGGGGCTTTTGCAGTATTGCGCTTATATAGAAGATGTTTACTTCTTCTTCATGAACAAAGGCACCATATGAGTTCTTTGATATGACAGGGCTAATTAATATGAGTATTTTTTATGATAGTGACACTACATGAATGAACTTGATTTTTGCTCTTTGATACGACAGGGGCGCATTAATATGATATATGTTTTATGATAGTGACAAACCATGAACAAATACAATTATAGTTCTTTGATACGAACTAGGCTGGAGATAGGTACATATATAGTATACGCACCCTTGCAGAGATAAATAAGTATATAGTATGCGCACTGACGCTGCGATACGTACGTATATTATATGAGTACCGGGGCGGAGATAAGTACCTATATAGTAGGCGCAGACAGAGGTGGTACTTTTTATAGAAACATGTCATACTTTTGCCCTGGGCAACGGAAGAGGAATGGGTAGGAAGACACAACTTTCGCTAAACGCAAAATGAGAAACTAGCTGTGAAATGAGGCGACTAGGGGAAAGAAAAGTAGAAAGATAAAGAGACGGATATATAGAGAGGGGGAGAAATAGAAGTTTGAATACAAAATTCAAAATATGTTTTTAATGATATACAATATATATTTACATTAAATTTTATTTATTTTATAAAAAATTGAACTAATTCTTTAATGTGGTCATGGTTAACTAATAGGATATATCAAAAGTCCATAGCTAATTATTAAACAGCCTTTAATTTTTTATGTACATATATATTTTATCAATGTTCATACAATTATATATCGTCTCGCTTACGTTGCCATCAGTAGACATGGAATTACTTATTCTAGTATCATGAAAAGATTGGTCACTGACTCTGAACTTTCCAATCGGCAAATATATCGCATAACATTATTTACAAAATAAACAAAACAATACAATGTTGTGGATATTGTAATTTTGACATACCTGGGTATGGTAGGAAGATCCAAGGAGCTGATGACATAACGTATGTCTTAGAATCGGTCCGTGCCAAAAACTCCTTGTTCTGTGGATCATCCGAGAGGAAGGAATATGATGTCAGAAATCCACACGTAATCCAACCGAATATGAGTGAAATCAACAGCTGATAGTAAAAAAAATGATGGCGTAGTTAATAGTAGTTTAATTATCCGATTATCATGGATAATAATGTATCTTATTATAATTGATATTTGGCGTCTGGCTTTAAATTAACTACGGCACTACATATCAGGTTGGAAAGAAAGTAATGTCGTATCTTTTACTTCATCAATTTGCAGCCTCCTAAGTTGTACACAGTTCTAGATTTTTTTTAATGAATCCGTGTCTGAATATCTTGCTTGGCCTTTCAGATATAGTAATTAGTTGGAAAATATAAAGTTTAACGGTCTCATTTGTCAAAAATGGATATTGCATGCTCTATACATTAAAAAAAAGGAAACTCAGCTGCAGAAGCTACACGGAATATTGGAACTGTCTATGGGATAAATGTTCTGAATGATCAACATTGTCAACGGAGGTTTGCAAAATGTTCTTCTGGAGACTTTAACCTGTCAGGTCGGCGACGTTCGGGAAGGCCGAATTCAATTAATAAAAACACCATTAAAGACACTGTGGACCCCAATCCAAAGTAAACAGCAGAGAATTAGCTCAACAATTCAATACAACCCATGCCACCATTATTTCATGCCTTCACCAGTTAGGAAAAGTTTCAAAACTTGGACTCTGGTTTCCTCACGATTTGACCGACGCTCAACGAAATCAAAGATTGTGTGTTTGCACATATTTGCTTTCCAGGAATCATCGAGAACCATTTTTGCAAAGAATTGTGACTGGAGATGAAAAATGGGTTCTTTACATGCATACCCAATGCAAATAACAATGGTTAGACCGAAACCAAAGTCCATAGCCTGTCCCAAAACAATTACTACACCCAAAGAAGGTTATGCTCTCTTTATGGTCGGACATGAGAGGACTTATTTATTATGAGTTACTAGAATCTAATCAAACAATCACAGCAGTAAAAAAAATTCTCAGCTGGATGATCTAAGAATTGCTCTATCATAAAAACGACCAGCATTACTCAATACGAAAGGTGTAGTGCTTCAGCATGATAACGCGAGACATCACACATCAAAACTCATTCAGGAAAAGGTAATGAGTTTTAATTGGGAAGTGTTGTCTCACCCGCCTTAATCACCTGACATTTCTCCATCCGACTACCATCTTTCCCGGTCGTTGCAGCATAACTTAAACAATACCATTTATGAAAATACGACTAACCAAAAAAGGACCTAAATTTGTTTTTCTTTAAAAAATCAGAGAAATGTTTTGATAAAGGCATCAAGAAGCTAGTTGATCGTTGGACAGAAGTCATAGAAAATGAAGGAAATTATTGTAAAAGTTAAAAATGCCCTGATGTGAATGTTTCAGATGAAATATATGTGTTGGACAAAAACGACATTCCTTTCTTTCCAACCTGATATTATATCATATTCTGATATTATATGATATTCTGATATTATATCATATTCTGATATTATATCATATTCTGATATTATAGTGTTACATTTTGCGGCATTAATACAATTCAAAATTAAGTATATAATTTAAAAATACGCCCCATATACGTAATTGCGTTATTGCGAGATACTATATACGGTTTATGAAATATGCACGTAAGCCAGATCGCGTTATATTAAGTGAAACTACTCTACAAATGTCAACCATTGAATAGTTAATAACATTGATTCTCCATTCTGTAATCAACCTCAATTTCTTAGAAACACATTTTGAACTAAGTTGCCCTCATAAATGTGCAGCATTCTTTATTTGATAACCGTTGAGAAAAATTGGAAAATGCTCAAAATGTGTGAAGCGCATTCAGGATAATATTTTCACCGTATGAGCCCTATATAAAGTTTTCTCCGCTTTTTTTCTAATCTTCTATTTGACGTTGAAGAGCATGAATAAATGTCAAACACTCTATAAAATGAAAACACATAGATATGACGTTCAAAGTCATCAGTAACTCTGACGAGGCCCATTCTTCGAATAGCTAGGAGATGTCCGAAATTTGATGGACAAGTAACGTATAGACGGAAGTTTGTTTGTACTAAATAGTTGGATACAGAAATAATTTTTGTAACGCTTCTACACTGGTGGGGTTTACACTGTAATAGTTATACACTTTCTGTCTGATACTTATTGTTTAAATCTCCTTACACACAAAAGTAAAAAAATAGTCTGTGTTTAGTACTCTCTCAACAAATCAATTAAATCAGGCTAATCTCTGATTTTAACTATACTTCCTGTAATTTGAGGAACTTCTGCTAATAGTAAGACACCCTAATGGAGGTTGGACTCCACACAGTTAATAGCTCTGTAAACCGATATCTTTACATGTGTAAGCTCTATCCTTGTTATAATAATATATTTTGGATTGATTTCTAATATACTGATGAGCGGCAGTTGGAGTAAGCAAAACCCCTCCTTTCAGTGACATTTTTTATCTCTAATTTTTATGGGAATAAAGCCTTGTAAAGGAATGATAAAATAGAAGGATATATAGTCTTTGTGGATGGAGGTAATGTGCTCGCTAGTTGAACTTTGTTACGTGGTATACTTTCCTGAGGTGACACCGTATTCAATTCAATAATATTTGTGCCTCTAAATCCTTATTACGTAGTACTTTTATCTTCAATAACTACGTTTTGAATATTTATCTCGGGAACAATATTCTCACGGCTGAAGATTTTGTAACGTGGTTTACCTTTCTCTAATAACACCACTGAGCTTAGCCCTTCGAGTGCTAAAAGCGTTTTTACGACTTTTATAAAACCCATATTTCATGGAAAGCAAAGCACGCAGGTCACATATGGTCGATCCGCATAAATACACTTGTTCTTTTTAACATCTATATTCTACACGCATAGTCGAGATGGACTCGTTTTAAGCAGAAATAAGTTAAGATAAGTCTATTACCACCACTAAACTAAGGGTCTGATTCATCACTTCCGTCACATAATGCCTAAAATTTATATCAATTTTAAGAAAACTAGCCATTTCATTCATATAACATCTTTCAATGCGGGCATCGTCACATAAAATCCATTACACGGTAAATAAATTAGGAGATTATATAAAACTAACAGTGAACAACTTTAAAACGACTTTGGCTGCAATCTAAGAACGACGACCGACAAAGACGTTTGTCGGGAAAGTGTCAAGATATACAAGGAAAATTCTCGTCGGAGTGATGGGTTTTGTACTGTAACGTCGTACTACTATTAGACTTTATATTTTAGAAGCTCATTTTATACGACAAAATATTGACCGAGCACATGAACGTATTTTATACTTCATTTACCTATTCCAGTTTATAAGCGAAAATTAAAATATGAATTCTCAAGCAGGCAAAGTCGCATATTATTTCTTGCAGCTACCTATGTCGGCCGATTTTATCATCAGACATCAGTAGTGCGCATGTCAATTTCATCCCATTAGCGAATGCAGGTCGACGCACTCAGTGACTTTGGCTTCAAGCAAGTCCGGAATTTTCTGTGAGGCGATACACCTATACAAAAGATTCACCCACACTCTAAGTCACATGATCAACCAGTATATAAGTAACACCAAGCAACGGGATTAATAGTTCCTTTTTGAACGAAAACAGCCTTTATCGTCTTACGTTTAAAATTCTGTAAAAAAGCGGATTAAAAGAAAAACGAATTTTCATGACTCAGGCAAATTACTTTCAGCGACTGACCAGTTTGAGAAACAAACCCTATTCTCATATATATCAGCAGACAGAGAGCGGGAAACCTCAACTGCGGTAAAGTGGGACACATTGCGAAAACTGTATTCCAAGAGAAACACGCGGAAAATGGGAATGCGTTGTCAAGTAAACCACAGTGTTTATCTCGTTGTGAAAGGAAACAAGGATAGAAAATAATACACACCATTTGCAGTGAACGGGAATATACATATTGTGTATGAACCCCCGACGAAAACTTGAATTAAAATGTTGAGAGGCACTAGGGCAACCCAATATATGATATTAGAAATGCCGCGTGGATCGAAATCGGTCGCGGGCGAACGTATGGCAACCAGAGGAGTACGAACTCATTTTACAATAGCCACATCATAGAATGCCTCTTGAGTCTAATATAGAATACGATACTATAGAGAACCGAGTGGTCGAACATCTGACCATGAGAAGTATATGGATGGTATTCAGCAATGACCCGTAAAGGTTGTACCCCAAGAGTGGTGGCGAAGCCGAGCGTCTCGGGGAAGACCGTAAAATCAGAGAAATAAACCCCGCAGTAGTTACGTCGTGCGTGGTGACCTGGGCAAAGGCTAAAGAAAAACGCGCGACGATAAGACGAAAACATCAATTATGTTACTATTGCTGTTGATTCTCATCAATTATGTAACTATTGCTGTTGATTCTCATCAATTATGTTACTATTGCTGTTGATTCTCATCAATTATGTAACTATTGCTGTTGATTCTCATCAATTATGTTAACCGCGAAGGCACCGCTATTGCTGCTGATTCTCTATTCGGCAAATCTCGACCCATTGTTTCGACCAACATCTAATTCCCATTTTTAGTTGCATAATCTGGACCAGTTCGCCCGAAGTATCTTTAATATTTATCGTGGTATTATTTGAAATATGAAATAAAACGGATTTTATTACAAAGCTTCAGTCGTAAAAATTATATGGAATCCGAATATGTATCTAAAAAGATATGTACAAATTAAATTCTCGAATTTTTCTTTAAGCCACATCTCTCACTCTTTCTTTCTCTAACATTGTCTCTGCTCCATACAATCGCAAGGAATGTATGCTATGGTATGTAAGACATTTTTTTGAAACTACTATCTTCGCGTATTTTCTATTAATGGTATAATGAACCGAAAAAGGTAATTAAGAGACAGCACGGTTTTGATTGCGACTTCATCAGTTCTTGGACTACCTTCTGCATTCTTTCAGATCGCCCCGGATAACGTAACACCATTATTACAATAATTTTTT
Source organism: Sepiola atlantica (assembly GCA_963556195.1). Classification (NCBI taxonomy): domain Eukaryota; kingdom Metazoa; phylum Mollusca; class Cephalopoda; order Sepiida; family Sepiolidae; genus Sepiola; species Sepiola atlantica. The sequence continues at coordinate 49,005,902 of OY744523.1, read as the reverse complement.
GGCAATAAGCTAAAATCTATTTTCTCTTTGATTCGTGCTCAGTTTATAATAGAACAACAATACCCGTAAACGCTAATATGAATCAGTCCTGAGACAGCGTACCTTAGCCTAACACTATAAGGAAGTGTTAATGACTTATTTGGGTCTTACTTTTTCATATTGTATGAAGTATTCAGAGAGTTATCTCATGGGGAATTTATAACTAAAAACTATTTATATGATCAAGTGAGATTTCCATGATCGTTACTGTAATCATTAAGAACTACATAAATGCATAACATTTTGAAAAATGCAAAATAGAAATTATGTCAAAATTTCGATCGAGACCGAATTTTCATGGTTAATTTCAATAACCAGTGCCCTATTATAACATTCGCAGGTGACATGATTTGGAACAAACCCATAGAAGACATTGCCAAAGCTGCTGCAAAGAAGGTGGTCTCCGACTACTGTGCAAGAAAACTTCTCAAACCTGCCAATTTCTTCTATATCTACAAAGCCATCATCCACCCATGCATGGAGTATTGTTATCACATCAGGGCTGGTGCACTATCTTCTACTCTCTCCCTCTTAGACAAGGTACCAAAAAGAGTTTCTAATCTGATAGGCCCCTCACTATCCATAAATCTCCATCCCCTGTCACATCGCCGAAATGTTGCATCCTTGTTCTTGTTTTACAAGTACTTCTATGGGATGTTCTCCGATTAATTTGCTGCCATAGTGCTACCTCGACGTAAATACACTTGACAAACTCGACAATCAGCTTAACCCCATCTATTCACTGTTGAGATCCCCAGATGCCAGAGAGCCTTCTACTCCAATATCTGTATTCCTCGAGTTGCCGGCCTCTGGAATTCATTCCTGCTCCCTGTTTCCCCGACTTTACTGTCATTCTGAAATTTTAAACTAATGTGAAAACACAGTTTGCTGCATAGCTCCCAATTCATGATGATCACCTAAAATGTCACCCTAATTCTCAGTAACCTCTTACATCTACAGTGGCAACGTGCATTGTTTGGAGTGAACTCAGTAAAAAGAAAAAGTGTGACTTTCACCTTTTCTGGGATTTTTACTTTGTCCTAGATATATCTTAATTAAATGCTGTACGTCAGACCATGGTTTTATTCTGATCAAATTTGGTAACTATTTATCAAGCGATGGGGACAGACAATGGGTAACAGACAAACAAACATACATGCTAATCAACAAACAAACTCGAACGCCAAACAAAGAAATGGCGTAGGTAATAAACATATTGGAAAAAAACTTTTCTAAGAAAAATACGTTCATAGTTTTTGGTAAGGAGTGAATATATTAATATTATCTAAGATCTTAGACGTACATGTTTACAATACAAAATCAGACAGGTCATTTTTGAAATTAAATAATAAAATGTTGTTGACGGACGTACGGCAAATGTGCTGTGTGCAGATGAGCGAGTAATGTGGAAACCTTTCTTGCGGGTCCAGTTGGGCAAGGGCATCTCGTAGGAACGTAGGTACAATGACAATATGACAGCTACACTTGCGGTTCTACAAAAACAATACACATAACATAAAACAAATGATCAATACTAAATAAATGTTTTGACAAAAATACATGTGAATTTATATATATATATATATATATATATATATATATATATATATATATAGTATTAATGTATTAAGATATATTCATAGTAATTAAGTTATACAGAAGCGTCTGCGTTTCGTCCAAGCATTGAATTGTAAGGCTAACGGTTTCTTGCGGAGTTTAAGGCTTTGCGTGGCTTAATTGCCCAAAATCAATACGCAAGAATGTATATATATATATATATATATATATATACACATACATAATATATATATATATATATATATATATATATATATAGATATATATATATATAGAGAGAGAGAGACAGACAGACAGAGAGAGAGAGAGAGACAGAGAGAGAGAGAGAGAGAAATGGTATGTATTTATGTGGCATATTTTTATTGAGGCAAACATTATTATATAACGCGGAGTGTTTTTGCTTGATATAACTTGTTTTTCAATTTTCCGAAAGGTACATTTAGTGTTTCGGTCAAATTGCTGTATGTAAGTTCTGTGTGTTTCTTGTTCCATTTTGTTTTCCTTTTTTTCAAGTACTTTTTATTTGATTCGTCAAATAATTTTCAGGCGGTGTTAGTTTTGCTTTCTTAAAAAATATGTCTTTACTATTGAGTTTTTTTTAAATTATTATAACGGCCAGTAGTTTACAACGTCAAAGGAGCGTCTATAATATTGAGATGTTTCATGAAAGCGTGATTACGTTCTAAGAGTGTGCACGATTTACAAGTTTGATTGCTTCACCGTTTAGAATTTCATTACGTTCTGAGAGCGTTCAGGATTCAACGTATACTTGCTTAATGGCTAAGAATTTGGTAACGATTATTTCTATGCTAGACACTTTAACATGAGACTAGTTTCGTAATTCACATTATTGAGAGTGAGCCGTTTAGTTTATATGTAGAAGGCTTCAAGTATTGTTCATCTTTTGCTGTTGGTATCGTGGTGTATTATTTGAGTATCTTTAACTAGTATGTGTCTATATTGAGAAGGTAAACAGCCATGTTTTTTTAGGTGTTGGAAAATGAAGCTAGCGCCAAAGAGATTCAAGGTTAGTCTTCGAGAAGGTGTTGTGGTAGCGACACCGATTTATGACATATATATATATATATATATATATATATATATATATATATATATATATATATATATATATATATATATATATTGTGTTATAATTAAATAAATTCCAGGAGAAAATCCGGATATGAGAGCTCAATGTAATAAACCGAGCAAGAATAAAATAAAATATATAATCATCGATGCAATAATTTATTTCAACCTTGCGGTATTGTCAAGTATCCAAGTTAAATGATTACATGTTTGAAACTGAGAAAGGGAGAATCACACTCGACAATTCAAATATAGGTAGAGAGAGAGGGAGTGCCAACATACCCAATACACATCCAGAGAGAGAGGGAAAAATTTGAAGCACACCCAATCTATAATTTTATAGGGACGATTTCATGATTCATGACGGAGACGGAAGCCCCTATTTTCCTTAATCAATGGAATTTTAAGAAGAGGCTCTCCTCATAGCATGAAATAAGACAGCAAAAATGTATTTATTTTTAGCATAAATTTGAAAATGTATACAGTTGTGAGCAAACAAAATCAATGAAATTTGCGTAGAAAAATAGTTCTATACTAAAATTTAATTGAATATTTTTTGCTCAATTTGTTTTACATTTTAAAATGTATGCTAAGCAGTAATACATTTTCCACTGATTGTTTCCTCTGATGAAAAAAGTTCCTTTTTTGAAAATCCATGTATTAACGAACATATTTTTTATATTCCTTGTTTGAATACTGGATGTTTCAATTAATATTGTAATTTATTCAATTTATAATTTTATCATTCAATTATTAAAATCGATTATATGCATATATATATATATTTAAAAAAAAAAAAATTTTTTATTAGTCCATTATTGCGACAAAATATATGTTGTTTCATTAGCGTTCATAATGAACGCCAAGTCTTCAAGCGTCAACGGAATCCAAATGTCTAACATTTTTAATTCAACCCCAACCGGAAATTGAAGATGCATAAGAGGGAGGTGGGGACGAAGATGGGGCTCAGCCTATAGCGAGGACTGAGGAGGGGAGGAGACCCAAACATGTGATATTTCAGAAAGTTGAGTGGGGTGATATCTAGTGTCTGGGCCATCGTGACCTCAATTCCAACCGAGGCAGAGGGCAGGGTGGGTTTAATTTAATAATGCGAATAAAATTATAAAGTTATAACTGTCATTTCTGTTGTTATAGGTGATTATCGTGTAGATAAAAATATTTGATAATTTTAATTTAGGTATTAATTGCTACTTTCGCATTCTATTTCAATATAATTATTTATGGCTTTTATAATGAGCTCAGTAACGGTAGTGAATTTTGTTGTGATCATATTTGTTAATTGTAATTATATTATACTAAAATTAATACTAGTGAAATTACTATATAAAAGAAGTGTAATGGTGTTACTATCTTTAGTATTAATAAAAACAATTATAAAAACAATAATAATAATAAAGCCAATAGTACCTACGATAGTCGCAGTGACAATAGTATCAATAATAATAATAATAATAGTAATAATAATAGTAATAATAATAATAATTATTATAATCCTGTTACTTGTGAAGTCATTGGGCGAAATAAGTCTACAAGTGATGGTAAGCTTTTATAGTTCTACTACCAATAATTAAGACTAAGCACCAGTCAATAATTAAGTGTTCAAGATAGTAATCGAAGGATTAAGTAATTGAGATTAGATCATTATAAGTGATATCAGAGTTAATAGCTATCACAGTTATGGGTTTAGGTGGGAAATGATTTTGGTAGAATTGGTAGTATGACTGAGAGGCTTTTGAGGCTGAGAATTATAGGTAATACTTAGAGATTTGATGTTATTGATGGTTTAGTGGGGTGGTTATATATCTATAGATTCATCGAGACTTGTTGGGGGTGGGGTTGGGTGGTAAATTTGGGTGGGTTGGTAGGGGGTTGTAATGTGTTTTGAAGTAGTTTATAATGGGGGGTAATGTAATTATTCATTTTTAAATTTTTTGATTTTTAAATATGTGGGGGGTTGGTGTGGGGTAAAGGTGGGATATGTGGGTAACTAAGGAGGTAGAGTCTACTATGTTTACAGTTGATAGACGTCTCTTGTTTTCTATTTAGGAGTTTATTTCTGTCTTTAAAACGGATAATTTCCAGTTTTTCATTTAAACATAATCTACATGGTGAGTTCATTGATTTGCAGGTGCTAGATTTTTTAAAGATTTTCCACTTAATTATGGGAGTTTTTGTTTTGTTTTTATTTTGTGGTAGTGTAGTGATAATCCAGTTTGGCCAGGATGGTCAGGGTTGTTGAAGGAGAGTTTATGGTTGTAGAATCTTTCCTTGAAGTTGTTACCTGCCAGACCAATATAATAGTTAGTCTGGGATGGTTTTTCGGTTGAGGAGATAGATGTCTAATAGACAACTTGGGTTGATAGGCACTTTTGATTTAGGGGGCAGTTTGATTTATTAGTACAGTTACATGTTCTTCTAGGATTTGAGGTTACTGAGGTGTTTAGTATTTTACTGTTGTGCTTTTTTATGAATTTTTCCAGGTTGTCACCACAACAATAGCTGAGTTTCAGTGTGCTCTTATTAAAAATATTATGGAGTATGTTATTATTAGGGAAATGAGTATTTATTAAGTTCAGGAATTTATTCCCTAATTTGGTTTTAGTTGAATTGTTAAATGAAGGTGTATACCAGATAATTTTCCTATTCCTATTTTTGTTCCTACTAGGGTTATTTTGTGTAGTTGGAATATACTCTATTTTGGTATATTTTTTTAGTGCTTTATCATAAAAGTTTTTATGTTTATTGAATATATCTATATTAGAGGAGTTGTTGCTAATCCTTCGACTAATTGATTCAGGGATGTGTTTACTTACAGATCTAGGGTGGTTAGATAGTGGGTTGACATAAAGGGGGTAGGAATTATCTTTAGCATAGGGCGCATAAGTATCGCTAGTGAGGTTGAGGGTAATATCGAGGAAGTTGACCTGTTTAACATTTGATGTTATTTCAGCCTTTAGTCCTAATCGTTTTATTTCTTTGAGTATTATTTTTTTGATTTGTTCACACTTTTGTCTATTTGTGTTTTTGACATACATTAGGCCATCATCTCTGTAAATCCCGACCGAATCGACTTCGAGATCTTTTGTTAGGTTATATAGTAAGTACAGGACAACCAAGTCTGTCCCCTCGGCAGAGTCAAGCTGAATTTTCATTGAGCACTCTCATAAACCCGTTTTCAACTTCCTTCGGAGTTATACCCCCTGGATATTTGTAACAAGTTATATATATATATATATATATATATATATATATATATATATATATATATATATATATATATATATGTAAGTACATTTTTTAGTACAACAATCTCGTAGGATAAATTCCAAAGGAAACATTTTTTGATAAATGAAACGGGCAGGTGTAAAATGAGAAAATTGCTATCTTTTTCCTTAAGGCCTTATCGAGGAAAACGTCAGAATGATAAATTAAAAACTCAGAAAATCGAATGAGATTAGTGTGGAAAAAAGTTTTATATATATATATATATATATATATATATATATATATATATATATATATATATATATATATATATATATATATATTAGATACTATGAAGGTGAGAATTTCAAGGTAGGAGAAATGCAATGAGACGGTATAAGTTTGTTAATCTTGGATGAATTTATTTCTATTTTAACAATTTTAAATATACAAATATTAAATTGCTGAACACTTAAAGGTTCACAATGGTAGACATTTAATCATTTTGTAGAGCAACAACCTTCCTTTTTTAAAAAAGGAAAACAAAAACATTGATCGGGCGTGTCAGTCGAGGAAAACCAAGATTGACGCCGTTATTCGAAACATGAGATTCGCAGAAAATCGTGACAAAGAGAAGAGAAAGAAACATTAAATTCGATCGTTAAGTCATGTTGTCAATTACCAAGATTAATTAATTTAGTTAATATTTTTAATATTATTATTTAAATTTTTGTATTTTTAATTTTTTAATATTTTTGAATTTTTTATTTAATATTTAGGTGTAAGTGTTGCTATCGTCAATATTGGTTCGAATCAACAAATGGAGAAAAGGGGAAAGAAAAATGAAAATAATGATTAAAGGGAGATTATTAGGATAGTAAAAAGATCAGCGCGAATATGGCTGAAGTTAATGACGGTCAAAGGGGTATAATAAAGTCAAGTTAATTAATGCATAGGCAGATAGAATTAGTCTATCCTATTCCTTCTCATTCTATTTCAATTAAAGACGTAGAGTGTGGGAACAGAAAGTTGTTGAAAGGGGAAACTATTTATGTTAAATAAAAACAACAACGTTTAATTACAATGTTATTTGTTATATTATTGCATAGTAGACGAAACTAATTATGTGTAAGTATAATGTATGGAAACTATGGCATTACTATCTATATGTGGATGGCTTACTCTGTGAATAGGAAGTTGTTGAACTTGTGGGGAAGTGTATCGACAAGTAAGGTGCATAAGGAAATATACGTAGGGGAAGATGGGCGTGGTTTTAGGAAGAGGTAATTGCATTGCTCCTTCCTCAAAATTCTCACCTTCATACTTACTTGTTTACTAGCAATGCTTCAAGTAAACTACCATTTCTTTATATATATATATATAAAAGAGATTGTAGTTTATTTGAAGCATTGCTGGTAAATATAAGTGTAGGTTTGTAATCCGAGGCTGTAGCAATGCGATGTAGTTGCCGGAAGGTGGAGAGGGTCAACAGAAACAAACGAGAAGAGAAAACGAATCTTAAAACGATTTATTAATAGTTCACGTAAACACTGATTAAGTACCAGAATAGTAAATACTGTCAGGTAAATAAAAAGTCTGGCAAAAAGTAATCTTAAATTTTCGAAAAAAAAATTTCATAATCAAAAGACTACAATTAAGGACCGAAAGGGTCGAAAAAACGGGAAAAGCCGGAATCAAACTGTTGAAACCTACACTTATATATATATATATATATATATATATATATATATATATATATATATATATATATATATATATATATATAATATATTGAGATCATCTCTGCTACTATGTGCTCTCAAAGATTTAAGAAACATGTGTACACAATATATTTTGTTGATGTTGTTATTATGAAACATTTTACAGAATAATAATAATGTTTATGTCATAAATTGTGCATTCTTCTAAATTTACATGTATATACACAGACTAACACACACAAAATCCTTTCTGATATAATAGTGTTGTTTATTTGATATTCATAAATATATCATTAAGTCCTACTACAATTAACTTCAGAAAAAATACCATGCTGTCTTTTCTCGACTTTCTACCCAAGACAATTAGCGACTGTGACAAAATAAAACGGCAATACAAATTTATAGAAAAGAGACACCTGTTTTTAGCCTGAGTAAAACTACAGCACCATTGGAATAAAGCTGATTTTAATGACTGTACTCTTTATTTAAATAGTTAATTGTTGGTAATGAATATATTTTTCATATGAAAGGTGTGTGTACTATTTATTGTTAGCCACAATTGTTACACTTCTATCCGTTATATTTAAGAAACGGGTACTCTAATATAATTATACACGTTTATGTGTATTAATATCTATATGTGTATCTAGTGATTACTATTCGTGTAAACCTTATGGGAAATGATTTTGTATATATTGAAGCGAACACAATGATCAACAACATCCAGTTACATTTTTCTTATTATCTTGTTTTCTTATATTTATTTACTAAGGCGTTAACACCTATAATCAGACAGTCAAGAATAAGGGTTAATGAGATGGCTAGATTACTAGGTTAGTTATTAAGAATAGTAGGAGATGATAGAATAACAAAGAATTAATAAATACATTGGAATTACTATGAGATCAGTTTATGGCTAGCATATTGAGGGCAGCAGGGAAGCAATCAAAAGTAATGTGCTCCACAATGGGAAGTTATTGTGATGTAGCCGTGAGGACAACTGGTTTCAAAAGTGAATGTAATATTATATATTTGTAGGTTAAAATAGAGAGCAAAGAAAAAGCATGTCATGAGTTTCGACGGCTCGACTAGATTAATATTAATAACATTAATGATACTAGTGTTTTATGTTATTTTTGGATGATTATCAACGTTATATAAATACTTACGCCAAAGCTACTCCAAGTTGTGGTTCAGAGAATTTGACGACTGTTCGAAATATATAGAAACCAATTAGCAACATCACCGGTACGATGGTCACTGGTCCAATGGCACGGGATAATTTCCCGACTAAACCGGACGCACCTGCAAGAATGTGCAGAGTCGACACTAACATCAGGGAACCTTGTAACTGAAATGAAAAGAAAACGACACACATAGTTTCATTATAATTACACATTTTTTCTTGTATTTGTTTATCAACTATATGCTCCAAAACGACTCGAGAAAATGGCACTATATTCAGCATGAAACCTCGCTTAATTGACATGCATAGAGTATACTAGTGGAAATGTTACAAATTTTATTGTTCTTGCAACTAGTAATACTTAAGCTCATGATAACAACAATAAACACTTAAAGGCTGCAAAACTGTTCAGTATAATAGCACTAAACTTGCCATGAAGAACACATCACATTGCAAGCGTGTGATGCAGATTTGTAAATTATTACTACTAAGCTAAAACTACTATTACAACTAATACAACAATAACTAGTACTGAGAATATAAATTATAATAATAATTATAAACATGAGTTTCAACCATATTTAGTATAGATCATCATTGTCATAACAAGTGTATCATGTTTTGCTCAACGTTATTAGTGCCATTATTATTTGTACTCACTAGGTGTTCCTACACAGATCATCGTCAGTGATTGCTCACCGACAACAACCAGTGATATTTCCTGGAGTCTGAGTGACAACAAGCCTCATATATTTCCAGTATACCTCACCTCTTTTCGATAGTCATCGCAAATAAATTTACAGTATCACAACAGCAGTTCACCATTGATTTCTCGCTGGTAAGGACCATGGTCTTCTCTGGGAATTTGATGATAATAAGCCTCCCCAAGGTCCTAGCAGTCTCTGCACTTCTAGTGGAGGTCTGGTTTGTGCTGTCCCTCCTTGGTATTCTCATTCTCCTTGACCCTA
>OY744523.1:48981096-48993596 GCA_963556195.1 Sepiola atlantica | reverse complement strand
TTCTGTATGGTGATACCTATTTGATATTTTACATTTTTCTAAACAAATTGTCGTGTTAAAATCAAATAAATTGATGAAATCTTTACATGTGTTACAACTGTTGTCGAGTACTTCTTGAATCCTTTTCGATGTGTTGATTAAAAGATCGACTAAAAAGCTGGATAATTTATTACATACATCGACCAGACTTGCAGTTAAAAGAACGCCCCCATTGTTAAAAAAAGACGAGTACAATAAATCTTTAAATAATGTATTTATGTATTTATTCATTTATTTATTTTTATTTTTAAAGTTAAAACTGATTGATTTTGTGTAGTCGAATTATTACGTAGAAGAAAACATGGGGTCTATGCAATAATTTATTTAATAACATGTTTCGCTTTTCGGATTTGAATAAATCGACTCCGGGGTGGCGCCATGGAACTTAATTGAACAACGCTAAACATTTTAAAATATTATTTAATTTAATGTTGTGGTTTAATGTGTATGACTTTAAGTAATTTTATTTAAAAAAAATATCTTCCAGGATGTTATATGTCGGTGTTGTTTACCAAAATGTGTCTTAATTCATGTAAAGGGCAGTTAGATATTTATAGATGCTTGCAGATTGAACGAGAGTTCACAAGATGCATGGTGAAGACGCGAGATAGGGTAGGGTTAGGGTTATGTAGTTATTATCATTTTGGGAGCTACATTCTCGAAAAGGCTTTCAAACTTATCGAACACATTAGTTATTTCTAGTGCTTAGGCGGTTGGAGAAAAGTTGTTCTTGACTACAAGATTCTTAGTTTTATTTATTTTGTAGTAAATAATTAGTTTTATTTCATTATTGTTGTGTGTTGTGGATATACATATATATATATATATATATATGTATATATATATATATATATATATATATATATATATATATATATATATATATATATATATATATATATGTTATAAAGAGAATATTTTGTAAAAATATTTTGAAAACCTGGACAGCGCAAATTATTTATGTTTTTTAAAAGAAATTATTTTCTTCAAAATCGTTTTTTTAAAACTTGAGTACTTTCGGTGATAAGCCCCCTTGTCAGAAGTATAAGCATATTTTTTTCTCTTCTATTTTCGTACAATCATCCCTGACTATCGCAGTCAAGTTGAAATTCGTCTTGATGTTATCGACGATAAATGTTGATATGCCGGTGTGTAAGTAAGGTAGTTGGAAAAGTAACACATTAAAAACGTTGCTGAAATGAAAATAATAAGGAGAATATTTAAAAAAAAATATTTTGAAAACCTGGACGACGCAAATTATTTATGTTTTTAAAAATAAATTATTTATTTACTTTAAAAACCTTTTTTTAAAACTTGAGTACTTTCGGTGCTAAACACCCTTGTCAGAAGTATAAGCATATGTTTTCTCTTCTTTATATATATATATATATATATGTATAATATTCTTTGTTTTTCATTTTGAAATGATATATATATATATATATATATATATATACATATATACATATATATATATATATATATATATATATATATATATATATATATATATATATATATATATGTATATAAAAAATCAATGTAAAAAATATATTTTTATATATTTTCACAATCTATTTTCTATATTTTGACGTTAGGAATATCAAGTTTCCATTATATAGAAGAATAAGTTGTTTTTTTCCAAGAAAGGAGAACAACATTTTCGGCCTTAATCCTTCGGCCTTCATCAGTGTATGTATGTATATATATATATATATATATATATATATATATATATATATATATATATATATATATATACATTGTTGGCATATGTCTGTCTTAAGATACAATTAAGTTTTGCGCCTCAGATCAGTCCGTTTCCAAATTGCAGAATTTACTGTGATTGTGTAAGTTTATACATGACCGGCAAGCTTTTGTTGCACTTTCCACATATGTAGGGTCGTTTCTGGTTGCGATTGCTCTGTTTAAGCCCTTTTGCTCGTCTGTACAGTATTTACTCCCTCTACTGTTAGTCTCTCTTCTCCTCACTCCTCTTAGAGCATGCTCTTACAGCTCTTCTTCAGCAACAGGGTACAGCCTTTCGGATAGCTGCCACCTACTTCCTGTGTAACGCTTGCAAGCATCCTTATAACATCAAACATATATCCTTGCTGGTCTATGGACGGTTTCTAGCTCGCCATAATTAATAGCCTCAGGGACCATCTCATCGTCCATTCCCCTGGCATTGCCAAGCCACCAGAGTTCTAGCCATTATTCTTGACAAAAACTGAAGTGGGCAATAAACACAACAGGGAGCCCCTTATCTTAATACATTATTTCTCAAGTAGACAAATGGAATTCCAAATGGCACATACTTACATATAATACATATTTCTAATCTTATATGTTGTTTCACCTAGCTTTGTTAAATATTACTCACTTGCAGAAAGTATGACATTCGCATGCAGCTAAACATGAAATCCATAAAACATACCGCGCAGTGCATTTTTGCAATATTAGCTTATAGCGGCTCCTTGAATTGTGTTAGGTCGTCGTTGGGTCAGCAGTGCGAACATGCTTAGAATATCAGTCTGATCAAGGACTATCTTTTTTAAGACACGGTCTTGTCATGTTATTCCTTGTATTCTCCTGATTTTACGCAGGCAAAACGTGTTGAGTATGTTCTCTTGGCGGAAGTAGATAGCCAGATATTCACTGCTGTAGAGCAGTGTGCTGAGAACACCCCGGTCTGATACACCTTCATCTCGGTATTGGTGGTCACTATCTTCTTGTTGTAGACTCTCTTCGTCAAGCGAGCCCAGGGTGTTTGCCGCCTTTCCGATACATTTATTGTATTCTACGCCCTAGGAAAGATTACTGGGGATGGTGGAAGTGAAGTATGTGAAGTCATTGGCAGCCTCAAGGTCATGTTTGGGGTACTACTTACATCTTGGTCGAGGATGTAAGTGTTTTTTAGTCTTATAGTCATGCCACACTCACTGCATGCATTCGCAAAGTAGTCATTGAATTTGTTCAATGCTTCTTAAAGGTGTACTGTCAGTACTGCATCATCAGCGAAGAGCATCTCAATGTTAGTAGATCCATCACTTTAGTCTTAGGTCAAAGGCAGGAAAGGTCGAAGGAGCTGTCACTAATTCTGCTAAAGAGGTATTCTCTATAATCCGACTTGTTGAAGGCGTAAGGCAATAGCAGTGAGAAGAACATACCAAAACATGTCTGATCGATTACACACCCTTGTTTCACACGCTCAGTGGTAGGAAATAGGGCAAAAGAAGAGATATCGTACCGTACGGTGTCCTGCATTTCCTCATAAAATATGGGATAATTGTTATGAGCCTGAGAGACATCCAATGTTCGGCAGCAGCGTAACAAGTCCATTTCTGCTGACCAGTTCACAGACCTCGGTGTTGTCGGTGAAGGCGATATACAGCGGTTGTCTCTGTTCGCGCCATTTTCCCTGAAGCTGTTATAGGAAGAATATAATCTCGATTGTTTATCTTTCTACTTTAAACCTACACTGTGCTTCGGCGTATACACGCCCTGCAAACAAATCTGGGTCATATAAGAGATTCTGGGTAGCGGTAGTACCTTTCAAGTCAGGCTGGCTGAATCCTACAGTGTATGGTGGATGGCGTTACTAGTTTTCCATAATTTCCTAAAGATGTCATATGTTAGCTCCAAGCGTCACACCCCGGCAAACCGCTTCCGCTTGCGGGCTAACCATATGAGGGTGTAATGTGTTTACACGGCACCACTGGGCATATAAATGCCTTTGACGCAGGTTACCGGCCATGGTACAAGATTTCTAAGAAGAATTTCAATAGTAGCATGAAACTAGCCATTGGATTATAACCCTACTGCGTTGTGGATATCTTCGCGAAGAGAAAATACTGCAGGACTAAACCCAGTCACTAAATCCGGAGTGGAGTCCCTAAGGCGGGCAGATATTACAATTCATTCCAGCAGCTTCTGCAGCCAAGTTTGCCAAATGTATTGGTCAGCTCTTTTTTGGATCCCATCAGTCAACTCGAGAAAAGAATTCTGATATCTGGTGATATAAATTACGCAGGCTTGCTTACTGGAGATGTCATTTAAGTACCGCTTTTTGCAGCGTCAGAAACAACACAGTTGACAGCAATTCCGGTTGTCGACGACGGTGGGAAGGACCATCGAAGTCCCACTAGTCTGCTACCGCCCGACCCAAGCTGGGCATCCCAAGACAGAAATGTGAAAGCAAGTACACATTCCGCCTGCTTTAATGAGTGATTAAAGCTAAGGAAAACATTACAAAAAGAATGAACATCGTTAACAAAACAACCGAAGAAAAACAAAGCCACCAATCCTGCGATTAACAAGCTGAAATGCCAGGAAAATGTGCCCTGGTATCTCAGACTATAATCGAGCGGGTGCAACATCGATGTAGCTGCACTGTAAGAAACACGGCTCACATAAAGCGGTAGATTCATAGAACAGAACTATACGTTTTTCTTGCATGGACAGGGTTCCGAAGCAACCAAGGATGCATTGCGTGTGATTTGCAGTGAAAAATTCCATACTCAGAACTGTGGAGCCACCATTTAGTGGCACATCACGAATCATGTCCCTCTACCTGTCAGCATCATCGATAACTCGTTTTCTACCGCATCGAACTGGTTCTATCTGAACAGGCTGTTTGAAGTACTGCCTTTCTGACCAAAAATACAGAAAACATTTATGTTATTGTTTCTAGCTTCTCCCTATGCAAAACTCAATCATATTCTACAAAGCCAAAAACACAACCAACATTTTTCCTCTACAAAACAACAAAACCAAACACTATGGATAATTGTTGAAGATATAAACAACTCGAAGTATACCACCTTTAACTTAACAATCGGATTTGTCATTAAATAACTCGAAAAGGCTTGATATGTCGTAACACAAAACAAGCAGACCGAACAACATGAATAATATTTGAAGACATAAAGTACGTGAAGCATAACAAACTTTTACCAAAATGACCTGATTTGGCATTAAATAACTCGAAAAGGGATGATATGCCGTAAAACAAACAACCAAAACAACAATCTACCCCATCGGAAAATGTATTTTCTTTGTCGTTCTATGTGCCTAGCGTCAGACAGAATTTACACATACAGTGCTTATTTCCAAGGGCGTCCCGCCTGTGGAAGACATTGCCTTGGAACGGCTTCCCTTCTTATTATAACTTGGTCAACTCCAAGTCAAATGTCAACAGATACTTGTTAAAAACTGACACATAAATAATAAATTCATACCATTGATAAATGTAAGTTCTCTCATAGTTTTCGTCGTCTTTCAACTGGCGATCATTCTAGTCGCATTAACGCTGCCTCTTAACCTTAATAGGCAGTGGCTTAATAGTGTCAAATTTTTTATGCTTCATCCTTCTGAAATAATTTCGATAGACTGACATTTTAAAAGTACACTTGCCTCTTATGTAACTTTATAAAACACGTCAGCAAGAATGTTCATAGTATTTGAATATTAAAGTAATACACATCCACTAACAATCCTTGAAGTCTTATATATAAAATCCGCCCGAACTAGTTTTAATTACATTATTTATTTCAATCTACTACCAACATATAAAGTGTATTTAACAGCTAAATATATACTACTAATTAAAACCTTCGAAGGTACACAATTTTACCGCCAAATCTACTCACATGACTCCCGAAGATCTGTGATCAGACTGAAAATACTTGGAATTATACCAGTGGCGAATTATCTAACCGGGGACAATGACGCTTATTTCGACTAGCAGTTTTGTGGCTTCGTTCCTAGAGTTTTAGACCGAGTCACTGGTTTCGTTGTTTCGAATTTCGCTAGGACTAGCTAAATTGATCAATTATAGATGCGAGGAAACACTTGTCTGTTGATATATACACATGTGTAGGTAGACATGAACTTTAATTCCCATGTAATCACGTGTGGCCGTCAAATAATTAGAAAATAAAACGTAATCCAGAATGTCCGTCGATCGTCGTCTATTTTGAGTATTGATTTACTCCTCTCCAGGAGTCAGGCACAAGGCCAGTTTTTTTTTATCTTACTCCCACAAGTAAGATGTGACCCAAGGTCGGGTCGAGAAAGTAGGATTTGAAAAGCCAGGGCCCGAGAGGTTAGCACTCTGACCATTAAAAATTGCCTGGGCAGCCCCGTTGGTATTCCCCGGTAGGGACGCCTCAGGCAGTAAGCAATAAACTTACTCCTCCCCAAAGAAGGGAGGCGAAGCCTGGGAGGGTGGACCTCCTAGAACTGCACAGGACAGACCCATACTCCGGCGTAAATCAAGCCTCGAAGGCCAAGACAATACCAGTCTATGGAGTGCAGTATCCATCGGAACAGATACTACACTTTGATCTTAGCCAAAAGGCCAAGCAAAATAAGTTTTTTTTAGTAAAGTTGGTTCTATTTTAAAATTCTCACAACAAATCATGTATTTGTTATTTATGTTGTTATTTAAATAATAATTTGTTTTAAAAATCTTCAAAAGTAATTCAAAAACAAATTTTTTGATGTTAATCTTGGATTTTGAAATTGTATTTAGTGAACTCGGGATACGATACTGAGATTTATATCTTTTTTATACATTCATGAAATAATAGATTCGAGTAAAAATGTTCAACTAGTGATATGATGATTTAATGTTAATTGATGCTAGATTTAGTAAATAAAAACTGAAAAATAAAGTAAAAACTACAATTAATGTCTACAATTAACGATCGTTCCTGAATGGAAGACAATCACGTTGATATCATTTTTATTAGAGATTCTATCAATTTTTGTAATAAAATTTCGTAAAAGTTTATTAAATCTGTAAAACACTTGTTTCATTATTTCTCATTTTTTTCGATTAGTATTAAACATACGATTATTTCATAAGTGAATATGCCAAAATTAAGAAAAACATCCGAATTACATCGTAACCCATTTTTTCTTCACCGTTAGTTGCATACTGAGAATTATAAAAGTGTATGAACATTTCTCGTCCCATTTGGTATGCTGGTAAGAATGTTCGATTATGGGCCGGGATACCAGTGTTCTATCCTCGGTCGAGTCATACCAAAGAATTACAAATGTTATTTGTGGCTCCTCGTTAAACTTTAGCATTCTTAGGTTAAATCAAGGATAAGTGGAGTGATCATGGGAAAAGAGTGCCAGTCTCCCCTACATCTCAGTGGTGCCTTCCTTTACATTTCGGTTTAGAAATTAATGAAAAGGGATTATTCGCGTCGCCCTCAACTATTGTTGAAAACTATGCTTCATTTATACAGTTTTTTTGTTGTAACACGTGACCTCAATCAATCTTCTACTCAAGTAGCTTCTTACCTCGTACTGCTGGCCTCTGGAACTCTCTCCCTGCCCCCTGTTTCCCCGACAGAACAGACATGCAGAAATGTAAAACTAATGCAAACAGACATCTCGCTGCGCAGATCCCAAGTTAGGTTGACCCCCCCTTCCTTCTCCCCTTTTCCTTTCTCAGTAGCCCCTTACGGCTACAGTGACGGCCTGCTTTGTTTGGGGTGAACTATGTTAAAAAAAATCTCTCCACTTTGTTATTGCACTAAACTTCACCGTTGAGACTTAAAATGGAAAAAAAATATAACAAATATTAGCTGACACCGTTTATTAGTCCTGAATAAAAAACATTTCTCCAATAATGTGAATCTTCATTTTTATATTAAAAAAGCCCTTCCACAAATCTTTCAAATGAGTATTGATTATTAACATGAATAAAGTACTGCAAACCTCATGAAAATTATGGTGCGCTGTAAAATGCCTGGCCCCACCTCTGTGTAGGAACCTACTGTTTTTCTGTGATCACTAGTATTAAAAGCATGTAAATAAACATTAAGCACAAAGGTTGGTGGATTTTGAGCAAAAACTAGGATGAACTTGTCGATATTTTTAAAAAAATAAAAATTGGTCGATGTTGGGGGAAAACATAGTTTTTCTCAGAATTCTGACTCTGTCGGTTTTCTGCGTTTTGGGCTATACAACTTCATGAAACATTTATTTGGAATTATAATGAACCCGTTTTTAGAAAATTAGTGACATGAATATAAATTCCAAAACGATATAAAAACAGTGCTGGATTCCACGCACATCGTCTACTATAACCAATGTTCTACCAATGTTCTACGTTATTTCGACACCTAGAGTGCTCCAAGAAATGCTATTTAATGGTCACAGAAAATCCCGGACATTTTTGCCCAAATGATACTTGAAAATTACTGAGACAGAACTCAAGGTATCAAAATAACATAGTGCATTGTTCGGCTTCTTTGCTTGGACTGTTTAAACACTTTACATCATTTAGATTTGATAAAATATTTTCCCCATAGTTCCAATCGTGTTTGATCTGTTTCTGGACTTACATGTTTTACATGTCTTTTTTGTTATAATCTTTTTTAATTTTTTCAAAACTTTTTCATTTTCTAAAATATACACCTCTAACAATTAACAAATATTTTCGTTTGATTGGTCAAACCTTCTGACGCTAAGAGCGTTATCTATGGTTTAAAGGTCATTTTGTATTTCTTCGCTGTTTGAAGACTTGATGAGTTAATAAACTTGTCCACTATGCAAATTGTATCGATTTCACAACTTTACTATTTATTTCAATCTACTACCAACATATAAAGTGTATTTAACAGCTAAATATATACTACTAATTAAGACGTTCGGAGTTACACTATTTTTCCGCCAAATATATATATATATATATATATATATATATAATTATATATATATATACATACATTAAGTTAACTTTTTTTATACAAACATTATTGGTTACATATGTGCATACATGTTTCGGTTGTACTCTTCACAGAGAGTCAACCTCTTCAGAGAGACAGAGAACACTTATCTGTCTTCTTTGGTCTGAAGAGGTTGACTCTCTGTGAAGAGTACAACCGAAACATGTATGCACATATGTAACCAATAATGTCTTTTTAAATAAAAGTAAATACTTAAAAACTGTCTATTTGTGATTTAAGGGAGGGCCTGTGGACGAGTGGTTAAAGCACTTGTCTTTGGGCTGGACGACCAGGGTTCGATCCCACTCACGGCATGCGATTTTTCGGGTCTGAAAACTCCCTCTGTCCACTCTAGCAGTAAATGGGTACCTGACTAAAAACTCAGGGAAGGTTCTAGACACGGTGATTCTTAACTTGGGCAGTGTGCGATGTCGGCAACGACATTCGTGCGCGTCCAGGCTATGCGACCTTTACCTTTTACTAGTAATTTAGCATATTTTATGAACAATAGAACTTCAACGGATTTACATCTACAAAAACTAATACAATATGGGTACCATATATATATATATATATATATATATATATATATATATATATATATATATATATATATATGAGTATATGAAAGGATAAAAATAATCCGACGGTATGAAATTAAAAATGGAAAAGCGGAAGACCTTTTCGCTCAACGTTTCGCCCGAATTTCACGTGGGCTTTGTCAAGAGCGGACGAAGAATACAAAAATGACAAAAGACGAGAAAGTCTGTAAATTATGGGGAATATATATAGTGGTTGGGTTCATGTTGAGATAAAGGGTATGCAAATAAAAAAAATTAATAAATAAAAAAAAATAAATTAAAAAAAAAAAAAAAAAAAAATAAATAAAATATAAAAAAAAAAAAGTAAAAATAAAAAAATAAATAAATAAATAAGTAAATAAAAAATAAAAAATAGAAATAAATATATATATATATGCACATAAATGTGATCGAAACATATATATAACACATATACATACATAAATATCAAATATACATAGAAGTAGCATTGGAAAAGAAGAGGAGAAAATAAAGAACAGAAAGGGGTCCAAAAGATATTTAATTTGATTCCCTGAGCTTTAAATTAAATATCCTTTGGACCCCTTTCTGCTCTTTATTTTCTCCTCTTCTTTTCCAATGCTACTTCTATGTATATTTGATATTTATGTATGTATATGTGTTATATATATGTTTCGATCACATTTATGTGCATATATATATATATATTTATTTCTATTTTTTATTTTTTATTTACTTATTTATTTATTTATTTATTTATTTTATTTTATTTTTTTTTTTATTTTTATTTATTTTTTTATTTTATTTTATTTTTTATTTTATTTGCATACCCTTTATCTCAACATGAACCCAACCACTATATATATTCCCCATAATTTACAGACTTTCTCGTCTTTTGTCATTTTTGTATTCTTCGTCCGCTCTTGACAAAGCCCACGTGAAATTCGGGCGAAACGTTGAGCGAAAAGGTCTTCCGCTTTTCCATTTTTAATTTCATATATATATATATATTCTTTGTAGAGATGAAAAATATTTCTCAGAAATATAGATACTTATAAAACTCTTTCTGTAAATAATAGTATTACCTCTTCAAAAATGCATGACCACAACACGTTAGTATTTCAGTGTAGCGTATATTATATATATAAATAAATAGATAGTGAGGAAGAGAGGGGAGAGAAACACAGTGACAGTGATATGGGAAGAGAATGGTTATTATTAGATTGATTGATATATGGGTAAATAATATCTCGATAAGGAAATAAATATGACAAAAAAAAGCCATACCGATTGTATCTTGCTATGTATCACTTCTCGAGGAATGTCCGTCATATTGCTGGAAATTACAGGAAGACCGGTCTGATTAAACGCTGTAAATTAAATAAACGCAATAATTCATATAATTATACGCCAAAGCAATTTCATTATCTTACATACGTTAGCATTTTTCAACCGTGGATCGCCTGTAATTTTTTACATTTTAAAAATAAAATGCACGTTCTTCATTTTTCAGGCTAGAATCAAATTTTGATATCTTTTCTGTCCAAAGATTGTACAATATCATTGTAGGGTCTTCGTTCGCACCGGACGCCCATGCGATGTAAATGTGTTACACACTCATACGAACGTTTAAAGATAGACCCCCATGACCACATATATTCATAAATTATATTTACCAGAGTATATATAGATAAGTATGCTACAGTTTGAACAACATTGGTGCAATGATATCATTGTGTCTCAGTATTTACGCCTAAGGTGTAAATATTAAAATAGTGTTTTAATTATTACGTATTTCTATTAAATATGTTTGTGTTGAGTATTGATTTTATTCATGAAAATACGTAATTACATTATAAAGAGAGAATGTAAATATTGTTTATTCATAATCAGCCGTCGTACGATACATTGGCCGGTAATTGTTTGGTTGTCTTCTCAAAATTATGTAAAACACACTTAAAGCGTAATTGAAAACCGTTGGAATACCTTACCCATAATGAATTAAATTTCGTAATTAAATTATTGTTATAGAGAATATTTAAGATATCATTTGTAGGAAGAATAGCATAAATTATATTAAAATAACAATTCTTACTCATGATTGGTAGGGATGGACTAAATTATTTTCAAAATGTTCAATGTTCTAATCCGTGTTTATTTGCTTAGAACTTAAAAGGTAGCGTAATAAAATCTTTTATAAAGTTCAAATTAATTATTTTCTTTCCGATAGGTGTAGAATAGTAGTTGTCGACTAGAAAAAAGTTCGAATCACGTAG
The DNA here is from genome assembly GCA_963556195.1 of Sepiola atlantica. Taxonomy (NCBI): domain Eukaryota; kingdom Metazoa; phylum Mollusca; class Cephalopoda; order Sepiida; family Sepiolidae; genus Sepiola; species Sepiola atlantica. Next base: position 48,981,971 of record OY744523.1, on the reverse strand, counting down.
CATTAACGCCGCTTGCCTCAAGGATACATTCTATTCCCAAACACCTCCATGATCTTCATAAATAATGTTTGAAATCTTATTCCGAGACTATTCGTTCGCATCTATACAGAAGCCATAACTATTTCTGGCAGCATTTCGAAGAGCATTAATGATTAAGATCTTTCTGACTCTCTCTTTCTCTCTTTTTGTCTTCCGAGGTTGATCACGTGATGCAATGGGGGGAAATACTTATTTTAACTTTTAAGGCCTTTAAAACAAAGCTTGTCTATTTTCACCACAAAAAACTTTGATTCTCGCCAGTCCAAATACATGTCTCTCTCTCTCATCGAGGAAGACTCCTTCTTTGATAAGCTTCCATGACTGTCTTTCAACCTAGACCTGAAATGGAAGACTCACATCAAGTATGTTACTAAGTTTGCTGAAAAAATGGTTAAATACTTCTACCGCTCCAGAAAGTACCTCACTTCTGGCACAATCTTCTACCTAAATAACAACCAGATACGTCCTCAGATGGAGCACTGCTACCATATAAAATCAGGTACCGCTCGGGGCACTCTTTCTTGTATTGACCAAGTACAAATCCGATTTTGCAATCTAGTATGATCTTCTCGTCCCTACAACCTTTTCTTAACTCAGAAAAGATGCTGCTAGCCTCTCTCTATTGTATCGCTATGCTTAGGATAGGTGCGCGACTAAACTTAAACCCCTGCCTCCCTCATATAAATCAGTTACATGAAGAACTCGTATATCTATAATCATAGCAAATAAGTGTCCTTTCTCTCTCTCTCTCTCTCTCTCTCTCTCTCTCTCTCTCTCTCTCTATCTCTCTCTATACTAAAAGTCAAACGTTTATTTTCTATAACATCCCATCTGGG
>OY744523.1:48926096-48976096 GCA_963556195.1 Sepiola atlantica | reverse complement strand
TTTGCAAAAAGCAAAAAGGAACAAGAAAAGCATAAATATGACTAGAATCTTCAGCCAGGACATGCAAATGGAATTTGGAATGGAAAAGTGCGCACTACTACAAATAAAAAGAGAAAACTGGAGACAACAGAGGGCATGAAACTCCCCAACCAAGAGGAAATGAGGGCGCTAGGCGAACAGGATAGCAACAAATATCTTGGAGTTCTGGAAGCAGACACCATCAAATCTACAGAAATGAAAGAGAAGATTTGAAAAGAAAATTTACGAACAACAAAAAAACTTCTAGAAACGAAATTATGTAGCAAGAATCTAGTAACAGGAATAAACACCCGGGTAGTAGCACTAATAAGATACTCTGCGCCATTCATAGGCTGAACCAAAGAAGAACTCAGGCACCTGGAGCAGGGGACTAGAAAATTAATGACCATGCACAATTCACTACATCCAAAAGACGATATAGACTGACTTTACATGAAAAGAAACGATGGGGAAGAGGACTGGTAGGTATAGAAGATTGTGTTGAAGACTCAAAAAACGAGCTGGAAAAATACATAACTGAACACATGGAAATCCTTACCACAGCAGCAAGAGACACCGTTTCAACGAACAACTCGGTAAGCACCGAAACCAGAAAGAAAACGACAAGAAAAGTGGGAAGAAAAACAACTACATGGACACTTCAGAAGACTGCAAAGAGGAAAAACCAACGAAAATAGCTGGGCATGGCTAAGAAAAGGACACTCGAACCGATAAACGGAATCTTTACTGATGGCTGCACAGAACAATTGGATTAGGACCAACTACATTAAAGCTAAAATAGATAAAACCCAGGAAAACAGTAAATGCATACTGTGTTGACAAAGAGACGAATCAGTAAATCATATAATAAGTGAATGTAGCAAACTAGCCCAAAAAGAATACAAGAACAGACATGACTGTGTGGGAAAAGCAGTACACTGGGAACTGTGTAAACAATTGAATTTCGAATACGCAGACAACCATGAACCAGAAACAATACTGGAAAACGAAAAAACACAAACTTATCTGGGATATGGATATATAAACAGACAAAATCATACAAGCAAGGAGACCGGATGCTATAATAATCAACAAGAAGGAACAGTCTTGCAAAATCGTAGACTTCGCCGTTCCAGCAGCCATAGAGTGAAAATCAAAGAAACGGAAAAATGAAGCAAATACACGGAACTAGCCAGAGAACTGAAAAGAATATGGAGCATGAAGAAAGTCAGTATCATACCAATAATCGTAGGAACACTAGGAACAATCTAAAAAACCTGGGAAAAAGAAAGAGATAAATTGGAATCAAAGGGATCATTGGAACTATACAAAAGACAGCAATGATGAAAACAGTGGCTGTTAAGAAAAATCATTGAATGCGGAAAATCACCCGCATAAGCTACGAAGGGTCACACGGAATCTACTACAGGAAGAAAACAAAACCACAGAAAGAACACATCACACACAAAGAAACAGAAAATGCAAGGAACATCGCTTGATAAGCTGCCCCCCCAATAAATTACACCAGCCTCAACTGACACGACACAAAAATGAACCAATGAACAACAATCGCAAGTAACACCATCAGCTCCCCCAATAAATAAATAAATAAATAAATAAATAAATAAAAAATAATCAGCTCCCCCCCGCCCCCCCCCCCCCAAAAAAAAAATGAATAACCCCACACAACATATTTGCATAGGGTCAAGGAGGATGAGAAGACCGAGGAGGGACATTACAAACCAGACCTCCACTGGAAGTGCAGAGACTGCTGGGACCTTGGGGAGGCTTATTACCACCCAAATCCCAGAAAAGACCAATGGTCCTTACCAGCGAGAAATCAATGGTAAACGGCTGTTGTGATACTGCAAGTTTATTTGCGGTGGCTATCGAAAAGAGAGATGGAGAATACTGGAAATCTGGGGAGACATGTTGCTACTCAGACTCCAGGGAATACCACCGGTTGTCGGTGAGCAATCACTGATGATCTGTGTGAGAACTTCTAGTGAGTAAATAATAATAATAATAATAATAATAATAATAATAATGAAATGTATAAACATTAAAAAAATATTGTGAATATATAATTATTTAAAAATATAAAAATAATAAGGACGAAAAATACCAATATATATCAAATAAATTTACATAGGTAAAATTAATAAGATAATTCATTTGAATCGGTAGGAATATAGTGTACTGGTATTATTTGAGAAATATAATGATAAAGGAACTGGTAAAAATACAGTGAGTGTATTCAACTTTTGTTTTAAATTAGTTTAGAAGATACATACAAAAATAGGGATTAGCTGTCCCGACTTGGTCTTGTACGACTAACCGAAAGTGCGTTGTGCTGTGTTTACGTTTGTAATACATTCATGTGTCTTTAGTATGATTGTTGAACATTTGTTTCAGGATAAAAAAGTGTCGCTAAGGGGATAGTCGCTTTCCCAGTAGGCTTCCAGGGGTGTCTTCGACCGACCTCTATTCATCCCATCACTGTTTGAATCGCAAAATATAGCCTCTGCATAGTGAATCACCGTTCGTGTGCGGTGAACAGTAACATCCTTCCCGAGGTTACCCTGTTACTATGTATGGCCATAGACAACACGGCGGATCTAGAAGAAACAACCTTAACTAAAATGTTTCTATTCCACGCGTAGCAGTAGTTTTAGTTGCGCTCATCGAAAAACTGTTTGATTACGTCTGATAACAACATGGATCCGCAGATGATCATATATATCTGACAATGAGGAGGCTTGTACCATGGACTGTATAAAGGTATGGCGTGCAGCATATACAATATGCCTTAAGCTAAAACTAAACTAAATCAATTGATGAACGTCCCAAGCAAAAGAAAGAATAATTATTTTATTTCAAAAAATTGATTAACAATGGTTCTCTTTAGAAAAAAAAACACATTTTTTTAATAACAGTTGTTTAGCTATGGTTTGTTTGTTCTTTATTTTTATATATGTATTTTACTTTTATTTTCTTCGTCTAAACTTATCGTCTGTCAGTCTTCTATTTATCGCATTCGCAGTTTTTGCCTCGTAAACTCTCGGGTGCTTTCGACCCCTGCCACAACGTTGATGACACGAAGTCACGGAAACGCTGTGTGTTCTCTGTAAGAGTTCCAGTTTAGGAGTGAATCACTTACTTAAAAATATATGAACATATAAATAATTTTATATTAATTGAGCACACGGTTTATTTTTTATTTTTAAAGATTTATTTTTATTTCAAATACACCTAACATGTATAAATGTTATTATTACATGTATCCAGTACTATTGCATTCTTTGTATGCTTTATATTTCTCGTAGAGGGGGGTCGGCGTGGTTATAATCTCCGGAGATATGTGTGTAATGTTCCCTATACCTACTTCCTCTTAAGTACTTAACTATCCTAACACGTACGTTGAATTGTTAAGTTTAATTACCGAGAATAACATTTCTTTTACACGCCGTCTAATTTCGAAGTAGGCATTTTCTTACTACATAAACCAATATATTTTGTAGACAATCTTCATACAAAGGGTTATCATCCACGAGGAGCAACCGGGCAAAGTCACATAACTTTTATAATGTTAGAACATTTTTTTTTAGAAATAGATAAAACATTATATTAAAATAATGTTATTTTCAGCGATAATGTACACACCCATGAGTGTTTCTATTCTGTAGTTTAGTATCCGGGCTTTTACAATTCTAATCGGAATAAAAATAACTGCATCTTCAATGTAACTTGAAATGGTTCCAGCACTATTTTTGTCTTTTCTCTATTTTATTTTCCCGCTATTGTTCCTTTCTCTCAGGTTGCCATAAAACAAGGGCCTGCATTACGGCCAATAAAAAGTATTTCTTCCTCTTTATGTTTTGTTTTGTGAATACATTTGTGCGCTCGGATATATTTAAAGACAGGATCCTTATTCTTAAGAGAGATATCAAAAGCTAATGAACATTTTGTTTTCATTTTTGTCAGTACATGCTTTGTAATATTCATTTTATTTTCGACGACCATTTTTATTTTTGGATATTTTGTGGGACTGGAACGAAATAAAAATGATAAATATTTTAGTAGTTTTAAACCAAGTAAAAAATAAGCATGCTCAGTTTATGTACTTATCTAGAAAAAAATAAATAAACGTATATATATATATATATATATATATATATATATATATATATACACACACATATATATATATATATATATATGTATATATATATATACATACATACATTTATATATATACATACATACATATATATATACATGCATATATATACATATATACATACATATATATATACATACATATATATACATATATATATATATACATACATATATATACATGCATATACATATACATACATATGTATATACATACATATATATATATATATGTAGTAAGTTATGAAAATATATTTATGGCAATTAAGCTACGCAGAAGTTCCCGCGTTTCATCCCCGGTGGTATCGTCAGGCTAAAGTGACGGAGTTAGTTTTGCCGGGTGTTTTTATAACACGACTTGCTAGTTAACCAATCAGATTCTTTGTTGTTCTCTTGTCTAATCGTTAGGCTTCTCACGACAAAATGTTCTGTTGATTTTACTTCCTATTTCCTATACAATTGTTCTGTTTTCTACGTGATGATTCATCCCGGTTTCTTTGTAGTTGTCTTAGCTAATCTTAGGGCTTTTCATGAGCAAAGGTTCGGTAGATTTTACTTCATATTTCCTATTATATTGTTCTATTTTCTATTAAGTGGCCTATCCCTGTTTCCTTGTTGTATCAATATAATGGGTGACCTTATTTTAACACGTGGTCTTTTGTATTTCTATTTTAGGTTTTAGTTTTCAAGTTTTTAGGTTTTAGTTTTGTTTTGTTTTTGTATACTTATTTGTCTGTTTACTTATTTACTTTTTATGTATTGTTAGCCTAAGGTAAATGTTTTTTTCACAGGTAGCTGTTTGCTATCTCACTTCTACCGTTTAATAGATCCAGTACATAGTTTGACAATTTATCTTATTCCCAGAAATTACAGATAATTAATATTTTCTCTTTTACATCAGATTAAGACGAACACACTCTTGTAATATAATAAAAATCTGTCAAAACTCTGTACATTAACTAAAAATTATTATTTTAAAATTATATATATATATATATATATATATATATATATATATATATATATATATATAACAGGAAATACGGTAGAACACATGATAGAAAATGGTGTTAGATTTTATATATTATCTCTATCACATAAAATCAACGATGTATAAATGTAAAGATTATTTTAATTATCCAGAGTAGCACAACGTAATAAATCGTTTAGTCTTAAATATGAGACAATGTAGAGCGAACCCTTTAGATGCAGTCGCAATCCTCAGAACTGCAAACCCCAGAAGCTTAGTACAAATGAATTGACATGGTCTGATTATTCTTCTTTATGTCAGGTACATAAAGTCGTTCAACATTTAAAATAAATACAGCAAAAATAATAATGAACGCTTGTTATGTTGTCTATAAAAAGCGGAATAACAGAATGCGAAAAAAGCTAAAAAACAAAAACAAAATCAAAGTGGATAATTTCAAATCACATGAAATACGGAGAAGGAAAGGTAATCAATAATTTATTACTTATTTTGAAAATTTATATTAAGCAGATTTTTAATTACGAATATTTTAGTTTTATTTAAAGACACTTGAAACAATACAAAAATAAAGTTCAATTATAATTTATATTAAGATTAGTTATGAGGATATAAATCAGAATGTTTCGTGCGATTTATTTCTTGGCTTAATTCAAAGAAGTTAAAGGTACTTCAATCGAAGTTCTCAGAAATAAAGGATCCCCTTTCCTTGGGCTAACACTTGATCTATGTATGATATACATAGATATTCGAGTGTTTCATTAAAGTGCTTGATTACCTCTCAAGCGTGGAGTCTGTAAGAATTTAAGAGCATTACATTTCCTCTCCCCCAATTGACTAGTTAATTATGTTAATGTATACATTTCTTTTTGTCTCTTAGTCTTACAAGATTCCAAGACAAGAATACTTCGTGTCTGGTGGAGTATCCAGCTAAGTATTGTTACTTGAGATAACATATCTAAGAGAAGGTGCACCATTCCTCGTATCGGCGTATAGCCAAACCAAGGAGATCTTATTTAACCTTCAAATACTATGCTATTTTGAATACTTGGTCAGGGTTTATTTGAAGAATGAAGTATCTTAATGCCAGGGTTTCCTGACAAACCCTTTAACATGTGGAGACCGAATACACTTGATAATGTGTCTAGTAAGGAATTCAAACTCACCTGTCTAGAATGTAATTCAAACTCATCAAAAACATTATGTGATATAGATGCTAAAAAAGTGTAATTCTCTAATGACGTAGTAAAAATTATATTTCATTATTATAATTATTCAAATGCCTATATATCCATATATTAAGGGTATAGTTATTAAAATAAATTACAGATAATATAGTGTGTAGGAGAGTAGGAGAAGGACAATATATGCGATATGGCTGTAGAGGAAAAGGAAAAGAAAGTTAGAAAACTTTTAATAAAATTAGTATATATTAGGCCATTGTATAGGACAGAAAATGTAATTATTAAAACTAGTGTTAAAGAAAATTCTCAGATTAACCGGAGTGAAAAAATGTAGAAATGAATCATAATTATCAGAACTATAGTCAATCCATAAAATGAAGTCTATGTAAAAGATATGGTACCCCAATAAAGGATAGTAGGGGGTAAGGGTCTCTATTTAGGTCAGAAAATGTCAATTTAATCACATAGACGAATGTAAAACTTTAGAAGAAAAGTATATGGGTCAATGGCGTGAGTTTAATATAGACACACAATTGGAAAATCTATAGGAGAAGCTTTTAATACACGTACAAATATAGTAACATTACAATTCAATTATAAGATTACCCAAGGGTTTACCATAGTTACGGTAAGATTACATAGATATAAAACTTATAAAGACGTAGATAATATACGCCCGAATGAATTATGTGAAGCAAGTGATATCATACTTATCATAACAGGGTCAACGACAATAAGAGATATATAATTATGATGTTAAAAAATAGGGGAAAGAAGTGTGGTCTAGTGTTAGGATCATGAGAAATAATAAAATTACAGAACCATGTGGCGATTTAAAATAAGAGTTTAAATGTAATGGTCGATACATCGAAGTCAAGATGAATCATGCGGTATTTCTCTATCACCCTGAAGTGGTCCTATGTACATTTTCTTTTATGTCTAAATTTATATTTATATTTATTTATATATATTTATTTATTTATATATATTTATATTCATATTTATATTACTATTTTTTCACTAGTATTGTTGATAAAGATAGTCTAATATTTTATTATGATACGATATTTGGTGATGCATAAAGTACAAACTTTGTATTCAGATTTTCAGTAGGTAGATTTTATTTAAAAAAAAAAAAAACTTATTAAATATACATATCATATCTCTGCTAGTGATGTATGGTATATTTTTTTATTTGGATTTCTAAATATGCTTGCAGGTGATATATTCGTTTTTTGATAAGAGAGTAAGGCGATTCAACAGATGCATATTTTTATACATGGGGAGGGAAGTATTACTATCAATATTATTATTATTATTATTATTATTATTATTATTATTATTATTATTATTATTATTATTATTATTATTATTATTGTAATAATTGTTAATATTAATATGATTATTGTTGTCAAGAATAAAATGATGTTGCAAAGCTGTTAGGATATGAGTTGCAAAGCTGCCAGTTAGAATATATCTAATCTCAGGTAGATACAACATCGCATGATAAAATCGCATTACGTTGAGCAACATTTTAAAATACTTAACGTAATGCTATTTTATTTTGTGATGACACTCCGGCGTCGCTGAATTTAAATTGTCAACATCTTTCCTCGAACAATGAAGAACCTTTCCCTGTGCGTTTCTTTGTCGTCTTTTTAAGATTCTCTTTTTTCGACAGCTTTTCTGTTCATTTGCTTTGGACACCTGAGGAACATTCGATGAAGAATCGGAAACGTACATAATACATATTTATTAGTTTGTTTGATTTTGATATAAAAAAAACGTCACGAAAATATTTTTAAAGCTATGATTAAACATGCGAATACTGTTATTGTTAACAATGTTTGCATGAATATATGTACACCCCCCCCCACATATATATATATATATATATATATATATATATAGATAGATATATACAAAATCTGAACACTGCGAAACGGATAATTCCAACACCAAACTACTGCACAGACTGGATAACATAGACGTTAGTTTTATTTACTCCTCCCCAGGAGTTAGGCACAAGGCCAGTTTTATCTTACTCCCACAAGTAAGATGTGACCCAAGATCGGGTCGAGAAAGTGGGGTTTGAAAAGCTAGCGCTCGAGAGGTGAGCACTCTGGCCATTTAAAAATTGCCTGAGCAGCCCCGTCGGCATTCCCCGGTAGGGGCGCCTCAGACAGTAAGCAATAAACTTACTCCTCCCCAAAGAGGGGAGGCAACGCCTGGGAGGGTGGACCTCCTAGAACTGCACAGGACAGGCGTGCAGTATCCATCGGAACAGATACTACACTTTGATCTTAGCCAAAAGGCCAACGCACGTGTAATTGCCATCGGACCACCAGCCTTTTACAAACATATTTGGATTCCTAAACAATTTGAGTATTGTTCTTTTTCAAACATTCATTTCCAAAATAACAGCTGTTTTTATTTCTGTTTTGACGCGTTTTTGGATATCATCCACCCTGACTTTACGTTCTCATCTCAACATAATACTCTTTACCTTTTGACTCTTATTTTGTTTTTATTTCTATTTTGTTTCATGTAAAATTTTCAAAGTGAAATGTTGCCGATAATATTTACAATTACATTGTCGGATTTTCCCTTTTCTCTGATGAGAAGAGTTTATCTCTGAAAATCCATGGATTAAGGATATGAGGCTCCTGGCTCATAACTTTTGATGTTCTAATAAATATTGTATCTCTACAATTTTTATTCTCATCTTTCACCTCTAAAATTGATAGTTCTGTTCAATATAGTCAGCTTTATATTAGCACGATAGATTATTATTATTAAACGATAATTCAATTATCGTTATTTAATTCAGCATTCAAATATTATATAAATATATATATATATATATATAAAAATATTCAAATGAGTTTTAATAAAATAGTGCATGTAAAAACGTGGTCTCCAAAGACATTTGTTGGTCTATTTTCAATTATATATATATATATATATATATATATATATGTGTGTGTGTGTGTGTGTGTGTGTGTGTGTGTATGTATGTATCTATGTATATAAGACATACAAAAAACATTAAACATATTAAGACCGTTTTGATTATCATTTTTTTCTATTTAATACATTCTGTCATCACGATCCACATCATCTTATTATATAGCGTGTATTTTATCTTCATATATATATATATATATATATATATATATATATATATATATATATATATATATATATATCATTGCATTACCGATTACAAAAAAAGATGAATTTCACGAAGAACGATACTTTACACTAAATAGCAACGAATACTTTCCTTACTAGAGCGCTCAACCAACAAGTTAGGAGCAAGTCTAGTAACCCACACACACCTATTTCGCCGAATCACGATACACACATATTGCTATTTGGATATAAATGTATGTGTATATTTAGTATGTGTTACCATTTAATAGGAAATAGTACTCAATATATGTTGATTTATTTTGAAACATGAGGTCAACGTAATATCAAAAGTCTGTGTCTCTATATAGAGACAGCCATATTATGTAAGTAATTGCTGAATGTCATATAAATTTATATATACACGTTTATTTTTGATTGATAGATGTGTTCTGCTTAGAAAACTACCGTATTAAATAACCGATACAAATAGTTACGAAACAAAGATAAACATGTGACACAGACATCATCGAACTTTAGCCGTAAATAGTAATTTCAATGAACAGATAACTGTGTTTTATAATATGAAAAATGAAGTGTGGGTCCTTTAAGCGAACGATATATAACGCGTTTAATAAATAATATGCAAGTTTAAATATTTATTTATTTATTTGCGTGGGTATATTAGAATGTTAATTAATTGTAGAAGTTATTGTTCTTTTTGGATTCGAAAAAAATTTAATAAGCGTTGTGTGCACACCAATACGCATGCGCATGTGAACTTCTGTGTAAAAGTCAGAATAGTAACGTGTGTCAAACACTTTATGAAAAAAGTGCGTATGTATGGGTGCGTAAGGTTCCATATACCAGCTCGTTTGTGCAATATTCGTGTGCAAGCCAGTATGTATGCGGTGCTGATGTTCACCGTTGTTATTATCTGGTCAGTTGTATTGTGTTCATAGATGATGAGGAATGCCCCTCTTTAACTGGCCTTTAATCAGGGACAATTTCTATCGACCTGTGCTTGTTATATTGTTTAGTACCGTTTATATCATTTATCTTTAAAATTTGTATTCTCCCCCAAGCAAGGTGTGTTTCTAATTACACATAAGAGGTTATTGTAAGAGCGTGCAGTCTTATGAAGGGGAGCAAGATATTTGTTTACCTTACATTTAGATTTACTCATGTTGGCACTTTCGGAGAAATAAAGATCACGAAGGGGATTCCAAAGTGATTTGAAAAGAGGCTCAGAATAAAATAATGGTCCGGTATTTATGCACTTTTATTGTAGAGGGGTGTTTTTTTTTTAATTATTCGGATGGGTCCAAAGTATTTTTGCTTAGGGGGTACAAGTACAGTAAGTTCATCGAAATCACATTCAGTGAAAGTACATGTAAAACAAATACATGTATGCAACACTGCAAATGTGATGATGGTTGGAGATTGACAGAGAGGGCGTGACATATTATGTCAGAAATAATTTTTGCACTTTTTCAAGAGGAAGAGGCTACGAATCGGTGCACCAGCTCCGATGTGGCAACACTACTCAGTAGATATATTGAATACAAGTCAGGTAAAGGAAGCCTTTTATTCTGCAGCAGCCTTGGCAACCTCTATGTATTTATTTCATTTCATATTGCTTGTCAATGTCAGGCCGGTAGGTTTGACTGTTGTCTTTATTGGAAAGTTTCTGCCGGCCTAACCTGAGGTTGTAAATGTTTCTGATCGTTGTTAAAATTTAGGAGCTTTTTCTTGCTAATATTATATGTGACAATCCACGTTTCTCTCCATTCTGTTACACTTTAGGATTTTCCTAAGAAGCAGCAGTCTTTGGGACATGGCCTTAACCATTTATCTTTGTTTTTATTGCCTTCAAGCTAATTAAAGTATTCTCCCTTTGTATATTGAACTAATTATAATACGCATACATATTCGATAGTTTCTCTTTTTGATAAGCCAGTAAAGATTTTTTAAATTGTAAACGTCATCAAACTACAAATAAAACGTCTATATCTCTGAAAGTTCAAATAATGACACTTAATGAATATTTTCAATTGATTAACAAGACTTCTTAGAACAAGTCAATCTCTAATTTACTGACCAATGAAATAACCTGAAGCTTAACATCAGCATGTCTGTCTCCCATGTCGTTAAATACCGCATCTTGTACGTTGACGCTCCCTTTAACTAAATGATTACCTTTTAGTATTTTGCAGTATTTAACCTAATTGATATTTTAATACTTTAAACAATGTATGCATGAGTATAAATCGTAAAAGATCAATATCTATAATATATGCCGGTTTTTCAAGATGAGATCGTGGTGTATTCATGACAGTTTATTAAGTTATTAACAGATAATTGCATAATTAGCAAGAACATAAGTCACTCGTGAGACTACACATCTCCTCTTGACAGCGTGCAGACGAGAAAACGTCTGATAGATTCTTACTTATCCATATTGTATGAATTATTCTCGAAGTTATGCCATGGAAAAATGGATACCTAAAAACTATTCATCCGATAACGCCGAAATTCTGCATGGTGGCTACTGTTAACAATGGCCATTAGATCTATACACACACTTTAGAAAACCAGAAGTTTAAATACATTAAGAATTTTGACCAAGGCCGAAATTTTCAAAGTCAAGTCCAACTTTCGAGGTCATAATCGTACAAGTTCCAGGACATACTTTTCTAAATTATGGTCCGGAAATCAAGTCTCTACGATGAAAAAGGACCGAAGTTATCGCTCCAAATTGTGACTTTGTATTTCATTTGTAGACTTGCACTTAGATACTCTAAAATAAAATCCGATCATGACCAATATTTGTACATTGTTTGGTGACGATGGCCCAGCGATGTTGATGCTAGGTTCGACACAAACAAAAAAAACATATAAAAAACAACAAACTCGATCGAAACCATAACCTCATTGGCGGAGGTTATTAAAACATCTTGTTGACTACGTCTGAAATATTTCTATCATTTCCTTCTTCAAAAGTTAAAATAGCAAAACTATTGATGCATATAGTTTAAGACTATCTTACCCAGAGGTGCGTTCCTTGTATTCTTTTTTATCCATTTGTATGTCATTTACGTTATTGATTTTATGCTGTTGTAAGAACAGTTTCCTTCTCTCCGTCTTAATATATCTGAGGAACACATAAATTTGACCCAACCTTCATATGGATTAGATATAACCCAAATCACATAACTCCTTTCTCAGTAATTATTACATCATGATTAGCAGGTAATTTACACTTCAACGAGAAAACCTATTTTAAATACATACGTATTAAGTACCTAGCTATAAAAATTTATATGCTACCGTGATGATAATTGTCAGCTTAATATTCATCAAATGATTAAGAAAAATGTAACTTTTTGAAATGTAATTATTTAAAAGCGTATTTTTAGTCAAAAGGGAAAATATCATTTAAACTTTAAACAATGCTTTAAAACTTACATACATTCTAAGTGTATAGCTTAGCCACATCATATTCATGACCAATCACCACACGAATCGGATGATCTCATTTTTTAAATATACGAGGCCTGTCTAAAAAGTATGGACATCAGACCAGAAAAATAGTTCAAGTACGTGACGGGGTTGGGACCCTTATCCCCTTAAAAGTAGGTCTCTTCTTCTTGCACACACTCAGCGCACCGATCCATACACTGCCGAAGACACCTGTTGAAGTCTTGTTTTGGAATGGTGTTCATCTCCGCCGTCGCGTTCCGCATTATTTCTTTTTTCGCACCCTCTCAACAACAGCTTCACTCCGAGCAATTTGGGGCCTACCGGAACGCTGTTCACTCACCGCTGATGTGTTGCCATTTTTAATCGGTTGAACCACTCCTTAATTTGTGTTACACATCGCATCTTCTCCAAACACCTGCTGAATCTAACGCGACGGCGGAGATGAACACCATTCCAAAAGAAGACTTTCAGAGATGTTTCCGGCAGTTGATTGATCGATGAGTTAAGTGTGTGCAAGCAAACGGGCCTACATTGAAGAGGATTAGTGTTCAAACTACGTCACGTATTTAAAATATATTTTTCTGGCGTAAGGTCGGAGACCTTTTTGACAGTCCTTGTATGTGAGCAGTGATACCGTACTTACCGACATGACATATCATAGCGTAGTATTATATCTATCTATCTATCTATCTATCTATCTATCTATCTATCTATCTATCTATCTATCTATCTATTTTTTAAAAACAAAGTTCACCCAAAACAAGGCAGACCGCAACTGTAGACGTAAGAGGCTACTGAGAAAAAAAGTGAGAGTTTTTTTTTCGGGATGGGGGGTCAACCTAAATTGGGAGCTGTGCAGCAAGATGTCTGTTTACATTAGTTTAACATTTCTGTATGTCAGCACCGTCAGGAAAACAGGGAGCATGGGAGGGAGTTCCAGAGTCAAGCAGCAGGAGGAAAGAAGCTTTTAGAGTTGAAAGCTTTTCGGCATCTGGGGACCTCCACAGTGAATGGATAGGATTTGGCAGATTGTCTGGTTGGTCTAGTGAATTTACATCGAGTGGGCACGAGAGCAGCAAGTTCATCAGAGCACAGCCCATTGAAGTACTTGTAAAACATGCACAAAGAAGGAACATTGCGGCGGTAGGATAGGGGATGGAGCTTGGTGGATAGTGAGAGCTCTATTAAGTTGTCGAAATTTTTTTGGACCTTGTCTAAGAAGGAGAGACTAGTGGATGGTGCACCAGCCTATATGTGGCAAAAATATTCCATGCATGGACGGATGGTGGCTTTGTAGAGATATATGATAATTTCAGGTGTGAGAAGTTTACTAGCACGGTAGAGAGATCCCACCTTTTTTGCAGCAATCCTGGCAATGTTTTCAATGTATTTGTTCCAATTCATGTAGGTAATTTTCTAAAGATTAAGCCATTGCCTCAGATATGTGCGCGTCGGTTTTGCCCACATGACGAGAGTAGAGCGTGGTGTCGTCAGCAAATATTCCTATCTATCTATCTATCTATTTATCTAATACATATATATCATGTTTATGGTTAATTTTCCGTTTCAAAGCTAAGTAATTTTACGTTTAATTTCTGTAAAGATATGTATCCCAAATTTATCTGATACTATTTTACACGATTAGATTTGAAATGCTTTCAGGTGCATTTACTTAACAACCGAAGCACTAGCTTCGGAATGTACTATTGCGTGCGTGGTGAAATTAAGAACACATTTGCACGATTTCAATTTTTAAATATTAAAACCTTCTATTTCTTGATTATCACTCTTTTTAAATTTACGGATTTAAAAAAAAAAACAAAGCCTCGCTTTTAATGGGATTATCTAAATATACACACGGCCATTAAGCTGTCAAGGATTGACGATTTAATGTTCTCATTGTTTGGAGCGATTCGCACACATCACTAACGAAATCACTTAGTTCTAGAAAAAAGACATTTTGTTTCTGAATTTCACATCCTATTTACAGATCAGCAAGAAGGTTACATGTAAAAGCATCACATACTTAATTTCGAAATTAACATTAACTTCTCTACGTCTCCCTACTCTCTCTCGCTCTCTCATATATATATATATATATATATATATATATATATATATATATATATATATATATATATATTATAATATGAAATGAAATAATAAAATAAGGTGTCAATCCAATTTTATTAAAATTCAAAGTTCAAGCAAAGTATCTTAACGTCCTTAACTCATGAGTTTTCAAAGATACATCTTCTCCTCAGAGGACCATTACCATAGTGACATTACTACAGGTAATAAAATAACACTTTGAAAATATATAAAAATATATACAAAAATACATAAAAATATATAACATCAAATATATCAACCCAAAAACGTATTTTTTTGTTGAATCTATACAATCCATCCAAATCATAAAGTTTAAACGACATAATCAGGAAATATATCCAGAAGTCCAGAAGGCTGACTGAAAATTAATCCAGGTAATGAGTGAAAGTCCAAAAACTAAAAATTGAAAGAATTGAAAAAGTAGTCTAGTCCAGTATATTGAGCTTCAGTTTTTATCCGGATGTTTTCACTAATTATAAGATATTAGTTGACGCTTATATCTTTTGTTAGATTACTTTATATATATATATATATATATATATATATATATATGTATAATAAAAGAATTGTGGTTACCAACGCTAGTAAAAAAACTTTTTCAATAATTATTTATTATCTTATCATTTTAACATTTTAAATTTTTTAAATATAATTTCATAACGCGTTTCGAGCATTTATCGTTTATCCATTATGCTCTCTTCAGATGTAAATTCCATTTGATAAAAGCGTTTCATTTGAGAAAACGGTTCATTTATATATATATAAATTAAAGCAAATATTATTAAACATAACATAATTGTATGGTTGAATATACTTATTTTATTTGAAATTTTGCTAACATTTTTTTGTGTCAAAATAGAAAATACTAGTAAATATTCCATAACAATCACTATCCTCTTCGATCCGTCAGCAAACCATATTCTAGTGACAAAAAAGAAATGGGCAACGATTTGAAGAGAAAAAAAGAAGTAAAAAAAATAGCCGAGAACGCGATTGTCGTTAGATGGCAAAGCAACAAACTGGTGCTGTTCCAGAGGAACGTTCACAATGAAAATGTTGTATTAACAGTACACATTTTAACATGTAATTATTCGATAATGAGAAAAACTGAAAAAAATAAAAATTGAAAAATTAAGCAGAGAAATGCTGTTATGTTCAGCAATGTTTGCTTGAATGAAAAAATGCTGCTAAATGCACACACACACAATATATATATATATATATATATATATATATATATATATATGATTGATCAAGTTCTATGTTAATAAGATCAACATATAACCAATATTAGAAGAAAAGTGCTCAATAACAAGTAGAGCAAGTATTATTTAATATACAATTTATTCTTTATATAAATATTATAAATTAACTGTATATTAACTAATCATATATATATATGTCATATATATGTATATATATATATGTATATATATATATATATATAGAGAGAGAGAGATAAAGAGATGAAGAGAGAATGAGAGAATGAGAGAGAGAGAGTAAGTTCATACTTTAAAGATATAACAAATATATTTCACCAGTATAAAAATAAAGCTCAATATAGTGTATATAGCAATAATATTAACGGATTGAATGACATCATAAAATTAGAAATTAATCAAATTTTATTAAAGTTCCAAAACAAGGAGTTTGCATACATGTTTCAGCTGTGCTGTCTTGCAAGAGATCAACTTCTTCAAAACTTTTAGAAAAAGATGAGATAAATAGAGGTATCTTACTTCCATATTAAACATATTTCTCTTGTTAGAAAGGGTGTGGGTGCACAACGTAATGTGCAGGATTCATATCAGCTTACATATTCACGTTTATTAATTTCCCTTACAGTTTTAACCATAATTTTGTGTATCTAGAACTTTTAATCTGAACGTTGTGAAAACTTTGTGAATCTTTTATTACCTACACCAGAGTGTCCTTTATGTATTCACAAAATACTTGTGTTAGGTCAAATATTCGGAAATAATACAATCATTTTTACTTGCAATTATAATGAGCAGATTTAAAAGTGTAGGTTCTTGAATAAGGCAGATGATACAGCGATCACATTCGCTCGTGACATCGAATACACTGATTACCTATTTAGCGGGTTTTCTGATGAAACATCATAGTAATACTAACTCACCCTTTCCAGTAGGATCGTTTCAGATGTGATCAATTTGCACTTTGCCATATTTTTGTTGAGTATTATACTAAATAGGCATTTTGTTGGAATCTGTTATATTTGAAACAAAATGCATTTGAACGTTGATTTTTTTTCTAAGCAGCATTGTGTACATTATAAAAATACATTATGAGATAATATATATTAATATTTGATATTTCATGATAGATTTGATCAAATAGAACTGACGATAGTCTTAGTTTCGGCTTTACTTTTTTCCTATATGTTTTCATTGGATATTCAAAAACTATAGATACAGAAGAAAGTAAAACAAGTCCGTCATCAAGTGTATTTGATAAAGATACGCATCCATAAATAAAATATACTGATAAAGATTAATACCTGATTCAGTTCATTCACTTTAAATTGTGCATTGATAATTATGTAAAACATATATTATTGGGAATTTTTAATTGTGTGTTCCCATATACATTTAGATAATGTAGTATCATTTTAATATTTTATTTTCAAATATCATCATATAATTATATTTACCGTAGTAATGTATGATAGGAATCTAGCATATACACTTTTACTGCGACATTATCTATGACATTCATTAATACACAATTGTTATTTCTTCTCCAAATAAAGGAACGTGTTTTCTCATTCTAAGACATGCAGGCAATAGTGGAAGTAACTTAGTCATTTTCGGCTGATAATACTATTATTAATGTTATTATTACAACTATTATTATTATTATTATTATCATTATTATTATTATTATTATTATTATTATTATTATTATCATTATCATTATCATTATTATTATTATAATTATTTTTATTATTGTGGTGTTTATTGTGTGTGTATTATTGCTTACACATGTTGCATACACTCACATTTTAAAATATTATTTATATTGATACTTTGGATGTGTTATTTCTTTTAAATGAATATATATCCATTATCTTGAAAAATGTATTGACCAATCGGTTTGTATTACCCTATCATAAAATGGGTTAACCTAAATTATGTTTAACCTTAATAACTTTTGATTATTTCGTGACGTTTTAATTTATTATTATACTCAATGTATTATGATGTTCTATATTATTTCTAGTGTTGATTTACTTACTGTAGACATTCAATTCGTTTGAGAATAGTGAAGCGTGATTAAATAGTTATTAAATTATAGTGCAATATTATTATGTTGGTTAATAATAACCCTTATATGAACTTCACAATTGCATGGGCTATTTCTTTATTAAGAATGTGTATATATGTATATAAACGAACATTTAACACAAATATATAATGTCTGTCGTTTTTATATACATGTCTGCCTTATGTATTCTTAAATATTCAACCACTGTACTTACTTTGTACAGTTTAGGAGTATTTAACTATTATGGATATCTATATAAATCCACACCATAGTCTAATTCTACACAACTCATCGTTATATACCAGTTTTCCGTTTTATATTTCTTTATTCATATACCATTGCTATGAACAATATAAACTTAACTGATCTTTTAGTATGTTATATTATTTTCATAATTTTTCTTTGTAATTTCTAATGCGGAGTTTACTGTATTTCCTTATTTAGGGTCGCAGTGAATCGGAATGAACTGTTCAGCAAATGCCCCAAGTGCTCCTTTTAAATGACAAAAAGTCACATTTGAATAACTGTCTGGGATGTTAGTAAACTAATCAATAAACTAGATGCAAACAAGGCAACTTGTCTTGAAATAAAATGAATTATACTACGCAAGAAACTGCAACCCTAAATAACTATTATCCTTTTTTAACATATCACACCCCAAACAAGACAGACCGCCACTGTAGCCATAAGGGGTTACTGTGAATTAGGGTGCAGGTTTGGGGTGTAATCCTAAGTTGAGAGCTGTCTGTTTACATTAGTTTTAAACATCTGCATGTCGATATATGTAGGGAAACAGGGCTCATGAAGGGAGTTCCAGAGGCCGGCAGCACGAGGAAAGAAGCTATTGGAGTAGAAGGCTCTCCGGAATCTGGGGGCCTCCACATTGAATGGATAAGATTTTGCTGATGGTTGAGTTGGTCTAGTGTATTTACGAGGGGCACCAGAGCAGCTAGTTCATCAGAGCACATTCCATTGAAGTACTTGTTAAACAAGCACACGGATGCTACATTGCGGCGATAGGGGCAGGGGATGGAGCTTGGCTGATAGTGAGGGACCTAATAAGTTGGCGACTCTTTTTTGGACCTTGTCTAAGAGAGAGATCCTTGTGGATGATGCACCAGCCCAGATCTGACAACAATACACTATGCATGAGCGGGTGGTGGCTTTGTAAGGATACAGGATAATGCCAGTTGTGAAGAGTTTACTAGCATGGTAGAGGGAGCCCACCTTCTTTGCTGCAGCTTTGGTAATGTCTTCAATGTATTTGTTCTAATACATGTCACCTGTAAAGTTTAGGCCGAGGAGTTTGAATGTTGAACTCTTAGGTAGGGAGTTATTTTCTATGGCAATCGGTAGTTGCGGGGGTTTCTTGTAGTTATTGAACGAAAGTCGCTTTGTCCTTGCAGCATTAAGATTTACCAACCATTTATGCCCCTAATCAACAACAGCCTGGAGGTCTTTTCCTAGGATTTATCCATTGCCGCGGATATGATCGCGTCCGTTTTGCCCACATGACGAGAGTAAAGCGTTATGTCGTAAGCAAATATACTTAGCTCAGACTCAATGTTATCAGGGACCCCGTTTATGAATATCAGGAACAATAAAGATCCATAGATGGATCCCTGGAGTACACCAGCATTTATGTCATGTTGCTTAGATCGAGGACAACCGGGATCTTTCATTTGCTAGGAAGGATCTAATCATATTAAATATTTGCCCAGTAATACAATATGAGCATATTTTCAGAAGAATCATTTTATATCATACTTTGTCAAAGGCAATGTATATAAAGCGCAACTGCCCTAGATTCACCTGCCTTGTCGAGTGTATGATATATGTGTTCAAGGATGACCGTTAGGATGCCCACAGTAGATCGTGCTTGTCTAAATCCATACTGGCGGTCAGCAAAAGTTTAGCTTAACTAGGTGCCGGTCTATCGCTATATTGATTAATGATTCAAAGATTTTAGCAAAGATCTGGAGTAGGCTGATTGGGCGGTAGTTCTGAGGATCAGTTTTATCCCCAGAATTCTTGAAGCAAGATTCAGCAAAACATTTGTTGTAGAGTTTGGAGAGGACAGGGGCCAGTTCAGCATGGCATTTTTTTATTACTATTACAGGTATAAGATTAGGCCAACAAGCTTTGGAGGTGTCAAGTTATTTTTATGATATATCTGACAGGAAATAGGGTGATGGCCAGGTTATCAAGTGTTGCTTCGGCCCGTAATGGGAATTCAGGTAAAAGGAGTTTTTCTGAACCTAAAGTGAGTTTAATGTCGAAATGCTGGACAAGTAGTTCAGCCTCATCAGTTGCCGTACAGACCACATCCCCGTGGTTTATTATTGCTCACCACACTATTGTAGATTTTCCAGAAATCGCAAGTATCTAGTTTCTGTGACGGAATGCGTTTTTTGATATCTCTTTATACCTTCTCCTTATCCTTACTTAATACTTATTTCTTGAAAGGTTAAAAGTAAATGGGGTAAATATTGTAAAACAAACTGTTTTTTGCTGCTTGCCGTTTATCTTTTCGGGATTGCCTCCCGTCTAATCCGTCCTTAATCATTTTCCTCAAATTATGTCCATTCGTGGGTTATCCCCAATTTTTTTTATCAATATTTGCCCAATTTTCTTTTAACCTTTAGTTTATACCTGTCCTAAATAAGTATGCTTCAATTATATTGGCATACCTATTTATTCTAATTGTAACTTAGTTCATACCTACCCTAATCATATAACTAGTATTGTGATGAATCTATAACCCTTTCCGGATCAACCTTTCATTTATTTACTTATAACATCTTCGCTGATTTGACTATACTATCTAAATTGATTAACTTAAGCATATACCTTTTACTTGAAAACCATCTGTCATTAAGCCACTAAATTAATTTTTATTCACGTAATTAAAACCGCCTAATTACTTTTAACCTCACTTCACATTCTAGCCTGAATTTGGTTACTATTAGTTCAGACTCATTTAACATTTGATATGAGATAAATAATCTCGACGAAATCTTCACTATTTCCTTTTTAAAAAAGATACCCGACCAAAAGTATATTTTTGACAATACATCGCCAACCTGTTAATTCTTCCGCCCCTACTCTCCTTTCAATATCAATGTATCAAATATTAATTCGACTCCCCTAAACAATTTTAACATTGTAAATTGAGTTTAGCCGGCCCCTCCACATACCCCTCTATATTCTTTTCACTCTAATTCTCTCCTCCTGGAACAAACCCCCAACTACCTCTACTCTTTTCTGACACTTATCCATCTTTGTCGCCGCTTCCACCAATACTTCCCCATTCGCCGTATGTCGTGTATCCAACCATCGCTCTACGTTTGCTCATACTCTTTGACATTTTGTTTCGAATAAACAGATTCTCACATGTTTCCGGTTTCAATGGCCCCCAACGTCTTCTCTCATAGAATATATTTAATAATGGCTTTCGAAATGCTACCCTTCAATTTCTACCAACTCTTCACAAATTTACTTCAAGACGGATAACCTCAACAAATTGCAATCTTATACAAATGATTCAATTATAAGTCCCGGACTTTACCCTATGCTTGAATTATTCGGATTTGTTCTTACAAACTGTTTACGCATCTTCAACGGCGATTTTTCTTACATCTCATAGATTCATTTATATTTTTATAACTTTTCAAATGTTGATATGATCGTGAGTTCAATTTCACTAACTTATTTGTCAAATCTTTTCTAGCGATAAGATTACATCTTTGAAACACCATGGTATTAGGTAGAAAAATAAAGTCTTCTCATGTACAACTCTTGTTTTCAATAATTCATGTTTTAATAGATGTTGTATTATACACAGTTTCTTTTCGCATCACTTACTGATTTATATTATTGCTATATGTACTATATCGAACATTGACTTATTAAGATATGATTTAAAAAATATATTATGTATATTTTTCTCTTTATTCATCTCTCTCTCTCTCCCTCTCTCTCTCTCTCTCTCTCTCTCTCTCTATATATATATATATATATATATATATATATATATATATATATAAATGGGTTGAAGAATGTTGTTTTAGAAATATATATCTTTATGTGTGTCTATCTCCAAAACCATACGCGGATTTCGTGAAAAAACCGACAGGAACTACATAGGTCAATTATTCCAAGCTCTGCATCTTTTCTCTTAAATAATTTATTATACAACATTTTTGTAAGATAATTCGTGAACTGTAAATGTTATCTTCATCATTTCATGTTACAATAACATCGATGTGACATCTTAGGAAATGGTGACGTGTAAATCACATAAATACATTTGTTTTTTTACTCTGAAATGTTTGAATTAGGTATTCTAAAAGTGTTTCATACTTTTGCTTTTTTATATTTTATTTTAATACACCATAATTATTGTTGTATTATCAAAACAATAGTTTTACTTCATGTGTCGCATGATGTTGACGTAAATTTTAGATTTTTAAACTCTATTATTCAAACGATGTGTATGATATTTTAGATTTTTGTTTATTTCGGAACCACAAGAATATCTCGATTAACGTAACATGAATACTCTCAAGGAAAGAATTGTTTAATTAAGAAATTAAAAAAAAAACTGTCATAAAATACTTAGTGATGAATACTTAAACATAATTAAGAACACAAAACAAACACAAATAGAAATACATTAAGAAATAGATGTTTTAACTGGTGGGTAAATTTTAAATTACATCTAATGAGTACAAGAAATTTAATTAAATCATGAAATCCTTTTATATGAATTTGTGTGAATAAAATATGACGATACTTACCATCTACAGCCATTTCACAGTTCCACTCTGGAGAATCTGATAAAGCGAGCAAAGGGACCATATACTCGACAGCTGGTCCTTGGTAGAGCGGGAGCCTGTCGAAAGAAATGTTAAATATTAACACAAATATATATTCATAAATATTCAGTGTTCGAGAATAATATGGTATCTTTAATATACTTTATTTTAAGAACGATTTAAAGGATTTAATAGCGGTAAAGTGCACACTATAGCTGCTTGTCTGAGCTGGAGATCTTGAAAACTGTGAGCTAGAGAATTGCGACGAAGATGTGGGAGCAGTAACGTGTAGGAAGGGTCATAGCAGGCGTCTTGATTAGTGTACACACAGAAATTCGCCCAGAAACTGCAAGAAATGTGCGGCAATATCCACCCAGTACTTCACGCTTAGAGTTCAAAATCGGATCGTCAGATAAGTTTCAGATAAGTTTCAGCTGTGATCAGCAGTAACTACTCTTACCTCTATGCTACAGAAACGTTGTCAAATTGTAAGCGATAGTATATCGCTTATGTATTCTCATTTGCAATCACACTGCCAGTTACCTAGATAACTCTATCTTATATGAATGCGTAAACGCCATTGTTGTTTAACACCATTGTTTTTTAACAAGACAGTTTAACGCATATGTCTGGATTAAATATATAAATATTTGTTATTGTTTATTATCAATGTACGTATACGTTTCCTCCTTTTTCAATCGGGACTCTTCAGCATAGAGATATGACTATTCACTACCGGTCACACGATTCGAAACCCTGGTTTACAAGTATTTTTCAACCTAAATCCAACGTCGCTAACCGATCGGCTAGTTCTGAATAGCTTATAAACAATGATAATTTTAACACATTTAAAGCGGCGAGACATATAGGCATTCTATTCTATAATGGAAGGAATGATGCATATAAAGCAAGTGACGTCACGTTGTGTTAGTACTACTATTTACAGTGCTCTACTTTTTTACGAGGAGCTTCAAATATAAATATTTGTTATTGTTTATTATCTATGTACGTATACGTTTCGTCATTTTTCAATCGGGACTCTTCAGCATATATATATATATATATATATATATATATATATATATATATATATATATATATATATATATATAAGGGTAATTAAGTATTAGTGCAGTTCCAACGAAATAAGAGTATATATGTAAAGGAGTAAGGCTACCAACGTTTGTAAAATGTTTTTTTTCAGCATTTATTTATTACATTTGATTTTATCATTTTATAATTATATAATTTTATATAACGCGTTTCAAGCGGTGGTCCGCTACCATCAAATATGTAAATCCATTTGAAAAAAAATGTATT
This sequence comes from Sepiola atlantica, assembly GCA_963556195.1. Classification (NCBI taxonomy): domain Eukaryota; kingdom Metazoa; phylum Mollusca; class Cephalopoda; order Sepiida; family Sepiolidae; genus Sepiola; species Sepiola atlantica. The sequence continues at coordinate 48,951,575 of OY744523.1, read as the reverse complement.
TCAATATATATATATATATATATATATATATATATATATATATATATATATATATATATATATATATGTGTGTGTGTGTATTAATAAAATATGGTTATAAAATTACAGAATTCCTGTCACTTATACCTTTCTTATTTTTCAAATTTCTGTAATGCTCCTTTGTGTTTGTTAAAATAAAAAAAATCGTATGTTCTATATACAGGGTGTTTCAAAAGTCTTGGGAACATTACAAATGCGTATATCTCATGAACTATTCCTGGTAGAAAAATGAAACTGGTGCAATTTTAAAGCTTGCTTAATCAAGTTTTTGGTCATACTAATGATTTCCGTGTTATCTTTCCAGGTGCAGTAATGGCGTTCTCTAAACAAGACAAGGCATTTTGCGTCCTCCAATTTGCAAAGGCTGAATCGTGGACATGTGTTCAGCGTGCATTTCGCAGGAAATTTAAAAAAGAAGCCCCTGAAAGGAAATCCATTGTCAGATGGCATGCTAAATTTGTGAAAGATGGGTGTTTGTGCCCAAGTAAGCGAACAGGTCGCCCTTCAACTCCAGAAGATGCAGTTGAGCAAGTTCGGACAGCCTTTCAGCGGAGCCCCCGTAAATCAGTGAAAAGAGCCAGCAGGGAACTTCAGCTAGCTCCAGCAACTGTCTTGCGTGTCTTAAGGAAACGACTGCAAATGGTACCTTACAAGCTCAAGTTGGTCCAAAAGTTGAAGGACACTGATAAGCCACTTCGCCGTGACTTTTGCATTGCAATGCAAAAGAAGTTGGAAGATAACGGTGTTGATGACCGGCTTGTTTTTAGCGATGAGGCGACCTTCCATCTGAATGGCAAAGTTAACAAGCATAACACTCGCATATGGGGTACTGAGAATCCTCATGAACTTCTTGAGCACGAGCGAGATTCACCAAAAGTGAACGTGTTTTGTGCAATTTCCAAGAAAGGTGTCTATGGACCGTTCTTCTTTGAAGAGGCAACTATCACTGGTGAATCCTATCTCAATATGCTGGAAGACTGGTTAATGGCTCAGTTGGAACAAGCAGAATCTGATGACTTCATTTTTCAACAAGATGGTGCACCACCACACTGGAGTCTTAGAGTAAGGCAGTTTCTTAACACTAGGCTGCCTGGTAGATGGATTGGGAGATCTTGGCGAGGTGATGACGTTCTCATGCCCTGGCCTCCTAGGTCTCCAGATCTTACCCCGTGTGACTTTTTCCTTTGGGGCTTTGTCAAGCAACAAGTCTATGTGCCGCCCCTTCCAAGAGATATTGACGAACTAAAGGCTCGAGTAACGGCAGTTTTGGGAACCATTGACGTCAAGATGCTGGGACGCGTTTGGCAGGAAATGGACTATCGACTAGATGTCTGCCGTGTGACGAATGGTGCTCATATTGAGCAACTTTGAAGATTCCCCACAAAACTTGAAACTTTTGAAACACCCTGTATATATATATATATATATATATATATATATATATATATATATATATATATATATATATATATATTGCACGTTTTCGATTCTTCGTCGAATCATCTTCAGGTCACACAAGCAAATAAACAAAAAAAGCTCGAGAAAAGAAGGAATTTTCTAAAGAGAGCCATGTAACGCTCACGTGAAGTCAGTTAGACGCTGAACGAACGGTTTCTGCATTCTTCAAGAAAAGACATTAACAACTTAAATCGTGTTACGCTAGAATTAGCGTCACCTGATTAAATTGTATTACATTAAAACATTTAAAATGGTCTTGATGGCTTTGTACGTAATGTTAATAATTGTAGGTGGTTGTTTTTTTTAATAAAGATAGCTTCGAGTACTTTTTTTTGTAATTGGTTTCGGAATATATAATTTCAGTGTTGTTGACTAAAATTTATCATTAGCTTATAGTTACTCAGCTGTACCGAGGCTCTTCATTATTGTTACACCGGCCGTTCTTACACAGGAGAAACTACACCGGTTGTCACTATAAATAGTGCGAGTCACCACGGACACAGAGAAGACAAAGCACAGTCTTGTAACTGTCTAGCCAAGTGCTAGTCACATTCTTACTTTGTTAATACACTTGTTAAACCAACCCTCGACTTGACTTCCTTTATTTATTATTTACTGTTGGACAACTTCACAACGTATATATATATATATATATATATATATATATATATATATATATATATATATATATATATATATATATATATATATATATATATATTTACTGTTGGACAACTTCACAACAATTATCGTTAGACGTAATATATGTTTACTCGCTGCATTTCCTTGCCTTCGAGTTTAACAATATCTTTCCAAGTTTATATTGTGGGCTTAGAGTTTTCAACGCACCTATGCCATCTCCAATAACACATTAAACTGGTAATGTCCAAACGTAGCGTCTGATTTATCGACTTTTACGAATGCACCACGGGATAGAATCGACTTTATAGAATTCTATATTAATTCCTATAGAAAATCATGCAGACAAATATCTCTAGATCGATATATTTGACAGAAAAAAAAACTTGAGAAACTGGAAAAAAAATTACAAAACTTCAATAAAACGAAAATGAACACACAATATGCAAACAGGCAGAAAATATTTAGGAAACAAGAAAAAAAAAGTTTTTTTCTTGTTTTCACCAAATCATAATAGTTATGGATAATTATGACCATCATTAGAATCACTCCTACACCAACATGTGAAAGTTCTTCAAAAAAATAGTATCGCGACCGACAAATCAAAAATAATAGTATGATATTAAAAAAACATGGAAATGACAAGGCAGAATAAAATAAGAACGCAGGGCAAAGCAATATATTTCTCGGCGAGAAAATCAATCAATATAGAATTGTCGAAAATCGAATCACAGAAATATCTGAATAAATACACGCTTTTTGACGGGTCGAGTTTCTGATTACAATGTCATTATTGATTGCAAGTCAAGCCGAGGCGGAAGAGATCAAAACACATCGGAACTGGTTAGAAAGAAAAAAAGTGGAAAACAACGCCATAGATTCAAAGATGAGAACAATAATTGATGTTTGCTGATCGATTGGCTTAAAAAGAGTGAACAGAAATAAAAGAACAAGATGAAGAAAGACTAGAAAATGGTGGAAATCATAAATAAACATTTCCGTGGCGTAGGAAAAAAATGGCGTCGAATTAACTCGGCTTGGAAGGGGGCAAAAATAGTCATTCTTTGATGACCTTCGATTTGAATGGACTGCAAATTAGACGGTCAAACATCCATTTATGTATAATAGAAACACCGTGGTGGAGAGGAGTGGGATGACAGGTCACCCGCTGGTCCATTAAAACATGAATGAGCATGAAATAAAATTTACAAACTGCAATTATTTTTTTTTCTATTCATCTAATTTTTTCTCCGTATTTATTACGAGTGAGTGTAAGTGCCAATCAATCTCTCTGTCTTATTTAGAGTTCTACTCTCTCTCTGTGGCCTTATATCGCAATATAGCAGGAAGACAACATGCAGAGATCACGATTAGCACACTCATCTTGCAATGCTACTTTAATTAGCTTTTCAGAAATATTAAATAAGTAAACATTTTGATCTGTTGATTAGACACATGCTTTCCTCTTATGCCACACGTGTTTTTTTTATCGAACATTCTCTTCCATACTCTTCTATTGACTCCATAACTTATTCACTCTCTTTCTCACTCTTTTCTCTTTCTCCATGTCTCCTAATAACATATAAAATTCAATTATTTTACTGAAAAGTACTGGGTACCGCTACATGATAACCGTGTATTCAGACAGTTCTCCATCACGGTGACACATTGGAATAACCAAAGAACCCTGAAGACTGTCTAAATGAAAGTACATATGAAAGGTATTGATTGATTGCGTTTTTTGTCATTCGACTGCACCTAATATATATATATATATATATATATATATATATATATATATATATGTGTGTATGTGTGTAGCCTTAGTGCAATGTAATATATGTAAAGTTCCACTGTAATATTCCAATTCTGTCGTCGAGTTCTGTCAGATGTATTGATGTTTATACTCGCATTTTTTATTCTAATTATGACTTAATTTCTCCGTTATAGCATGAACATCTTCTATGGCCTAAGGGATTTAGTGAAGGCTTACCGATTCAAAGTCTCTCTGTGAACCGGGTTAGCGCCCTGTGACCGTCTAGGATTGGTATTTCACTGCGCGGATGAGAGCTGAAAGTTCGAAACGACGTTGTGCGTAGGTAAAATATTAAAATTTAATGATATATATATATATATATATATATATATATATATATATATATATATATATATACTATTAAAAATAACCGACAACTCATGTCTTGATATTTTTGTATGGATTCCTTCCATTTTCCGGATTAAAGTCCAAATCTCGGATGAGAATTGGCTGATGAATCTGCCGTAATTTTCTTTAAGGACCAAAGTACTTTCTGCCCCATCTGGGTCCATCTTCAGTGGAATAATGTCAATCAGGTTAAGACATAGAGTGAGTTTATAGTTAATTTTGGCGGGAACATTTAAATACGAAACTATGTTTATTTAGTATTGTAAACATTTAAGTATATTAGTACTAGTGTTAAAATTAATCCTGCATCTATCGGATAATAGTGCCATAGCCAGACACCTCATTAACGAATATTCCTGTTCCCGCTCGCAAATCTAAAAACTTCTTGTAGACAACACTAAAATCCTAGAACACAATACTAATATACAAAAACTCCATATACTAGAAGCTTTACACATTAAAACAAAAAAAAACGTTATTAACAGGATTAATGTAGGTATAACATGACTTGATTATGCAACTATGACTAAAACACATATCGTTTGATACACGTGGTAAACATCATTTACAAGTCCGTATCTCTTATTTTAAAATCAAAGTTGGCGGCTTGAAAAGATCCGGTTGTTTTGCTGGCATCTGCTTAAAATAAGTCATTTAAGATCTTTCATGGCCATGAGATTTTAAATTCGGCAACGTTTGATGGCATCACAGAACATATATATATATATATATATATATATATATATATATATATATATATATATATATATATATATATAGCATTATATGAAGTGAAATAATAAAATAAGGTGCGAATTAAATTTTATTAGAATTCAATGTTCAGGCAAAGTACCTAAAAGTCCCTAACTCATGAGTTTTCAAAGAAAATTCTTCTCCTCAGAGGACCATTACCGCACTGGCATTACTAACTAAAATTATATATTAATAAAATAAAACTTTGAAAATATATAAAAATATATATGAAAATACATAAAAGTATATTAAACATCAAATATATCAGCCCAAAATATATATTTTTGTTAAAGCTATATAATTCATCCAAGTCATAAAATTTAAAACATATTCAGGAAAGATAATGCTATTAATGCTCTATCCAGCATATTCAGCTTCAGTTTTATCCGGATGTTCACTAATTAAAGATATTAGTTGCCTCTTATATCTTTTGTGTGATAAACTTTATGTATTCATATATATATATATATATACACATACATATATATATAAATACATAAATATATATATATATATATATATATATATATATATATATATATATATATATATATATATCAATTGATATCGACAGGAAGGAGGTATATAGATACTAAGAAAAAGACAGAAACAGAGACTGAACATAAATAAGTAAATAGTGGGTTGTGCAGTAGGGTAAATGTGGCTTGAAAACTGTGCTAGAGTGGGTCAGGGGAGTTTATTGTTTTCGTTATTAACATAAATAAGATAAGTAAATAGTGGGTTGTGCAGTAGGGTAAATGTGGCTTAAAAACTGTGCTAGAGTGGTTCAGGGGAGTTTATTGTTTTCGTTATTAACATAAATAAGATAAGTAAATAGTGTATTGTGCAGTAGGGTAAATGTGGCTTGAAAACTGTGCTAGAGTGGTTCAGGGGAGTTTATTGTTTTCGTTATTGACATAAATAAGATAAGTAAATAGTGGGTAGTGCAGTAGGGTAAATGTGGCTTCAAAACTGTGCTAGAGTGGTTCAGGGGAGTTTATTGTTTTCGTTATTAACATAAATAAGATAAGTAAATAGTGGGTTGTGCAGTAGGGTAAATGTTGCTTGAAAACTGTGTTAGAGTGGTTAAGGGGAGTTTATTGTTTTCGTTTTTAAATAAACATTAAATGGTTGATTTTGAGGAAAAAATAAACTTTTATTCTTAACATGTATTTTTTATTTATTTTGAAGAATTCAACACATGTTATCGTGAGCTTTTCACTCCGCTTTACTTGACATCATGAGACACAGCAGAGTTGATAAATTATTTACGCTGAACGACATTGGCCCAGATAATTATCAGAGTTGTGTTCGGCATGAATAAATAAAAGTTATAAATCAAGAAAACGGATGACGAATGCGTATAAGTTTGCACGTTCTTGTAGGAATGAATGGGCTTTCTTGTGGAGATTTGTGTGCGAATGTTTTAGGATGCGTGCGTATCTGTATGTATGAGTAAACATATTAAAACAGATTCACGATTGACAGACAAAAACATACCACACACACACCCCCCCACACACACACACACACACACACACACATATATATATATATATATATATATATATATATATATATATATATATATATAGCTCGACGGTTGAGTTTCAATCCCGGCTTGAGGCACGCACTGGTCTAGCGGTACTGAGGAGCTGTGATACAGCGAAACAGTCTGTATGTGGATGACTATATATATATATATAGATATATATATATATATATACATATATATATATATATATATATATACATGTATATGTGAAAATAAACATGGAATAAAGGATAAGCAAATCAACAACTAGCAAAAATAAACTCAAAAACACATTGAATAGTCTACCAAAATATTTCAATTGTTAAAATACAATCATCATCAGTTGGTAGCAGATCTTGAATTAAAAACAGAAAAGTTTTACAAATTTATACAAAGAACGCAATTTGGAAAAAAATATTAAGAAATTACGAGTAATTTATCCTTATGGTCTAAATAGTAAAGTAAAGAAAAATAACTTACACGATGAATTAGAAAATGTAGGGCGATTATATCCAGCTTTACCTCGTTACGGTACTAGAGATAGGTCATATGTAAATAGAAACAGCAAAGAATCTGCCATTTCATGCGAGGAATTCTTTAGAAAAACTAAAGATAGTATTATTAATAATATTTCCGGTTCTTTCAATTACATTAGAACACTTCTAAATCAAACAAAAAACATGGTACAGAAGAATATTGCATCTAAAATATTACTACAACCGGATATGATGTACAAAAAAGAAAAACTAACTCAATGGTATGAATATATAATGGATATAATCGATACTAAACTATATAAACCACTTGTTCTATATAAAAAAAATAAACCTAGAAATGTTTGTGTAGTTCTGTATGAAAATAAAGGATTAGATGATATAAATCTGCCAAAAATATTAAATAATCCAGAAATCCTACAATTACTACCCACTGAACTTAAAATGGAGGGACAAAATCCAATAGTAATATATAAACTTGGGCAAACCATACGAAATAAAATTTTCAATTATAAAAAAAACAGTAGAAAATATAAATACAAATGATTATAAAGGTTGAAAATATTCCAGAATGCGAATGTAAGTCCTCCCCTTTGTGTAATAATAACATAGGGCATGTAATTACCGGTAATTTAGCGATAGTAAAACATCCTAGGTGAGAAAGCTTCTTACAAAAGGTCAACACTACAGAGAATTTAAATGTTTAAATTATACTAAATGTATAAAAGAAATAAATAAAGCATTAGAAACCTTTAGTGTATCCATGGCAAAAAGCACAAAATATTACATTCCACATTTGACGAATGGTAAAATAATATACTCAAATTCGTAAATAAAAAGGTCAACCGTTTAAAAATCTTTAAACATCCTAAAAAATAGAATTAGAAATTCACAAATAATTATGGACCTTCAAATCCTTCAAAATAAATTTGTAATAGTTCTTATTGATAAGGCAGCAAATAATATAGATTTTATATGTAAAATATATTACATACAACGCTTATTGTTAGAAGTAGGAATTATAGGTATTGAATCAGATACTTATAAAGTAAGTAATTGTGAAAAAGAAAGTATTATTCGAAATAACACCATTATTTGTGAAAAATTAGGACTAAAATTAGATAGGAAAAATAATAAACTGCCATGTATGTATTGGATACCTAAAATGCATAAAAAACCAGTTGGGGCCCGTTTTATTGTTGCCTCCAAAATGTGTATTACTAAACCCTTGAGTAAGGCTATATCAAATGTGTTTAAATTAATAATTAATCAGATAAATAATTTTCATAATAAAAGAAAGTTTTATAGTAATATAAACCTATTTTGGGTAGTAAATAATTCATATCCAATAAGAGAAAAACTAGATCATATAAATTCCCGTAAAAAGGCAAAATCAATTTCTACATATGATGTTAGTACCTTATATACAAAAATACCACATAATGAACTAATTAAACAATTAGGTAACATTATAGATTTAGCTTTTGCCGGAGGTAAAGGTAAATACATAATTTCTTTCAAAATCTAAAGCCTTTTGGTGTAAGACTAAAAACAGTAAAACTAGTACTTCAAAAAATGGCCTTAAAATACTTATAAGTCACCTGATTAAAGAAAGTTATTTTAAAATAGGAAATAAAACACTAATACAAACAATAGGTATTCCTATGGGTTTGGACCCTGCCCCCTTTAGGGCAAATCTCTTTTTACATAGATATGAATACATATATATGTCATCATTAATAAAAAAAAATGATATATCTAGAACGTATAGTTACCACGGTTGCAGGAGGTTTATTGATGACCTGGTCTGTATAAATGATAGAGAGGAGTTTGAAAATACAAAACATTTAATATATCCTAGGGAATTAAAATTAAATAGTGAACATACAGGAATACATGCTACCTTTCTAGATTTAGATATACAAATTGAGGATGGTAGATTTATTTATAAAATGTTTGATAAAAGAAATTCTTTTCCCTTTCATATCGTTCGTATGCCGCATAAAACTAGTACCTGTCCTATGTATATATTTTATGGGAGTATAATGTCCGAATTTCTGAGAATAGCCCGCGTTACTTTAAGGTTAATGGAGTTTATACCTCCAGTCACTTCATTAGTAATAAGAATGCTTAAACAAGGTAAAGATAAAAATAAAATATTTAGACAATTAAATAAGGCAATAACACGCTATCCTGACGCTTTTAAATTATATGAAATAAATCAAAAATAATTGATAAAAGAAATCCAAAACTCTACTATAAAAATGTATAACATATGTAAATAGTCCATGATGAAATAAATAAATTATATATATATATATATATATATATATATATATATATATATATATATATATATATATATATGTATATATGTATATATGTATATATGTATATGTATATATATATGTATATATATATATATATATATATATATATATATATATATATATATATATATATATATATGAAATATTTTTATAAATATATATTTTTAATTTTAAAACATTTGTAGACAAAGAAAATAACCCAGGGGAAAAAAGGGGGGTTATTATAATGAAATCATCTAACTCTATAAAATAGATGTTTTGTAAAATAGCAAATACTCACTTTGAAAGGAACAACACAGGTAAGGAGAAACTATATTTTAAAACTTTAGAAAAACAAATCTGGAGGTAAACCTCAATAAAATATTTGTAAATTTTTTAAATTAAAAAATAATTATTAAATAGGGAGGTGGTGTCTGATCAACACTGCTGGGATGCCACGATAAAGAAATACTGTTTTGTTTTTAAAATCCCGAAACAGTTTTCATGGTTAACAACTACGATCCCTTATATAAAAAACATATATAAAAATATATTTATATTAGAGTAAATTCTTGGAAGTTAACTAAAATAGTGATTGCAGTAGATTGATTGACTTACTAGACTAAAATCTTTCAACAACATTTTTTTTTCAGTTTTGAAGGTTAAAAGAACTTCCGAGACTATATATATATATATATATATATATATATATATATATATATATGTATATATATATAGTTTAAATGACCCTAAGTAATTGAATATGGCGTGGTAGAAGATAAATAACACAAATACTCCTAAAAATATAATAATAAAGATAATAATAAATAATAAAAACTAAAAAGCACAAAGTAAAAAAAAATCAATCAAAGAAAACTAAAATAATAAAATGAAGGGAAAAACTATATATATATATATATATATATATATATATATATATATATATATATATATATATATATATATAGTTTAAATGCCCCTAAGTATTTGAATATGGCGTGGTAGAAGAGAAATAACACAAATAATAATAAAAAGATAATAATAATAAATAAATTAAAATAAAAAGCAAAAAGCAAAAAAAAATCAATCAAAGAAAACTAAAAAAATTGAATGAAGGGATAAACTATATATATATACATATATATATATATATATATATATATATATATATGTATGTATATATATTTATATATATATATATATTAATATATTATTATTGTTATAAAATTAATAATCCCACGTGATGAAAATTGACTAAAGTAAACTGAAAATTGTTAATATTTTCTAAAGTTGATTAAAGTAAAGAAAATTTAGAAGATATAATTCTAAATACGTAGTGCGTTTATGACGTGGAGTGCATGATTTTTCCCAGAAAAATATACATCAGAATTCCATATAGATCCTCCATTTAGGAAGCAGACTCCATTTTTATCTTCATAGCGATGGTAACAAGAAGTTGAACTACTTCTTAACTCAGAACTAACAATTAAATAACACAATGGTCTCTTCAATTCATCTCCTGACTCAGCAAAATAATACTAAATAAACAAAAGCGAATGTAGATCAAGACGTGTTATTTTTACAACACATTCATGACAAAAAAGTTTACCTATTCACTTCTTGTTAACATCGATATTAAAAAATAAACTGAAAATGCATATCGTTTCGTTAACGCACCAAATATATCGAATTTTAGTATTCATATTTAACTTTGGAAAATATTATTTCCAGCTCATAGACGCACCGCGTGTAATTGATGGGAACCTATTTGCTTATCTTCAGGTCAGTTAGCTAGAGAAAGTATTTGCAAAATAAAGAGGACACGTCTATGTACATATAACACATTCCGGTTTCTTTTTTTATTTCTCATATTACTAGATGTATATATAAACGAAGTTTTATATATGTTTATATGTACCTAATTATATATACATATATATTCTGTTCATATATATATAAATCTCTCTCTCTCTCTATATATATATATACTTCTAGATATATATGTATATATATATATATATATATATATATATATATATATATATATATATATATATCATAAGTGTTTCTGTGTCTATTCAGAAAATGTTACCCACTGTATAGTCAGTAGTAGTGGTAACACAGTGACTGTTTACTGGATTCATCGTGACAACTAGCCTTGGTACTTTCCGTCATCATTGTAATTCACTTGATGTTTTCACAGAAGCTGTTTATTATCGTATTCACGTTGATAACGCATGGTGTCTATCTCTGGAATTTAGGCTACAATAATTCCCCTAAAATTCACGTACTCTCCGCGCCGTCTTTGGAGATGTATCTCTCGTCAGTCTTGCTATCTTATGTGACCATATAGAGCATTTGCCGGTGCTATCAAGAGCACTACAATTCTTTCCAGGGTGGGTCAGATTAGAGTGCGTCTTCTTATTCCACTTGTGTTTATTCATTTTCTACTGCTGTTTTGTATCATCATCATCATCATCATCATCATCATCATCATCATCATCATCATCATCATCATCATCATCATCATCATCATCATCATCATCATCATCATCATCATCATCATCATCATCATCATCATCATCATCATCATCATCATCATCATCATCATCATCATCATCATCATCATCATCATCATCATCATCATCATCATCATCATCATCATCATCATCATCATCATCATCATCATCATCATCATCATCATCATCATCATCATCATCATCATCATCATCATCATCATCATCATCATCATCATCATCATCATCATCATCATCATCATCATCATCATCATCATCATCATCATCATCATCATCATCATCATCATCATCATCATCATCATCATCATCATCATCATCATCATCATCATCATCATCATCATCATCATCATCATCATCATCATCATCATCATCATCATCATCATCATCATCATCATCATCATCATCATCATCATCATCATCATCATCATCATCATCATCATCATCATCACCATTATTATTATTATTATTATTATTATTTACTCACTAGGAGTTATCACACTGGTCATCGTCAGTGATCACCCACTGCCAACAACCTGTGGTATTCCCTGGAGTCTGAGTGAGAACAAGTCTCCTCAGACTTCCAGTATGCTCCACCTCTTTTCGTTCATCACCGCTGATGACCTTGCGGTATCGCAACAGCCACCTACCACCGATTTCACGGTGATAAGGGCCATTGGTCTCCTCTGGGGCCCGGGTGGCAACAAGCCTCCCCGAGGTCCCAGAGCTGTCCGCGCTCTTCCAGTGGAGGTCTGGTTTGCGCTTTCCCTCCTCGACCCTCTGTCCATAATTTTCGTGGTGTCAGCCTATGCTTGCGCCTCTCTCTCTCGCGGTTGTATTTCCCCCGGTTCTGTTGTCTTGTGCTTATCATTATTATTATTATTATTATTATTATTATTATTATTATTATTATTATTATTATTATTAGTAGTAGTAGTAGTAGTAGTAGTAGTAGTAGTAGTAGTAGTAGTAGTAGTATTCTCAACTTTCGGATGATTTTTGTTGGAGTTTTCTTTTTCTGATCATCAAGTCAATTCCCTTTACTTTAGACATTCAAGCTGTACTATAATCCTTTCGCCGTTCCCCAGAGGAAACCTTTTTGCAGAATTAGAAAATAAATTGTCACGTCAATCTGTTTAAATCATTTATGGTTACTTTTTCGTTATGATTCGAAGCGTTCCAATTACAACAGGTATCACCTTAACGTCTTTACATTTCCATAGTCTAACCAATTTCCATTTTAGTTCTTGATATATTTTTCGTGTTCTTTCTTCTGCACTCTGGTATCGAAAGGGCAGGCTATATCAATGAGTAAGCAAGTTATCTTGGTTTTCTTTTGAGAGATTAAGTCGGGTTTGGAATGTTCAAGAACCTTATAAGTTTGTATGCGCATGTCCCAAAGAAATTTGACATTGTTGTTCCCCATTTCTGGCTAATGCTCATACCACTACTGATTGTTGTCCAATTCATAACGTTTGAATATATTTCAGTGTAGTACCTGAGCGACTTTGTCGTGTCTCTATTCTTTATACTGATGTTGTGCTAGCATTAGACATTCAATATGCGCTACGTTGTCCTACCTTTCATTGCATAATCGGCATAACGGTGATTCTGCAGTTCGGTCTATGTGATGTTTGATGGACCTAGTGCGAGTGGCTTTTTCCTGGACTGCCATTAAAGTGCTCTCAGTAGATCTTTTGAGATCACCCGTGACCACCCAATTTAATGTATCTCTAAATGCAGTATTCCAAAAGAATACATTGTGTAGTTTCTTTCCCAATAATTGTGACCCTCTCTTTTGTAACCTTTGATTCTTTTTTACCCCAGTTCTTAGCATTTCCTCATTTTCTACTTAACCAAATAGAATCTCATTACTTTCAGAAATATATTTATATAGAAACAATTGTTCTACAGTCAAAACATCTTCAACACTTAGTAGACCTCGACCACCTATCTTTCTGGGTAAATACAATCGATCTGAAACTCCTTGCTTGGCAAAAGCTCCATAAATGGTTACCTTTTTCGTGTGTTGCTATCCACACATTTTAGTTCATATACATTCCAGTCAAATACACGAGCATATAGATTGCATTTCGACTGTTGAGGTGTGATTTTAGAATAATCCTTATTCTTTTGCTGTACTCAGCTGTGACCTGGTTTTTCATTTCCTTGTGTGTAATGTTATTCGTCGCTAGCTTTTCCAACTATATGTAGCACCCTTCACTGTCTACATTCTTTATCAGATCTGTTGTTGGGAGTTCAAGGCCATCTAAATAGACAAGTTTACTTCTTTTTTATAACAAGAATGTCACATGTAGTGATGGCAAATTCCATTCGCATGTTGTCACTAAATAATGTAACCGTATTCATTAGAGTATGAAGTAGGGTTTCATTCTTTCCCAAAACCTTAAAATCACCCATCAATAGTAAGTGATTGACTGTAGGAAGTACTTCTTCTTCTTCTTCTTCTTCTTCTTCTTATTATTATTATTATTATTATTATTATTATTATTATTATTATTATTATTCAGAATTGACATCAACGAAATAAGTGGAGACGCTGTCAACCCGAAACAAAAACACACATTTCTTAATTGCACTGTGTCACCCGTGATGTAAAGTGGAGGGATACATTATAAGAATTGGTGACAATACGCTCAGTGATTCGATCAAAATAGAGCACCAAAACATCAGTGAAGACGATAAAGAGTTTTTTGTGTTTTTGAGAATGTTTATATGCCAGCTTCCTAAAGAGTGGGTACATACTGCAATGCACAGTGACACGGTTCACCAGCGAATGTATCGGATATCACTGGAATTCTGTTACAGAAAAAGGTTCAATACTCGTGCACAAATATTACATATACTTTCGTAGAAGCTAGAAAAAATTAACTATCAAATCGTGCCTTTTTTACCATATTCGCTGGACACCTAAACCGCAAGCTGCCACTTTCGCAAGCATCTCGAGCAATTGTTGTGGGTGTAAGTACTCACAAATTAAGGTGGAATCTTCAAAGCCTTACATAATATAATAGGTTTCGTACGCAGAGAATGTCTCCACCCTACACATTTTTATGTGTTCGTAAACAGTTTTGATTGACATGGTTTCATTTAAATTACTTACTCTAAGTTTATTCTTAATTTAAAAAAATTAGTAAGAAAATAAAACCCGATATTATTTACTTGCGATTATAGTTTAATATTAAATCTCTATTCATATAATGTTAGGTATATGCATATCTTAATATATTTGTATCTATTGGATTCACTCATGAACTTATAAATAAATCAGTATAAGTCTTGTAACGCAAAGCGAGTACAGTGGTGGAAGCCTTTCGCTAAAGTTCAGATACCTCCGGTGGTTGTGAAATATTGGTAATAAATATTAGACATAACTTAATAAATATTTCTCGCATTTAGTTCATTTGGGGTATTCAAAAAGGGTTTTAGAGATCATAATATGGGCACAACCTCACATCTAAAAAAATAAATGCTTCAGATTTGCATTGACTTTCATCAATAGTCATAAGAAACTAAAGCAATACTTCCTGAATTTAAATTCTTTCTTAATACCAATAAACATAAACCTTCAATTTAAGATATTTCTAGAATGAAAATGATTTAATGCATTTTGATCAAAATTGGAAGAAAAATTTATTATTATTATATATTATTTTTTATCTCCGCGTGGTTGGTACTTCTAGATGTAACATCTGTATTGTACAATGTGATGCTTTCGTAGCACAGAAATAAACGAATGGTGTTTTAATTGATCCTATCCATAACTAGACGAGTAGTCTGAACGTCATGTGTAGACATATGTAGTGGGGGGCAATTGCTTTCTGATTACGATCTTATTGCGCACATTAAACAACAGCTTAAAATCAAAAATCAGACGTGATAAGAGGAGATTGCACTCTGTTCTATTTCACAGGGGGTTTATATACACCTCTAGCTTGTGTCTGCTTGGACGAACAAAGTTTCGGTATGTGTTCTTTGTCTAGGCCGGTTGCACGCTCAACTCAGGTCTTATCAGACTCGATCCCAGTTAGAAAAATCTCTTAGGTAGTAGAATAAATGAAACATCCCCGTTCATTTTTTACTTAGAAACTGTCTTGCTTGTCTTTGGCTCTTGAAACAAACCCGAAAGCAGTGAGCAGCTCATACCTATATACATTTAAAAGAACCCTACATACCACCACACTTCGCATTTCATGTTGCAGTAATCTCTGTTACCTTTTACACTCCCTACTCCCAACTGATTAATTTGCACATATATTTAGTTGTAAATATGAATCGGCACACCATTGAGGATAATGTTAAATAGGTGTTACCCATAGCGCGAATGTGGTATTTTTGGGGCTGCCACTAGTTGAGAAAATAGACCGAAAGAACTACAGCCGATTCCCATCCCACCTTACTAAAATACGGCATTGTGCCACATCTTATTTTAAAAATACAATTTACTTCACTGAACTTTTTTGTAAAATTTTTAAGATAAGTTTAGTAAGTTTTCCAGATTTGTTAATTACGAAAAAAATAAACACCCTTCTAGCGTTTAAAAGGTTGCTATGACTGGTATTAATTTACTGCTAAGTTTATTTTGTTAATTTTAAGAATGCGAATATAGTTTTTAAGCAATATTCATTCTTCTTAAGTAACATTTCTTTTACTGGCATAAATATTCGATCGGTGGGTGCATATTTTAGCTAGTATACGCAATAAATCTAACCTCATTTCATAAAATAGCATGTCTCTGAATTTAAATATAATTACAAAATAGAAAAATCTCTGCAGAAAACTGTTTCATAATGAGTTTGAATTTCAAAGCGTTTAAATATTTGATCGCATAACGAACTGTGATTTTCAAAGTAAGGGAGAAAATCAATTAGAATCGACCAGAGGGCCGTTACGTTAACAATAATACGCAAACATGAACACGCTCCAAAGATCAGGAAAAAAAAACGCGCAACGAGGAAACCAATCTATACAAATAAAATGAATCGGTTTTTCTTTAGTTTTACACCCAGGCTGATTCCAATAAAGGTTTATATAGAATCAAGTAGATTATGTAAACATTGAAACCAATTTTAATGAACAGAGGGCTCCAACGTTTCATTGAAAACAAGACTACTTGTAGCCTGTTCGCTCACAAACACTATCCTGTTTTTTTCTAGTTTGATCTCGTTCGATAATGCATAAAATGTAATATATCTGCTAAGAAATATTTCTTGCGTAACGAAAAATAATTAATGTATTTACTTCTATATGATTTCAATGTATCATAATTATTTAATCTCTAAGAGTTTTCACACAAAACATTTATTATTATTATTATTATTATTATTATTATTATTATTATTATTATTATTATTATTATTATTATTATTATTATTATTATTATTATTATTATTATTATTATTATTAGTAGTAGTAGTAGTAGTAGTAGCGGTAGTATTACATGGTTATGGTGTGTATACACAGCTATAAATTAGATAGCAACGCTAAAAGAGCGAGCCTAGCTGTCTCCAGTAAATAAAGGCATTACGATGCATCAGATAGGGGTTAAATATACATCGAATGAAAGGAGCGCACACATGCATATATAGATAAGACATAGACAGCTTTAAGTAACTTTCTAATTGCAGCAAATATGAACCACTAAAATGTAATTTTTTCCGCAAATATGAACAACTAAAACGTAATTTTCTGCAAACATAATTCAATCCCAGAAATAAGCATACTTTTTACATGTGTTCTGTGTCGAGAAAGGAACGTTGACTCAGTTTAGTATAATAAGTCATGTAAGCATCCTAAAATCGACGGCCTAAACAAAATTATAAAAAAGCGTGTATAGGCGATGACGATACAAGGTGTTTTATGTTGGTGTTTATTTTAATTATTATTAGATCAGGAACATTTCCGAGTTAAAAATATATTTAATATTTTATATAAATATATATATTACACATGTAATCGAAAAAAAAAAGAACGTTTGAATCACTTGGTAGGTATTAAAAATGTATCTATCTCAGCTAATCTGGTGCCATTTATATAACTGTTAGGTTCGCGCTACGGAACACTTAGTGAAGGTTTAAGCGCCATATTGATTTTTCTCAAACTTACAGTAAAACCAAAGGCAACATATGCTGCTGAGAATCGCTCTCCAAGCAAATTAATGTTTTCGTCAGTGTAAGTGCCGATATCAGCATCATCAGCATATAGTAACTCACGTAAAATTGTCAGAGGGTTTTAACTCAGGCATTGAATCTTCTAAGTAGTTCTTATCGGAAGACTAAATTCAGTTTCACTGTCTTAAAACATATGAAAGTAGAAACGCAAGTATATTAAAAACAAAATTCCAGAAGTTATATCACCTTGCTTGACACCATTTTCTACACAAATCTCTTCCGATTGTTGATCATTTAATATTACGTGTGCTTTTATACTTTGATGTATTTTATAAGTATCTGGATACATGTGGGTGGAAACCCAAGTTTCTGTTAGAATTTTTGACAAGGTATTTCTCGTGACTGTATAGGAAGCATTGGTAAGGTCTACAAAGCTTTATACATATTTTAACTTTACTGGAACAACAGAAGCAGAAGACAGGCGTAAGCCTACTCTTAGTAGACAAAAGGTTTTATTTAAGTTATGTTGCCTACCTACATCTAAATATTCGGTTTAGATATCGTATCAAGAGTATGATTCAAGAGCTCACACTTCACGTGTAAAGGTATCCTTTTTGTGCTTTGAGTGTCATCTAAACTGAACATCTGTTTGTATTGTGTTGAGCTGACACACTCTGTGTAGATAGTGTGTATATCAACTAGTTGACAAACCTTAGCATACTCACAAGGTGTTATGAAAGTAGATGTTGTCAAGCGTGTTACATACCCTTTATGGAGCCATCAAACTGTTTCAGCTTTGCAACATTTACTCGCTTTAAATATATGTGTCAGGCGTACGAATTCGCTTCCTGACTAGTAACTTAAATCCGTATCACAATCAGTATTACGCAGCACACGGACAGTGCAGACATCTTTAATATAACCTTTTTAGTAACTATAAGTCTATCATATGACCTTGTTCAGATCTACAGTTGCTATTTATCTGGCTCCCACAGCTGTAAAATGTGACACAAGGTCGGGAAAGTGGGATTTGAAAAGTCAGTGCCCGAGAAGTTGAGCACTGTGGCCTACAATACAGTCCTGGCAGCCCCATCGGCATTACCCAGTAGAGGCGCCTCAGAAAGTAAGCGATAAACTTACTGCACCACAAAGAGGGGAGGCAAAGCCTGGGAGGGTGGGCCTCTTAGAACTGCACAGGGCAACCCCTCAGACTTGCGGAATCAAGAACTGAAGACAAATACGATACCGGTGTATAGGGTGTAGTATGCATCGAACAGATACTCCAAGTTGATTCCTAGCTCAAATATATATATATATATATATATATATATATATATATATATATATATATATATATATATATCTTCCTCCCACAACATTAACATGTGACACAAGGTCGGGAAAGTGGGATTTGAAAACTCAGCGCCCGAGAAGTTGAGCACTGTGGCCCACAATAAATGCCTGAGCAGCCCGTCGACATTTCCCGGTAGATGCGTCTCATGCTGTAAGCGATAAACTTACTGCACCACACAGAGGGGAGGCAAAGTCTGGGAGAGTAGACCTCCGAGAACTGCACATAACAAAGTCACAGACCGGCGGAAGCAAGACACGAAGGCCAATACGATACCGGTCTATAGGGTGTAGTATCCATCGGAACCCTAGTTATTTGTTTCCGCTTTTGCCAGGAGAATGTTTTCAACATGCATTAGTTAAAACTTAGAGATTAATCTTAGTATGGGCAGGCGATTGCTGTATAATTTTTTCAATACCGTAACATCAAATTGAATCCCAAACGAGATGTGGTTATTTAACACGTACCTTAAAGTCTCAGAATAGGATCGCATTTCCTTATTTAGAATATTAATAAGGGATTCCCGAATAACTTCATAGTACTGCTAAATTACATAGTCGTTTGCTGATAGGTTCAGTACGCAGACAGGACAATGGCAATGCATTTTACACATGTAAGTGGTATTTGTAGCCTCGTGATACCATCATCTATATCAGACGGACATTTCAGTTTGTCAACCAAAGAAAAGTTGATTGCAAAACCGACTTTTTCTTAACGTTTACCAACTTTGGGCTTTCCAGTCAAAAAGATGGTGAATCCAGATGCCTCTTAAATTTCGTAATCCTCATCAGAATGGGAGTTTCATAAAGTGCCGTTAGTAATAAAGACAGTTCTATGCTTAGTAAACGTTTTTAAATGTAACAAGGTACTTGCATTCCAACATGCAATATTTAAGATATACGTTTCTTAGCATATCATTATGGGTTTGTATGACAATACATAGATAGAGATGTCCAGACATTTGCACACATACATACGCACATACGCACCCCCCCACACACACACACATATATATATATATATATATATATATATATATATATATGAGAGAGAGAAATGTGTGAAAATATATGTTTTGAATATACTTTCTATTTTTCTAATGAACCAAACTTTTCAAGCTCGATGTTTGATAACATATAACAACAGAGCATATATAAATAACTAATATTACGCTACATTTCACTGAGCAAACTTTTATTTATTTTACTGGTCATTGTTTAAATAAAAATTCGATATATTTCTTTACGGAGTAACATTCAACATTAGTATATCATTATTGAATCCTTCACTCATTGACTCTTTAGTTGATAAAACAAGATGTCTGCTCTTTCTGAATAGCGTTTTATATGTCTCCCCTCTAGTGAAAATGTAATCAATGGGAGGTGTTTGTTTTTGTTATTTTCATATTGCTTCACTATTTTTTCTGAAAGAGAACTTGTTGGCTTCAGAGGAGTCGATATCCGCTATTGGCAAGGTGAATGTTCTTTAGTGAACGAAACGGACTGTTAAAATACAGCCATGTTCTTTTAAATAAAAATGATCAGTAAAATGTATAAAATTTGGTCAATGGAATATAAGCAAATATTGCTTATATATATATATATATATATATATATATATATATATATATATGTATATATATATATATATATATAATTAAAAACAAAGAAAACGAATTCTACCAGGAATATATACTATTGCGACTATGGATAAAGACATACTTTAGATAGAAAAAGAAACATACCAATAGAACGGGTCGAAATGAACTGATATTGAATTGACACCTACCCAACAATGAATTAGTTTAATAATTATTAAACAGTATTCGATTAAATGGTTAAACTAGAAATACGTATATGTTTGACTAATTTACTCAGAGGATATATGTCAAAGAAAAAAAAAGAGAAATCCATGATTAAAAAAAATCGTGGATTAAGAATCCCAGCTTAAACGAACAAAGTGATCAATGGTATACGAGCTTATGTATAAATTGGAAGTTAAATACATATTATGACAAAACTGAGCAAGACACCTTACGAGGAAGTTACTGTTTAGTCATCATTCATACAAAGAATAATTCATTACGATTGACAGATTTAAGGAAATGCATACATCCTCTATACGACGTGTCGTCGCGATCAGCATCTTCGTCGTTGTGAACCCAACTTGTTGATAAAATGCACGCTGACACTCGTTGTTTCAGTTGATAATAGATCTATCCAAAATACATAGACAATAAACTTGCATGCGTGAGAGAGATGGACAAAGATAGATAGCTTTCACTACATCAGGTACCTGATACGTTTCATTTTTTTGCAGCCCGTAAAAACACGTATTTTCATCGTTCAAGTCTCACCAGCTAAGGGAGCAAAATATGCCTCGCGCGGAAGTCACGTTATCTGCTCAACATCCACCGAGGTTGACTTTCGAGCTTTAAGACTTACTAAAAACGTTGCTCCTATTCTTTCACGCAAACATATTCGAGGAAGTAATTTACTTAAATAAAAAACAACAACTTTATATAGCGGGTGTTAGATAATAGACATTGTTCCTTCCTTGGTTTTACCCTAGAAACTGGTTTTGTTAATATATACATTAATCCACAAAATACTATATCAACGCGACAATTAATGCCCTTTATTCTTTCAAGGTGTTCACGAACCGAGCAAGGACGTTTACCCTGTTTGGATATTTACACTATATTCACTCTTTAAAAGGTGTAGAGGCATGTTTTTGAAGAAAGTTCTGATTTTTATTTACATTGTTGTCATGTAAAATTCTTGTAATACATCTCTGTTGCTATGTTGATGACGGTTTAACCGTTCCACTCTCCAGCCTTCTCAGACGTATTTTACTCGTAATGAATAAGCTTATGTGTATTTTAAGCTGGCTCCAGTATTTAATCCACTGTAGTAGATTTCTCACATTCCGTGTTTACTGCTTTTTAAATATCTACTATCACTTATTTCATTCTTAAGTTTTTCCAAATGACATTGGACTCTGCGTAGAATTAATCGAATACCAACTTTTAAATACCACTTTTATCTACTTAGCAATATTTTCAGTAACAGCAAACAATTCTTAACATGACACTAACCGAGACATGTTAACAATTCTACTTTTAAGAATAGCGGTTGTAAAAATTATTAATTTTGACACCAGACATTAATTTGTGTTGCAAAAATGCTTTTCAGGTGTGTTTCGTTTTTTTACAGTAAAAAGTATGCATAAATCATCCTCTCTGCCTTTCTCTTTAAACCGTGCCCCGACTGGAAGAGAGAGTAACGTAGTTAATAGGACCGCATCCATTCTAAGTTAAAAATACATCTTCCTCATGTTATATGTTTATGGAATGATATCCTGCCATGTAGCCCTCATACATAGTCCTAGGTTTAATTTTCTAACTTATTATAGAATTTTCCGATCAATTCTTACTTTAGCCTTCTTTAAAAACTCCGTTTTAAAACAATTTTAACACATCCTAATCAAGCAAGATGTGATGTGGATTAGTAAGGAGTTTTTATATTTATTTACGTATTCTAGATTATTTCTAACATAATCTTATTTGCATTCGAACTTTTTAGCCTTCCTATGGCCAACCCTCTGTAAGTGCCGACAATATCTTGTAACTGCATTTTCTCATACCTTTAGGCTTGGTGCGTTTACAACATAAACATTCTTCCGCGACATCTCACACAGCTTTCCTGTATATTCTTTAAGAAATTCATCATTTTATGTCAGTTGTTTATTTATTGTAAACGTAATGAGCTCATATGTACTACTTTATAATACACTAAATTGATTATCAGGGGTTATTAAATATGTTGTATATCTACCAACACGCTTTTTAATAGCGGTTAGTCATACACTCATCTTGCTTTCTTCATAAACTCAGAGAATGTTAAAACCCTTGTCAATATCATGTCCTTCTGGAAATGACTTTGCAGTAAATGTCAAATAAAAAAATAAAAATACCGCAAATTCGATAGAGCACTATCATATCATTATTCACATTTAAATAGCAAATAATATTAGACGGAACATAATATTAGACGGAACATATTTTTGGAAGGTTTATACTTTTGTAATAAGACTCTTTTAAAAATGTCACAAAACATTTAAAAATCAATACTGAATAAATTATCTGTAGTAAATTCAGTAAATACGTGCGAATATTCGCAGTTCTTTCGAAAATATTCAAACATTCATTAGGGCGAATAATGTATATGAAACATCTATAATGTATATGAAACACCCAACACAGCCGATCCTTATATGCATAGATCTTTGTTGGCAAGTGAGCTAGTGAGTTGGAAATGTGTTGCTACTCGCAAATACGTTCTTGGCCTTTTGGTCAAGATCAAAGTGTAGTATCTGTTCCGATGGATACTACAACCCATAGACTGGTATTGTCTTGGCCTTCGGGGCTTGATTTACGCCGATCTATGTGTCTGTCCTGTGCAGTTCTAAGAGGTCCACCCTCCCAGACTTCGCCTCACCTCTTTGGGGAGGAGTAAGATTATTGCTTACTGCCTGAGGCGACCCTACCGGGGAATGCTGACGGGGCTGCCCAGGCAATTTTTAAACCCCACTTTCCCGACCCGACCTTGGGTCACATCTTACTTGTGGGAGTAAGATAAAAACTGGCCTTGTGCCTAACTCCTGGAGAGGAGTAAATCAATACTCGCATAGTATCTGTTCCGATGGATACTGCACCCCATAGACAGGTATCGTCTTGGCCTTCGGGGCTTGATTCCGCCGGTCTATGGGTTTGTCCTGTGCAGTTCTAGGAGGTCCACCCTCCCAGGCTTTGCCTCTCCTCTTTGAGGATGAGTGAGTTTATTGCTTACTGCCTGAGGCGCCCCTACCGGGGAATGCCGACGGGGCTGCCCAGACAATTGTTAACTGCCAGAAAGCTCACCTTCTCGGGCGCTGGCTTTTCAAGTCCCACTTTCCTGACCCGACCTTGGGTCACATCTTACTTTGTGGGAGTTAGATAAAACTGACCTTGTGCCTTACATCCTGGAGAGTAGGTAAATAAATACTCGCATACTGATGAATATCATCGGCTGTAATTCTGCAAGTGTCATAACCATAAAATAATATAATAAAATAAACATAATGTCACTCAAATCACTGATATTTCATGACATCGGCATATATATGCACCCAAACACACACGCAATATTATAGAAGGGCACGCACATATAAATATCAGCGTCTTATACAAATAGAAACAGGACAAACGCAGAATGGCTGGAACTTTGGAAACAGACGTGGTGTCTCTCGTGTTTTGATCAATAACATCATGATCACGGCAGAGAATGCAAAAATAATAATTGAAAATATCTCAAGTACACACTTAACCCACTGTTTTGCACACATCTGTAGATACAGCCGTGCTATCATGAGCGTGACTGTGATCGATCGGAGACTTCATAAATTCATAACTCTGTCCTAGCGAGTAATGTTCCTGGATAGTCTAGATAATTTTGAAAACGCTGTGATTATTGTATTGATCTAGAAGATATAATATCAAAATACTATGTAAGACGATTTGGCTGGCTAAAGGAAACTTACTTATGTTTAACTAGTCTTTTTTTAGTTTTACAACAGTCGACGCAGCAAGGGCTGAGAAACGAAAAGTATTTGCTCATACCTGTTTTAGAGCACACTTTCATACTTCTTCACTAGTCGCTCTTAGTCGTTGTCTGATAACATATACATTCTCATGTTTCCTTCTTATGATTAGGTTTGACTTTACCATTTTTCCTTTCGTTTTCACAGTTAGTAAATCTAACTTATTAAACCCTGCCATACAGGTTGGCTTTAGATGATTCCAATTATAACTACATAAAAATCACTCTATTTAATACTAGTTTATATATCCGACATACATTTATTTAACGCTACTTCCCCACTGTAATATCAAATAAAACAGCAGCACATACCACCCTCCTCAAGTAAACACTGGATTTGAACTCTTGCTATGTTTCCTATCATATGTTCCCTTTTATTTTTGTGTACAGTCACAAAATCAACAGAAACCAAAACAGCTATAAAAATGGCACAC
>OY744523.1:48863596-48923596 GCA_963556195.1 Sepiola atlantica | reverse complement strand
ATATATATATATATATATACCACAGAGAAACTTACATTTGTAGAATATTGATTATCTGATGTTTAAAATATGTTGTTAAATTTTCAAAAATCCGAGTTATCTTTCTTTTAACGAAGAGCTCCCACCCCTTGCGTAAACATGATATTAATTTAATGAACCCACAATTGATAATAATTTTTGAATATATAACAACCACTTACATTTTATTAAATTTATAATAATAAAAAATAGATTAATTATTTACTTTATATTAAAACCAAAACCAAAAAAATACGTTAATAAATTAACAACACGCAGAAACAAATTAAAAAGATTAAAAAACTATATTAGCAAAACTAACAGTTAATTAATCACCATACGATACCTATCATTCATCTTATATTACATACATATTTTTGAACACTACATTTATATATAAAACATAATTGTAAAATGTATTTATTTCTATTCTCTGCGAGACTGGTTTGCCATAACCCTACTCTCAGGAATCCATGTTGATGAATTCTCTACACAGACGGATTTTTCCTTCTGTGTTTATTATTTTTGACCAAGGTACAGCTTTTTCCAAATATAAAATAAATCATTTTTTAATAATCATCCGGACAATTATATATTTAAATTTTTATATGAATAAATTCTAAATGTGTTAATAACTTCTTAATTATTACTTTCATAAATCTTCTAAATTATATGATAGTACTAGATGTGTGAATTTGGTTTATATACTTAAAGCAGCCGATCAAATAGTAAGGTTTAGAGGAGGGGGAATATCGAGGCTCTGACCACATTTACAAATCCGTCTCTGTGACCCAAACTTTTAATATTCAAATATATACATAACTGAGTTGACCCAGCCATATAATATCCGATATACATATAACTGGATTTACACCTCCCTCACTGTGTGTGGGCGTTCTCCTCATTAATGTAGACATGTAACATCCGTTGGTACACGCGGTTGGAATCAGATGTTCATTTACTTCCGGGCAGTCGTCTTATCAAGAAGTTTTCGTTTTCGGATTCGTTACGCTGTCTACTGGGCTTTCGCGGGCTTGATTACCTTCGAATGTAATTTTTTTCTGTGGAATAATTTTATCGGATCCGAAGAAAAAATGGCCGAATACATCAGGTCAGTTTAATTTTATTCGAATTGGATTTAGCGGAGATTGCATATAACCAGGGAGTTATGGTTTGCATTACTCCTGTCAGCTCATAAGAACCCTGAATTTGGACATCATAATATTCAACACCAAGTGAGTTTTCTGAACTTTTCATATGATTTGTTTTATCTATCGTTTTTTTTTCTATCGTTTTATTAATTTGCATACACCTTGAATACACTTTTCACTGTTATCTACTGCATCAGTAGCAAACAAATTTCCCGCCTGGATAACTTCTTTCGCTTTTGGACCACCATTCACCATTTGGATTATTTTTTAATCAACCTATTTGATATTTAAAGTACATTGTCTGAATATTGAACTGTAATAAAATTTGATTCGAACCTTATTTAATTCTTTCACTTCATCTATTGCTATATATATATATATTATATATATATATATATATATATATATATATATATATATATATATATATATATATATATATATATATAATATAAAATGAAGTAATAAAATAAGGTGTCAATCAAATTTTATTAGAATTCAAAGTTCAAGCAGAGTATCCTTAAGATAATTCTTCTCTTCAGAGGACCATTACCGCAGTTATACTACTAAAGGTAATAAAATTACGCTTTGAAAATATATAAAATTATATACACAAATACATAAAAATACATAATATCAAACATATCAACCCAAAAACATACTTTTTATTGAATCCATACAGTCCATCCAGTTCATACAAATTGAGAAGCATAATCAGGAAAGACATTCCTCCAAGTTATAAAAAACAGTCCATATACGTGAAATTGAAGGGGCTGGCAAAGTTATCCAGTCGCGAAATATTTTTTTCGCTCTGCTGGCAGGATGCGATGGGGATTCAATCTTATTTTGCTCAATTCGGATTTAACGGGGTTTCTAATTAAACAACGAACTTTGATTTGACTTGGGTTGCACATGTCGAGATTTTGGAACTTTGATTGGACTCTTTGTATTATTTGATGTATTTATCATTAACATTGAATATGGACACATTTCGCGACTGGATAACTTTGCCAGCCCCTTTCAGTCAGAAATGGGGATTGATTCAGGGAAGAAAACTCATCATGAAATTAAAGAAAAACATTAAGGGAGACTCAGGCCATTCAATTAGGTGAAGATTACTCGCGTTAGAGAGGTAGTGTCTCTGTGTATGTGTTCAGCAACTAGGAACCTTACAAGGAAACACTTTAAAATTGAAAATATTCGTGATAAACAGCTCAAACTACCTTTTACGCACGGATTAGATGGGCAAGTTTAAATTCTGGGATATGCCTTTACATTATTTCCGTTAAAATATAAAAACATCTAATGGTGACACGGAAAGATTAAACAAATGAAAATAAAGCTCTTCGCAAGTTGTTTCGGTGGACTGGAATGATATAAAAAATGACTGAAAAAGTTGAATAGAAAATGTTCCATTCGCATCATTAGATACGATCGACGAGAAAAGGAATAGATACAAAATAGATATAGAATGCAGCGAGTGGGTTTTACCTACATTTTACGAAAACATAAAAAATAAAATATCTTGAAAGGTATCATCTCTACAATTTTGCTAATTATTACAAAATGTTTATTCAAAACATGAAATATTTGCGAGCGTCTCTTTATGAGATATTCTTTTTTAAAAAAGAGAAAAAAGGTAAATATTAGGTATGTAACAGAATATTAGAATGCGTTTAGAAAAAATCAAGAAAACGTAAGATTACGGACTTTATTAAAAAAATAACCCGAAAAGAAACAAGTATTAATTCCAGACGGAGCCAGGTTAAAAAGGGTGGTATTATAGTGTGATATTTGTCTCCCTTATTTCCGGAGTCGATGGAGTCTTCTAGAGCCTATTAATAGAGTTACCACAAAATGTTGTAGCAGTCATCGGCGCCATTCATTTGCCGCCCGGTGATTATGACAGACATACCAGTCGAGAACCCGTTCTCGACAATCAGTCCGGCAGGAACTGGGCCATTTCGGTGGCGTTTTATCTGCCGGGCTGAGGTACACTGTCCTGGGTTTTCCTAGGAGGTACACCCTCCCAGGCCTTGCCTCCCCTGTTTGGGGAGGAGTAGGTTTATTGCTTGTTGTCTGAGGCGCCCTGACCGGGGAATGCCGACGGCTATTTTTGATAGGCTAGAGTGCTCCTTCTTTAGTGGTTCTGGCTTGATCTCTCCACCTTCCCGACCTTGTGTCACATATTCCTGCGGTGGGAGGGAATTAAATACCGTCATGGCGACAGTCATTCGTGGCAGTCATAACCATAGTATCGCAAGGATACTTTTTGTAACATATTGTTCTGTACTTCTCACAATACACTCTTATAAATATATGTCTTTATTATTATCGCCCGTTCATGGTCATGCCATATACAATCTATCTTCTACACTGGTTCATTGTGTTTAGATCGTTATGCAAAATATTTATGTTTTTGGACCTGTTATAATCGATAGAAGGATACGAGCTATTGTATCAAACAGTCTGCACAAACGTTATTACTGTTTTAAAAAATATATTTTCAATGTTGGTATTGGTTTGAATTTAATATATTTATTAATATTAAATTTATTTTCTTTAATATTTATTTTTGATATTTTTTTGGCTTTAGAAGAGTAACATTTGCAAGTTCTATTCATAAGGTAAACTTTGTTGTCTTTCAACGTAATTATATGTGTTATCATAGCTATACATTTCATTATATGAATTAATTTTATCTTATATTATATAATTCATTGATTCTTTGTTAATTCTATTTGCTAAACTCTTTTTGATGGTAAAAAATTATAATTGCATCGTTGATTAATATAATATACATTTTTGTATCGATTTATTAAAATATTATCTTGATTAATCAGCTTTGATGAATACTTATTTAAACATGTTCATGACATTACATCTTATTTAACTTAATAAAAAATATTTGTCAATTCTAAGATATTGATTTTATAACTAAGTTTAATTTAAATTATGATACTTTTGTTTTTTTACGGTGCGGATTTCATAGTTTTTGATTTTCAAATAATTGTGCTTCATTAATATTGATATTATGAGAGTGTGATTTTTTTTCGTCTTGTAACTAATATCCAATAACTAATATCGATTAATTTAAGAAAATAAGTATAATGATTATATAACAGTATACATTTACAACTACAATGACAATTAATTTCTTCAATATTAATTTTTATTAATATAAAAGTTAAATAAGGAAATACTAAATACCACAAAATACATCACATTAATCTCTTATATATATATATATATATATATATATATATATATATATATATATATGTATATATATATATATATATATATATATATATAGTCTATAAAAGCTTTGAGTTATTTTAAACAAAAAGACACAAAAAAAAAGGAAAATGCCGTTTAAATTCCCAGAGAAAGAAACTAAATCCAAAATAGTGCAGACTTAATATTCGTTGGAAAATTCATAAATAAATAAAATATATAATAGTAAGTAAATAAAATAAAAAGGGGGATTAAGTATCTAACAGTGAAACAAAAACAGGAGACCTTAACGTAAGCATCTAATATTAACACGGGGATCATCAGCTGTTTACCATGTAACTGTTTCGAAGATTTAAAAACAGGACAGTTATATGCATGGCTCTCCAAGGGTACCGATCAAACTACCATTTCCCTAATCAAGTATATATATATATATATATATATATATATATATATATATATATATATATATATATATATATATATATATAATTAAACATATGTGTGGATGTACAACATTTAT
The DNA here is from genome assembly GCA_963556195.1 of Sepiola atlantica. NCBI lineage: Eukaryota > Metazoa > Mollusca > Cephalopoda > Sepiida > Sepiolidae > Sepiola > Sepiola atlantica. Next base: position 48,918,667 of record OY744523.1, on the reverse strand, counting down.
ATATGCCTTTGGAAAACTCTCTACAGTTCTATCGACTATCATCTCGTCAGAAGAAACCGATAGTATAAATCAATGAATAATAACCGCGAAAATGAGGAGGGGCATTGAAGTGCCAGCGAATACTAAAAACGCGATTAAAATGAATTTATTATAAAAGTCGTCAAATAACGGCGTGTGATGAAAAAAACAGGGGGTGCGGGTAAAATTCTCCAAAGAGAGTTAATGATTTTACAAACACATTCTGCTTGCTCCAGGAAGGTTTACGTAGAGCGATAGAGACATGTTTAAACATTTTCAAATGGTTTTTGGAATCTGCTCTATGCAAGACCTCAAACCGCTCTATTTTATAGTTACTGGCACAGCATAGATTTTCAAAATAATGCTGACCAATAGCAGAGTCCAAAATCGTATAGAAATAGTGGAAAAGGTAACTGGCTGTTTCCTGGCTAACGCTAGATTAGACCAGCATGTTCTATCTGTGTTAAATAGAACTTAGGCGTGATTTTTATTGGTATTACGTTATTGATTTGTATGAGGGTAGTTCTGTGACTATACAGGCGTATATGACTTTTTGTGTATGCAACCGTTTTGAAGCGTACATTGCGGCTTGTTCCGTCAATTGCATTTATTATGAGTGTTGGAGTTTTTACTGTTAGATTATGTTTAGGCTTTTTAAATTATATTATTGTTGTCATTGTTGTTTTTGCTTTATTAGGCATCGTTGAATATGAGCTGTTAATGGATGTTTTTTAGATAGTGCTATATTATTGTAGGTATTTAAAGGAACTAGTTATAGGCTTAAAGTATTCCGTTCGTATGTTCGTTTTCACGTTGCTTTTATGATGGGATTGAAATAACTGTCTAGTTTTATTCATCTGCCTTTTAGTGGGGTTCTATGTTCGAGATTTACTTGCTTGTGCAGTGTATTAGTATAGTTATTGTTATTGTTATTTCAAGTAGGATAATTTTTATTTCTTGGATTTGTTTCGTTTAGCGCCATATTGTGTGTTATTATATATTTTTCATTTTTTAGCATCATGAGTGTATTTTGCTTATCAATTATTTTTACTGAATATTCTAATTCATGCAGTGCATTATTGAAGAAGTTAGAGTTTTGATATTAATTACTATTCAACTATTATTGATCAGACCTTCCGACGATAATAGCGTTATATTTGGAAAGCCATGGTTTACAGGTTTTTTTGTGTATATTCCTTGCTTGAACACTTGATGAATTAATAAATCTGTAAATCATACACATTTTATTCACTTCGTCACTTCATTATCTCTCTCTCTCTCTCTCTGTCTCTCTCTCTCTCTCTCTCTATATATATATATATATATCTATATATATATATATATATATATATATATATATATATATATATATATATATATATATATATATATACTCTTGGAAGTTTCTCAACCATTGAAACTATATTTAAAAGAAAAACAAAAAAAAACTGAAGGTCCAAGTCGTTCAGTGGAAAATCACTCATGTAAGTCAATTTAACATTTTCAGTTATTATATTAGTTTGCTTCTAACAGTATTTAAGGGATCATCAGTTGTTTACGATGAAAAACTGTTTCGGGAATTTAAATATATATATATATATATATATATATATATATATATATATAGCAACTAAAAGTGTCAAACACAATATATTTACTTTCGTAACTAATTTAAAGGAGATAATCAGAAAAAATAAAAAAATAATCAGACTTCCGTGATTTCCGAAAAGTGAAGTAATCCAATTTTAATTCTGAATATTACGATAATGGATTTGAATAGGCTCTGACATTGAAATAATAACACTTTAAAAGACTTAAAGACAAAACAAAAATGCAGGTAGTTAGGAAACTAAATTTGATTGGCTTTAGTCAAAGTCATTTGTTGGATATTTGTTTTTTCACACCCCTTTTTACCTTAGAAATGCACGATTGTCGCTAAACCTCTATGGAACTGAATTTCAAGGCATATTTTATGCGATAATGAACACTATACTTTTTCAACGACTTTTTTGTTTTTGAAAATAAATAGTAATTGCTATGTTTATTGTGGATCATTCTTTATTTTACTTGTGCTTTTTCTGTGTCAAATTGAATACGGTTACCGCCCTCGACGTGATTATTATTTCGAGTATACAATCTATGTAGAAGTAAATAATTACCACTTTTAGATCTCCAGCTGTAACACAAAAATAGAGATATCTTAACGAATTATTAAATAAGAAAACAAACTGTGTACGTCAGCGGGGTTTACAACTATCACTTTTTAACGTAATTAACATCAGATTGGATTATATCATTCCGCAACGTTTGCCAGTTCGCAGTGCCCGATAACAATAACAATGTTTGCGCTCTACCACCAAAGATCGGCAACGAAGTTACCCATAATGTTTAATTTTACTTCAGTCGAAGTTCTCAGAAATCAAGGGGCCCCTTTCTGGGGCTAACACTTGATCTCTACGTAGATACTCGAATATTCTATTAAAATTCTCCTTTATTTCTCAATCATTGAGTTAGTTAAAAAGTTAAGAATAATACATGTCTTCTCTCCTCAACTGATCAGTCAAGTATGTCATAGTATATCTTTATTGTGGTCTGTTGGTCTTACCGGATTCCAGGACAAGAATTCTTCTAGTCTGGTGGAGTATTCAGCTACGTGGTGTTACTTGAGGTAACATCACTAGGAGAAGATGCATTATTCTTCGTATGAGGGGATCTTATTTGTGCTGCGGATACTATGTAATTTTGAATATTTGGTCAGGGTTTACTTGTAGGGGTAAGTATCCTCATGTCAGGTTGTCCTGACAAACCCTTGTACAGAGAGACCGAAGACACTCGAGGATAGTGTCTAGTAGGTAATTCAAACTCCCCAGTCTAGTAGGTAATTCAAACTCCCCTGTCTAGTAGGTAATTCAAACTCCCCAATTACCAATATATAAGGATATGTGTCTAGTGAAAATAGATACGACACAAGGAAAAAAAAAATCCTCAAAGGGGTGGGTCACCTGACGAGCAGATTACAAATAACTCCTCGATGGTAATACTGCAATGGATTTTACTCCGATGAACTGGCTACTCTGGTACCCCCTCGACGTAAATTCACTAGACCAACTCGACAATCAGCTAAACCCCATCCATTCACTGTGGAGGTTTCAAGATGCCGGGAAGCGTTCTTCTCCAATAGCATCTTTCCTCGTGCTGCTGGTCTTCGGAACTCCCTCCTTGTCCCTGTTTCCTCGACAGTACCGACATGCAGAGGTTTAAAACTAATATAAACAGACACCTCCCTACACTGCTCTCAACTTGGGGTGAAACCCAGAACCCACAGCCGAATTCTCCGTTACCCTCTACGACTACAGTGGGTATATGTCTTGTTTGGGGTGAAATATGTTAAAAGAAAATCATAGTAACTAGTACGACATATGAAAACGCATTTACATAGATACGGCATGGCCTAGTATATTTAAAGACGTCTATGGCTGGACAATCTTCATTAATAGTGCAGATTTTCATTTTCATGACAGAAAATACGTTTTACACCCCACTGACTGTCATTGCTTTTATACTTGCGTCGTATGATAACACTACAAACATGCTTACGTATAATAGCAATACGAAATCCACTACCACAGTAGAAATATCATGTAGTAAGCTGCAGAAACAGATCTTCCATTAATCAAATAAATCTCGGAACCCATCAAAACAACAGAATGTTCTACAGCATCCAAGAAGTGCCAGCAAGGATAAATACAAGACATTTTTATACTTTTCGTTGCGTAATTACAACTGTTGGACAACCTGTGTATTCATGCTTGCAGCAAACAAGCGTTTAGCAATATGATTCAATGAGCTATTATTAGATTTCGAATAGCCTTTTTGTCACACCGGCCGTTCTAACAGAAGAGAAACTACACCGGTTCTCACTATAAATAGTGCGAGTCACCAGAGTCACGGGAGAGAGAAAAAGGACATACGTGTAACTGTCTAGCCAAGTGCCAGTCAGTTACCTTACCTAGTATTTTATGTTAATACACTTGTTATCTTAATCCAACCTCGACTTGACTTCTCTTTTTTACTGTTGGACAACTTAACAACACTTTTTAATTCACCTTTACATTTAGTCAAGAAACTTTCGATGTAATCTACCAATCAGGTGTAGATTATCGAAGACTAAACACGTGGTTCAACACAGACGATACCTCATATCTACGATTTCATGGTTATAACAAATGGCGCGAAATTTGATTTCAAGATAGTTAGTGCTAACGCCTATGTTTACATACCGGTAAACGGAGACGATATTTATACGCCCGTCATTATTTCTCCAGTTGTTTTACGTCTGTTTTTTTTTTGGCGATGTGCCTACGGAACTCAGCCCAGTGTTTCAAGATAATGATACACCACTCCTTATGAGGACTATCAGTTGTATATGCATATATCGATGTATACTTATTGGCAGTTGAAACAATGACATACATAAAACGTATCGATCAAGTGTTCGTTCTCAGTCCGGTTTTGAAGTAAAAATGGGAAGGTAGATATGTATGTGTCACACAGGTAAACCCCTTACTATAAATTGTAACTGAATCACGTCGTTACGTAATAAAGTAGAAATACTTAAACATGGATATATAGTGTGTCTGTTAGACAGCTACCCGTTTTCATCGGCCTGGTTAAGAAGTATATATATATATATATATATATATATATATATATATATATATATATATGTTTATGTTTAACCTATCAACAAATGTATAACTCGAGACGCATATGTTTACCAGAATGAACAGCGAAACTATTTTCACAGGTTAAGACGTATTAGCATTTTACACGTCTAAATGAGCGTTAGTCAACTATAAAAAAAAACACTAACTCATATGGATTTCAGTGTAACAGTTGCAATTCTATCAAGTACTAACAGCCTAAGGAATGGCATTGACACAATCTTGCAACAAATGATTGAGAACTTGAGGATGCATATTTCCTTCATTTCTCTAAATATTAGTCTCAAGCATATGAGATACATTATTTCTAGAGAAAACAACGGCTATTTATTTTCATCTCGGACAATTTAAGCATATATTTGATCACCGCAGTTTCGGAGAATATACTGATGATAAATATTTACTCAACGCTACGAAAACAACGCTGATGAGTATCAAAGCTCGAGTAGGTCGCCACTCGGCGTTTATCTCTGAATTCACTACGGATTGACAGAATACATTAATAACGTAACCGCTGATTAATTATCACATGAAGCTATATCCAACATCCATGAAACTACCATGACCTAAGCATGAATTTGTTCGGGATAAAAAATCGACTCTATCGTTAAAGCCATAGCTTCAAAGACTCTCCTTAATCTAATTATTTCAATGATGAATTTAAAAACCAAAGCATTTGATTGAAAAATAAATTCTTACATCTTCATAATTGTTCACGCCTCAAAAGGCCTGCACACTTGCTACTGTTTGAACAAAAATGCGTTTTGCTCAAAAGTAAGGACTAAACTGTGTAGCATGCCATAAATATAAAATACAACGCAATATAAAATGACTTTTGAGAATTTATTTTTTAAAACACGTCACTGTGGATATAGTTAAATGAGAAATCTTAATAAGGGTTTAAGATACGCCGATATTTTGGTGATCCGTCTAATTGATGATTGAACGACAAATAAGAAATTTCTAACTTCAACACATTAATCAATAATTCTCACGCCTGGAATATAGATGACATTAGTAATAAAATAGTGACTATAATTTCAATTAAGTACTTAGATTCAAATTGCACGCGTGAGAATCTCAATTAAATTATTACATTTCAGATTGTAGTTTAATAAGTTTAGCAAACATGTTAATAAAAAGGTTTTGACGCCCGTATTTTGGGATGCGCAATGTATTTTTAATTGATTACCTTAAATAAGGTAGAACCATTAATACAGCATATCATATAGCATTAGTCCTCACACAGCTGCTACAGATGAAGAAGCAACATGAGCCCTCTCACCAAAATATTCTCCCGTGTCACAAGTCGATAACAAATATAAAAACACTAAATTGATTTCACTTCTAATTGATTCTGCATCCACCCTATTCTCTAGATCTCTCTAGACGACTACTGGTTTTGCGCAGACCTGGCACTAACGTTTCACTGACACATATTTTTCTTCAAAGACGAAATGAAATCGGCATCTACGGCGTATTTAGAAACCAAAGACTTCTCGTTCTACACAAAACGCATCGAATGGTGTGAGAAGCGTTAGGATGTCAATACCACACCAGTAGGAGACTACGTTGACGAATAAAGTCGAATTCTGCCGTAAAGGTTTCGCCCTATAAGGCAGTCGCGTTATAGATGCAAAATTATACTCAATAATAGAAGTAAGTTAGATAGAAACTAGATACATAAAATATATTTTACTTTGTGATTGTTTGTTTGCACTCCATTACATTGATGAGCGCCCAACTCTCTTTCAACCAAAGGTATGCCCATTTATTCGTCGGAAATTTATAGAGAGTTACAATAAGATCAGATACAATGATTGCTTAGAAGCTTTGGTGGGTACATTTCAATTAACAAAACGTTCGTAGAAAATAGATCACGCATTTACTCTGATAATTCGCCTAGCGAATGAAAAGCATAACGTTTTGTAAAGCTTACTTGCGAGCAGCATATATTAATGCTTCTACAAATATCTACAAATACATTGAGCAGAATATACACACTACATTATGTTATTGTATAAATCTGTAGAAATTAAATGTTAATACTTTTAATGTGTAAATATATATATATATATGATTGTTCATATATATATACATATATTTTATATATATATATATATATATATATATATATATACATACATGCTGTATGTAAATGTATGTGCACATGCGTTCGTTTACATATATGCGGGTGTAGAAACATATGCAATTCGAATAATCATATGTGTCTATATATATATATATATGATATTATATATATATATATATATGTATATATAACAAATATTTCATATATATATTTTTATATACAATATGTAATATAGTATTTATTAGTATGTATATACATGGGGTAAGGTACACAATAATTCATGAAAATTAAATGCCGTGGTCGACAAAATGTGTGAAAAAATGACAAATGGAAAACATCTTTAAGGGCAGAAAACAAACAAAAAACAAGAGATTTGACCGGTTTTGTTCGTGTTTGCGAACGTCTTCAGAAAAAGTTAAGATTTGGAAATATGTATATACATATATGTATATATATATATATATATGTATATATATGTATACAGTTTCGTTGATAATACATTATATATGTGTATGTTTGTATATATATATACTTTATAAATCTATTTTTATATGATTAAAATATTTATATATATAACAATTTTAATAAATATGTATATATTTAGAGAGGGATATAGATAGAGAGATAAATAAATATGTCATCTCTACATATCTGGCATGGTATTAAATATTTTGCAGATAGATATACACATCAAAGGCATCAAAGGTTTCGTTACCTGTAGTGCCGACAAAATGCAGGTCATAAAGGGTGGAATGTCGTTAACGTCGTAAAGATGAGAAGGTTTCGTTATCTCTAACGTGACTTCTTGAGGGAATTCTTCATTTCTTGATTCAATAACGACTTCAAGTTTTTTATTTGTCTTTTTGTAGTCTTCTGAGGAAATGTGGCGCCGTAGATTCGCATTTTCTTGAATATCTTCGCTCGACTTATATTCAATGATTGTGATTTCATCTAGAAAGAAAAATACATTCACAAATGTGCTCAATACAGTGTGTTACATTGCGAAATGTTAAGTAGTAATTATTAATACATACATATATATATAGAGAGAAAATGTTGTTATTATGTTAATGTAGATTTACGTTAATATATATATATATATATATATATATATATATATATATATATATATATATATATATATTCATACAAAATATAGTTAAACAGGACTAAAATAATGTTAACCATCTTCACATATTGCTTAGGTTGTATAACTTCTAACAACAATACAATTATAACTAGTATAACTTCTAACAATGATCTCTCAACGACATGAAACTCGGCGTTATTTTGTGCCATGTTAGGTGAATTATAAGTTTAACAATTATATTTACATATATATATTTATATATATATATAATATTTATGAATAAATATTAAATTATTAATACCTACAGACGCTAGCGTTTTAAGCTTATTGCTCTCATCATCCTAGAATCTGCAAGCAGTCGCCATATCCACTCGGCCAACAGAAACTGTCACGTAATTAAGGGAAATTAAGATTTATATGTACCTAGAAGCGGGCACATATAGAAACTAGTCGAGAGTGTTCGACGAATGTATTCATAACTTTGCATATATATATATATATATATATATATATATATATATATATATATTAATGTCACTTTTACAATAGGATACACATAAAATAAAAGGTGATCTAATATATTGTGTATATATTTTCAGTATGTATTTTAACAAACCTCAATAAGTGAGTAAGGATTAATAGTATGCAGATATACATATAACAAGTAATCGAAACAGAGGCGTCTACATTTTATTCTTACAAGAATATCATACTGCTAAAAATAGAAAATGCGCGCATTTCTTGTCAGCCATTGTCTTTTTTTATTATCAAAGTAGTGTTTACTCTAGCTAGTTAGCTAATACGAATCGGTTTTATTACTCTTTCACTGGTCACTATTTTCATTGGATAATGGTCGTATTCCTCTCAAACACAAGCCTGGCTGTATTTGCTAGACACACTTTTCTTTTGTTTGGCGGTCGGCTGGACGCACTTCGTATTTAAGTGTGTGTTAAATTAACAGGTGTCCATATTTTTACATGTGGTGACTGAAATAGTGCATCTATTTTAGTTATTTTGATACTTGTTTCTACGATACAGATTTATTAAGTTTAGCTATTTGTTTTATTAAATATACGTACTTATTATAAAGTAATGTTTGTTCTCTGTCTACTGTTAGTTACTATTTTATTCCTAAAATTATGTATTGATTCATTCTTTAGACTATATATTGGGTATTTAGATCTGTATGGCTCGGTTTCCTTCCTCTTATCTATTTGCCTTTCTGGTACCAAAGGTACTAAAGCTTTTTTTTTTTTTAATGCAACCTTAATTCCTATATAATTTTATTTCTAGCTACCATATCGTAGAATGGTTCGTAGGTGTAGTGTTTGGATAGTATTTTATTATTATTATTATCATTGTTATTATTATTACTATTACTATTGTTATAAAGAATTTTATTTAATATGCAAATTACCATATCACACGGTAGTCTTAAGGGTAGTATATTATTATTATTATTATTATTATTATTATTATTATTATTTTATTATTATTTATTTATGTATATATAAGTAACATTTTAAGCTGAATTATTTCGACACTTGATTATTGGGGAAATGGTAGTTTTATCTGTACCATTGGAGAGCCATGCATATAACTGTCCTTTTTTTAAATCTCCGAAACAGTTACATGGTAAACAGCTGAAGATCCCCGTGTTAATATTAGATGCTTACGTTAAGGTCTCCTGCTTTTGTTTCACTGTTAGATACTTAATCCCCCTTTTTATTTTATTTACTTACTATAATATATTATTTATTTATGAATTTTCCAATAAATGTTAAGTCTACACTATTTTGGATTTAGTTAGTTTCTCTGGGACTTTAAACTGCATTTTCCTTCTTTTTTTTGTCTTTTTGTTTAAAATAACTCAAAGCTTCTTTATACTATATATATATATATATATATATATATATATATATATATGGGAAGAGAAGGATGAAAGTAATCCGACGTGATGGGAAAATGAAAAAGGATATATAAGTGTTTGTGTCTGTAAATATGAAGGTGGAATAAGAATGAACAAAAACAATTACAAGAGACGGTAACTCTCAGATCAATTCATTTATATTTGAAATTCAAATATAAAGACAGTAAATTGCAAAATTAGGCGACTTACTGTTAAATATTTAAAAGTTCCGGAATAGTAGAGACTTTAATCATTTCGAGAGTAACAACCTGTATTTTTCGAAAAGAAAACACAAGTTGAACTGGTTGTGTCAGTTGAAGACAGCCACACAACCAGTTCAACTTTTGTTTTCTTTTGTGCTAATTATTAAATTACTAAATTAATAAATTACTAATGTACCAACGTACTAATTCTTCTTTATATAACGTTAGATCTAAAATATTTTCAATTTGATGAGCCTAATTTAATTCTATATTACGCTCATAGTTGATCTAATCATTAAAATGTTATAATAACATATATCATCCGGAATATATTAAATAGAATGTCTAAGTTATCGGCTAATAAAAAAAATAGAACTTCACGCTAATCATTATGATACATCTCTAAACAATTCAGGATATAAAGATAATATTCCATAAGCCGAAGAAACATTTAGCATACTAATACATACTATGTTCATAAAAAATTACGTTAACAGATTATACATTACTAATACTACGAAATATACAGAATTAAAAAAAACATTATTATGATTGTAAATATAATAACCGCTAAAAATAATTTATAAAAAAATAACAATTAATAAAAAAGTAAGAAAATAAATGCAATAAGATAAGAATGTCAGATAGTTAAAGTCTATATTTTCTCTTACTATTAAATCGTATATCCTTGAAGTATTCTACAGAATAATCTATAGTAAATTAAATGATTTCATAGCTATTGTACACTGATATATATATATATATATATATATATATATATATATATATATATATTAATATATATATATATGTATATATATATGTATATATATATATGTATATATATATATGTATGTATGTATATGTATATATATGTATATATATACATATATATATATATACATATATATATATATATACATATATATATATATATATATATATATAGAATTATAAAAAGAAAAACTATACACACATTAAGGTTGTACACATAATAACTTATTTCGACCCCTTTAATTAGGTCTCCTCAGATGTATAGACAACCACGTCAAAAAAAAACAAATAATGAGAGAAATTGATCGTCTTAAAAAGATAAATCCACTTTTTTGGTTGGTCTATGTAAAAAGGAGGTAAATGTTAAAATAATCGAGGAGGGGTGACAGAAGTAAGATTAATTTTTTAATATATGCAGAAATATAAAAATATAAAAATATATATAAAAGAATTCTTTTTTGCTATTTAAACAAATAAAATAAATAAATCATCTCATTTAAAATTTCGAATGTGAGCCTTATGGGCAAAAATACATGATGAAATACTCGAGCGTTCACGATTAAAAACTACGTTTAATTATTTACGATTAAAAATTAGAAGACGAAAATGTAGGACGAAGATTTCGGTTTAGATTAGAACATATTAAAAATTTAAGTTGTATAGCGTCAAGATTCGAGATGATTTACACTATGGAATTAAAGTTTAGCGACAATTTAAAAACGGTTTATTTACAAAATTGGTAAAGATTCGGGCGTTCACGATTAAAAATAAAAAGACGAAAATTCAGGACGAAGATTTCGATTTATATAGGAAATTATAAGAAAACTTAATTGGTTATAACGTCAATACGGAATTAAAGTTTGGCGACATTTAAGCACGATTAATTTACAAACTAGAGTTTTACTAAATTTAAAAAAAAAAAAAAAAAAAAATTACTAATTTGTTAACATTTACCTTTACAGTTATAACTCTTATTGTAACTATACTTTAAAAGAATTGTTATTTTCAAAGAACTTTAAAACGTGCTGTTGATTTTAAACCTGTGCCTGTGTCTACATTTAGCCATCAGTTCGTCTCGTCTATTTAAGATGTTCTTGTCTTCATATTTTAGCATTCTAATTTTTTCCTCCAGGCACAAATTGCATCTATGTCTAAATCCTTTAGGAGTGTTCGAATGACATAGTATGGACCACGAAATAGTTGGTGTTAATTTGTTATTTTTTAAAAACCACCAGTGTTCGGCTAATTCCGTCTTATTAGTGACGTTCGGGTTTAAAAATGAGTGTTTGTGTACGTAGAATCGTTGTTTCCAACTCCCGGCGGATATTCCTATGTATACTTTCTTATTGTTAGTATTTTCTTTAGGATAAATCGTAGCCTTATATACAACGCTTTCGACGATACAGTTACCTTTAAGTGGGCAGTTATTTTTAATTTGACAATTACATTTTTTTCCCCCTTTTTAGTTTTCTTACTCGGTGTGCTCAATATTTTTTTGTTATGTGTATTAATAATGTTCTCCATATTTTTGGTGCAAGAATAACTAATTTTCACCGTTTTCCTATTGAAAATTTTACTTAAAGGATTAGTCGTTTTAAAATGTTTATCTATTAGGTTTAAAAATATTCTCCCGATATTAAGACTAGAAAGCTGGCAATATGGTGGGTTGAACCAAATAATTTTGCGTCCCCTGTTTTTGGGTTTATTTTTCTTTATATTTTCCGTATATATTAGTTTTTCGTTGTACCCACTATTACTTAATGCGTTATCGTATATGTGTTTGCTAGCCTCAAAGATATTTTTATTTGATGAGAGTTTGTTAATTCTGGTGTTAATAGTTGTAGGAATTTGTTTTATAATACATTTGGGGTGATTGGATTTAGTGTTAATGTATAATGGGGTATGATTATCTTTATGGAAAGGTTGAAAAGTTCCCTCGTTTAAGTTTAGCGTAATGTCTAGAAAATTTACCTCGTTGCAATTGGGGGTCATTTAAATCCTCAAACCTAAATATTTAAAAGCCTTATTTAGTTTTTTATGCATCCTAGATATTAGAGGACCGTTGCTATTAGGTACGATGATCAGTCCGTCATCTCTATATAGGCCAATTTGGTTGGGGGTTACAATTCGACTGATTATATATATTATATATATTCCCACCAAATCTGCTATTTGAGCTGAACAAAGGACCCCATCGGGACATCAAAGTCTGTACTATCTTTTTTAATCCAATTATCCCCATCGTTTGCCAAAATGGACCTCCGACAGGCCAAAATAATGTTGATTTGTTCGTCTGAAATGTCAACGAAATTTTTGGCATAGTTTATGCTATTAATTAGCAATTCCTTCGAAATGGAAGGGTAACACTCCATTATATCGAATTGGATAAAAGAGGCTCTTTTTTATGTTCTATTTCCCTAAACCATTTAATTGTGTCAGCAGAATCTTTCCATAGATTGAACTGTGTCGCTGTTAGAGTCTCGTTGATTATGTTCTGTAGTATCTTTTTGGATACATGTCCCAATTCTGTTTTCGTTGTATTGATAAGTCTGGATTGCTTATTATTTTGGAAGATCTTTTTATGGTCCTTTATAAGGATGTAAGCATTTTTCATATCTAATCTTCTAAATTTTAAATGAGATGATTTATTTATTTTATTTGTTTAAATAGCAAAAAAGAATTATTTTATATATATTTTTATATTTTTATATTTCTGCATATATTAAAAAATTAATCTTACTTCGGTCACCCCTCCTCGATTATTTTAACATTTACCTCCTTTTTACATAGACCAATCAAAAAAGTGAATTTATCTTTTTAAGACGATCAATTTCTCTCATTATTTGTTTTTTTTGACGTGGTTGTCTATACATCTGAGGAGACCTAATTAAAGGGGTCGAAATAAGTTATTATGTGTACAACCTTAATGTGTGTATAGTTTTTCTTTTTATAATTCTGTTTTGCTCTGTTTAAATTACATTGAGCTCTGTTATTCAGATTCTCTACACAAAATTGAAATCAACACACACACTATATATATATATATATATATATATATATATATATATATATATAGCATTATATGAAGTGAAATAATAAAATAAGGTGCGAATCAAATTTTATTAGAATTCAATGTTCAGGCAAAGTACCTTAAATTCCGTAACTCATGAGTTTTCAAAGAAAATTTTTCTCCTCAGAGGACCATTACCGCAATGATATTACTGCAAGTAATAAAATTAAACTTTGAAAATATATAAAAAATATATATATAATCCAGTATATTGAGCTTCAGTTTTATCCGAATATATATATATGTATATATATATATATATATATATATATATATATATATATATATATATATATATATATTTGTTAATGATTTTATTCTATTAATTGCGACAAAACATATTCTGTTTCGTTAACACTTGCAAATAGCGTCAAATAGTTGTTAACGAAACAGAATATGTTTTGTCGCAATTAATGGAATAAAATCATTAACAAAAAATATATTTTGCTCTGAATTTTCATTGAGCACTCTCATAAACCCGGTTTCAACTTCCTTCGGATTCATACCCCTGATATGATATTGGTAACAAGTTAATGATATATATATATATATATATATATATATATATATATATATATATATATATATATATATATATATATATATGTATGTATGTATGTATGTATGTATATATATATATGTATATATATATATGTATGTATATATATATGTATATATATATGTATGTATATATGTATATATATATATATATGTATATATATATGTATGTATATATATATATGTATATATATATGTATGTATATATATATATATATATATACATATATATATATATATTCATATAGAATATAGAATATATTAATATGAAATAGAGTTATGAATAAAAATACAACGGGAACATGTTATTCTTAATTTTTAAAGATAGGTCAACCGATAATTGAGAAAAATAAGACATTCCAAAATAATGTAATTCTAAAACGATAATAGTTTAAAACTACCTGTATTTTTAATTATGATTGTATATATATGGATGTAACATCCAGGTGTGTCGTTATATCTGCAATTCATTTTAATACCGGACTTCATCATGGAAGAATTTCTTTTAAAATATGACGTTCCATTTTTATTTGATTTTCTGTATTGTCTACTTTGTTTTATTGTTTGCTTTTGGATGATTCTTTCTTTTTCTAAAGAGACGCCCCCCCCCCCTGCTTCGTAAAGGACAGATTTGAAAAGACATTGAAGACATTGCCAAGTCTGCCGCAAAGAAGGTTGGCTCCCTCTACCCTGCTAGTGGACTCCTTACACCTGACATTATCCTGTATCTCTACAAAGCCACCATTCGCCCATGCATGGAGTATTGTTGCCACATCTGGGCTGGTGCATCATCTACTAGTCTCTCCCTCCTTGACAAAGTCCAAAAAAGAGTAGTCAACCTAATAGGTCCCTCACTGTCAGCTAAGCTCCAGCCCCTGTCCCATCGCCGCAATGTGGCATCCTTGTGTTTGTTTTACAAATACTTCAATGGATTATGCTCCGATTAGTTGGCTACTCTGGTGCCCCCTCGACGTAAATTCACTAGACTAACTCGACATTCTACTAAATCTCATTCATTCACTGTGGAGGTCCCCAGATGTCGGAGAGCATTCTACTCAAATAGCTTCTTTCCTCGTGCTGCTAGCCTCTGGAACTCCCTCCCTGCCCCCTGTTTCCCCGAAAGTACTGACATGCAGAAATTTAAAACTAATGTAAACAGACATCTCGCTGCTCAGATCCCAATTTAAGCTGAACCACTAATCATTCTCTCCTTTTCCTTTTTCTCAGTAGTCCCTTACGTTTACAGTGGCGTCCTGCCTTGTTTGGGGTGAATCATGTAAAAAAAAAAAAAAAGAAAAAAAAGATGACATCCATTTCACGTTTTGACTCATGCCATGTTGTAATAATGAATAATTAAGACGGCTGTTAAAAGGTAAAACCATCCATGTCTTAAGTAAAATGTTGCGCCATCTGCGGATCTCATTCTGACGAGCATTAGCGATTTCGATTAGGCCGTTAATGTGTTCGTTGTATAAAACTGTGCATCTAAATTTATTTCATGTCAAAATTTAAGAGTGTTTTATTAATTTAATTTATCTCGTATAATACTGTTATGTTTTCACTCATCAGTGCATGTAATAACCATCATACACCCGAGTATTTAAAACTTAAAATAACTCGGACGCCGATGTTTATTTTTTAATAAAGGTTAATTACAAAGAGAAGAACAGTGGCAATACACATCAGAGCAACGGGGTAATTTCGTACGCGTAGGAGAAATACAGACGGATAGATATACGGATAGCTTGTCTGGTAACAGCATATTACGTTGTGCACCCCAGCTCCCAATTGTAGAAAGTCTCCGGACATGTCTTTACTGTTTAAAGACTTACCAGCCAATACACAATAAATATATATCCAAAAGTCAGATGGTTTCGATAACTTCACTCTGGGGTCACCTCTAACCTTTAAGTGGTAACTTAAATCTTGCCATTCAAAAAACAATCCCCGTAAGATAACAAGAATACGCATGACATCTGCATGAATAATTAAAATAAATATTTCAGCGTATTTTCTACCATAGTCCATACAGTACATTTACTAGTATATAATATTCAACATGTGCACGTCTTATATAACTGATGGATCTACGTTTATCTTTCGAATTATGTGTTACTTGGCTACCGTTAGTATTATAATTAATTAATTAAGTTTCTTTTTATTGTTTTTATTTTTATCAAGATTATAAACAATATTGTTTTGGGTTGATTTATTTAGTATACATATTGTATGCTAACACCTGGCTAAGTTTTGATATCCGCTGTATATAAGCGTTTATTTAATAATATTTAGCTTGACACAAATCAAACACAGCTATGTAAACGTAATTATCTTCAGATTGGTTTAGTAACACGTGTATCCATACGAAATACACAGGTATAGTTACAGAAGCGGAGTTGTTGTGTGTAAATATATATATATATATATATATATATATATATATATATATATATATATATATATATATATATATATCTAAACAAGCGTTGTTTTACATCACGGAACTTTCACGTTTGTATAGTTCTTAATTCCGCCATTTTCTTATTAAATTAAAAAAAAAACACACAAACACAACCCTAATCCTGAAGACGACTACGAAAGTCGAAAGCGCTCGAGAAAATGGCCGAATTAAGAACTATCGGAGAAGTACTATACGGATTGCCACCTGAAACCAGAAAGATGGCTTGACGGTTTGAGAACCTCACGAGGAAAATATACAAACGTGAAAGTACCGAAATGTCCAACAACGCTTGCTTAGATAATGACTTGCTGCCTAAATATATACACACACACACACACACACACATATATATATATATATATATATATATATATATATATATATATATATATATATAGTGAGCAATGAAAATATATATGGCAATCAAGCTACACAGAGGCTCAGTTTTAATCAACAACGAGGACCAATGGATTAAAACGAATATGACAAACTCCTTTGATTTGGCCATTGGTGCCCTTGACTCTGCGGAGGCGTCTGATCTTGTGGGGTTATTCATTTTATATACACTCACAAATATATTCGATAATACAGATATCGGCCTTTATAGAGATGATGGATTAGCGATAATAAGAGACTCTAACAAAGTCAAGGGAGAAAACTTCAAGAAAATTATATATATGGAAAGGAAAAAACTAGGCCTAAAGGTAGAAGTAATGGCTAACGTTAAAACAACGAACTTTCTAGACGTCACATTAAACTTAAGTAAAAACACCTACGAACCATACCTAAAAGATAACGCCAACCCAATATACGTACACCCAAAGTCTAATCACCCCCCATCAATCATAAAACATATCCCGAATTCGATCGAAAGTAGGCTTATCAACAATTCTAGCAACGAAAGCGTTTTAAAAAAAATCAATCAAAATTTACAATACAGCTCTAAAAAATAGTGGTTACCACAATACCAAAATTAAATATAAAAAAATACACCAATAATTACAACAAAAGTAAAAATAAAAACCAAAGAAAAATAAATATAATCTACTATACCCCTCCCTATAACCAGATGCTAAAAACTAAACTAGGCAAAAAATTCCTAAATCTGATTAAAAAACACTTCGCCGTAACCAACCCGCTACATAAAATATTCAATAAAAATAATCTAAAACTATCCTACAGCTGCTGTGAAAACCTAGAAATGATAATTAAGGCACACAACAACAAAATACTAAAAGACAACAATAGAGAAGAAAAAAATAAACAAAGTGGAAAATATAACAAAAATAACATAACGAAGAACAAAAATATAAATAATACTAATAAAAATAAACAAAACACTAATAATAACCACCCGAATAGAAACGACAAAGTTCGCAATGAAGAGAAAAGATGTAACTGCATAGATCGTAAACTTTGTCCACTACAAAATAAATGCCTAACTGAAAGGGGTGTATACCAATCAACGATATTTGCCAACGAAAGACCAAATAACAAGAAATACTACGTGGGTATGACATCCCTAGACTTAAAGACCAGATACTATGACCATAAAAGCACATTTAAAAACAAAGAACGTCGAACTTAAAACAGCACTAACTAACCATTATTGGGAGCTCAAAGAAAATGGACACTCACCAATAATTGAATGGAAAATAGTAAGACAGGCCAGTACATGTAGAAACTTAGACGACCCGTGTAGATTATGCCTGAATGAAAAATACGAAATCCTAAATTTTAAAGATCCCCGAAACCTATTAAACTCTAGAAGTGAAATAGTAAACAGCTGTTTACACAGAAATAAATTTACCTTAGGATGATATATAATAAATAAAATAAACAAATAAATAAAAATAAATAAATAAATAAAAAACTGAATTAGTTAAAATTTAAAACCTAAAATAGAAATACGAGAAACCACGTGTTAAAATAAATTCGCCAACTGTATTGACAAAACAAAGGAAACAGGATATAGGAAAATCCATTGTTAACACAAATAGGAGTGTCACCAACAATGCCTTTGTTCGAGAGAAGCCCAACGATTGGCTGAGGCACAACAAATAATCTGATTGGTTAACTAGCAAGCCATGTATATAAAAACACCTGAAAAAAATAACTCCATGCATTTAGCCTGACGATTCCCCCCGGGGATGAAACACTGGAGCCTCTGTGTTGCTTGATTGCCATATATATTTTCATTGTTCACTACCTAGCTCTACTTACGTATCGAGCACAGTTGAAGTAAATACTGAAAACTTACACATAAAAAAGTATATCTTCTTATATTTTATGTGGATACATGAAGTACTAATATATATATATATATATATATATATATATATATATATATATATAAATAAAATGAAGTATAATAACACGAAATTACATAATCATCGATGCATTAATTTAATTCAACCTTGTGCTTGTTTCAAGCATCCGATCCAGACGATTACATTTTTTAAACTGAAAAAAAAAGAATAAAATTCACACTCGACAATTCGAATATAATTGGGGAGAGAGGTGGTAACACCCCATCTAATACATATTTAGAGAGAGGGGGAAAATTGTGGCATATCTAATCTCTAAGTCTAACTTGGGAGGGTGAATTGCATAATTCACTACAGACACCGAAGGGGAGGCCGCATGTGAAATTATAAATAGTAAGATTAGGCATAGACGGTGATGGAAAAGGGGGGTTCTGTTTTTCAAAAGAATCGGGTCGTGTGAAAAATTAACAGTATTAACCTCCATCTCATTGTTTTATGACACCTACTTTCCAGTAATCAATGTATATTGTGAGGAGAAGGGAGGAACCTAAAATAAATTCTGAAACAATATCACTCACACATACATAGGTATGCATAAACACGTACACATAACATGTAACTACATACTAACACCCTCACCCACACACACTTATATACAAACATACATATATACATCCATATATATATATATATATATATATATATATATATATATATATATATATATATATATATATATATATATGTCAAACACACACATAGTTTAACCTTCTGACTATTAAGTACATGTCGGAGCTTTATGTAATATGCTGCTTTCTTGGCGTAATGCAAAGCATAGCTTATTGGTAAGAGCTGCCGACTTTTAACATGATGGTTGAAGGTTCGATCTCTGGCTTGAGAGCGGTTATAGTTTAGCCTAAGCGAATACCTGCTGATGATAGTGATTATATATATATATATATATATATGTATATGTGTGTGTGTGTGTGAAAGCATTAACGAAGGAAAAATCGAAAATTGTTTTATATATTGATGAATGTATAACCAATATCCTCTTTGATTTTCATTACGCTTTGTTATTATTTTTCTATAATTATCATCAGATAACTATATATATATATATATTTATATATATATATATGTCGTTGTTGTTATTTTTTTACTTGCGATAAAAGCATAGCTGTTTTTCTTTGTATTTTCCACTTCCTAAGCGATAAAGCATTGCATTTAGTCGTCCATTTATAAGATGTGTTATTATTTTATTTTTTATTTTATATATTTATCTATCAATTTTTATGTAGAAATTAATTGATATATATATATATATATATATATATATATATATATATATATATATATATATGTGTAATCAACTGACAGCTCTATCGATGTTTACTATTCACCACTGTGGTTAGATACGAACCTGCATCTTCACCAACAACCCGGTCGCTGATTGTAGAATGAATTATAACGGTTCATGTATTTTCTCTTGTTTACATTCGACGTTTTTAGTCAACTAAGAAAACTTATTTTTTTTTTGGTAGAAGTATACATGGAAACCGTTAATTCACTGGCTGAGATGGATGAATTCGGGATTAGCGGATTGTATTATAATAAAATATTATATCTTAGCAGTATATAATTAAAATCGTAACATTCTATCACCATTGCGTGTTGTACATACATTTTTGTATACACATCCCCTTTCAGACTTTTGATATCACGACATATTTTACTTTAATTCACTTAAACAACGCACAATGTCACTGAAGCTTTAGGGGCTACTGTGAATTAGCTGCCATATTTACAGTGAAAAGTTGTGTAGTAAGATGTTTGTTCATATTACATTTAAATATCTGCATATTGGTGCAGTCATTGAAGCATGGAGCAGTGAGTTAATTCCAAAGGCTAGCAGTTCGAAAAAAAACTATTAGAGTGCCACGCTTTCGAGCATCTGACATTTTTAGAGTGAATGGGTTGATTTTTTACTCCTAGTCGGGTATGTCAGGGGTGTTTACGTAGAGGAGGAATTCATCGGAGCACATTCTGTGAAAAGATTTGTAAAGCAACCATAAAGATACAACATCACGACGATGAGACAGTGGCTGGAACTAACAGACAGTGTGCAATGTATCGGATCAATTTTTTT
This sequence comes from Sepiola atlantica, assembly GCA_963556195.1. Lineage (NCBI taxonomy): Eukaryota > Metazoa > Mollusca > Cephalopoda > Sepiida > Sepiolidae > Sepiola > Sepiola atlantica. The sequence goes on along the minus strand of OY744523.1, from coordinate 48,897,352 downwards.
TACAACCTGTCCTAAATGGAAGGACTAGGGCCGGCAACTCAACACTTCATATATGGGCGAATAATTGCTATTAAGGATATAGGATACAGGTGTATGAAGTTTCCTTGCCTTGAAGCGCAAACCTGTCGTCTTTGCAACAGTTTTATCAATATCAACGATCTATCTGTTGCAATTCATGTCGCCTTTAATTAAATTTGAACGTTGACTTCATCTATACGCTTTATCTTGCTTGGTGTGACTTCTTCTTATTCCCAAGCTAAAATAGTCATCAAGCAGACTCGCTTACAAGACGTATTGGCAGTAAGACCAACCACAAAGATAGTACCGTGGGACAGCGTCGAATAATTTTCCTCCACCATTTTTACAACAAGCAATAAGAAAAAGCAACGATAAATAAAAATATAAACATTTATATAAACAATCAGAAGGGCGCTCTATTCGTTTTTACAGATGAGCTTTGTATTATTCACAAAACATAAAAGAGTGGATCTATATGGAATCAAGGTAGTTTGAAAAGTTACACATTCGACACGTTGATGAAATGGCAATAATAAGGAGAACATTTAAACAATATTTTGACAACCCGGACAACGCAGAGTATTTGTTTTTCAAAATAAATTATTTATTTAATTTAAAAACCTTTTTTTTAATTTGAGTACTTTCGGTAATAAATACCCTTGTCAGAAGTATACTCATATTTTTTATCTTCTTTTTTCTCCCTGACTGAGACATATCTATTGCAGTCAAAAATTATATATATATATATATATATATATATATATATATATATATATATATATATATATATATATATATGTATATGTAGATATATATATGTATATATATATATATATATATATATATATATATATATATATATATATATATATATATGTATATACTTGCACTCAAATGTCATATGAAACATCAATCCATGACCAGGTAGAAATGCTTATTATTATGTTATTCCGGATGATTACCACTCACTAGATCTACCCTGCAATACTTGACTGAACGCGAACAATCTACCTATGGATCAAATAAAAGGGTTAAGTTCGAAATAGCGTATTGGTGTTCGAGTTCAACATAAATAGTCCAAAGATAAAAAAAAATGAATCTGAAGAAAGTTGGAGTAATCTCTTACTGAAGCGTTGTGAACATAATAATTAAGATGAGAATAGTAGTCTGAATTATTCCCCCTTAATTAAATTAAGATGCTATTTTACACCTCCATTAAATAACTTGTATAGGGTGCTATCATTAGGCGTTTCATACGCTTTATATGTTCTGTATCCGTTTATATTTCTTAGATTCCTACTTGACACACATATAAATAGATAAAGCTTTGGGTGTAGATATATGATCGATTTTATTATATCGGGAGTTTTTGAATTGGGTCACTGTAGAAGGAACTGAAGACAAATAAACTGGTACAAGATAACTAAACATTATTACACGCAGTTAGGATAACATATACTTAGTGTGGATTCGAAAAAAAATCAGTTCAAAATTCTCTGGAGGTTACCGACTATAACAAAAGTAGTCCGGAGCATTAAACTGCTGACATTTTGAAAACATTCCATCAATTAAGATGAATAAAATAACATGTAAATAAAGTTACTACTGATAAACTTGTTTCCCCTCTTTTCTCGTCTTCCTAACATGAAACAGAATTTCACTGGACAAAGTTTATTTCCAGAAACATTACATCTTGGAAACACGTTGCTACGAGATTACTTCCCTGAGGAGTGTAATAACGTTATAATCTTTAAGTTTAATTGCAATAAACACTTGTCCTAAACCGTTCGCATCAGTTATTAAATTTAATTTTATTCATTCTTTTAAATTCTCTGATACTATTCAGCACCATTAAACTGCCAATATATCCATTTTATCAACCGTTATCCTCGATTAACTTTCAACCTGGATATGATGTGGCTAATTACTAAAATATATCCATAATATCTAATATCGTTATTACCGTCAAATGTTATATAGAGTTTTGCTATTATATACAATTGTTCGTCCAAATGCTTTGTTAATATTTTCTTGTTTGTAGGAACTAAATGTGCCCGATGTTCTTATTTACACTCAATAACAATGTACGCTCATTTAATATACTTTTATACAGAGAAGTAAAACATAAATAAATACAGCAGTTATTGGGGTATTTGTTTTTATTAAGTTATTTGTTTGACTAGCTTATTATTGAGTCATATAGAATCAATGTGGATTTCGATATTGACAAATATGTTGCTACCATTCGAATTCATCAGTTGTTGTTTTCTGCTTACATTATTTATAGCAAGCTCACAATGTTAGAGCAGTACAAGTAGACTGGCAATATACAGGTATAATGATAGTAAACCCCCATAATTATGTTATGTTGTAATATGTATTCGTTGATTTGATATACAATTTAATAAAATGTTCTTAAATAAAAAAAAACATTAGAATTTGATTTCAACATTTTTTGTTTTAATCTGATATATTTTAATATCTACAAACTTTCTAAAATCGATCTCTTGTTTTTATTTTGAAAACATCTGTTATTATTTAATATCTCTTTATTTGAATTAAAAATTCATTCAATTCGGATTTCCAACATAGCAATAAGATTCAATTCCAGAATATCCTTACTATAAAAATACATTAACCTCACTATGGCATCAATTTAAAAAGTAATTAACATGTTCCAAGACTTTAACATTTTAGCTATAGATCTATATCAATGTAAGTGTTCTCAATTTTAAAAAAAAACATGGATAAGAAAGCCTCAAGAGTTACACCCGGGCAACACCGGTTAAATAAAGCTCGCTAAAAATAATGATTTAAACCATTGTTATAATTAATGTAGTTTAAGACTGTTTGATAAACACTATTATACACTGCTATTAATATTTAATAACGTTATTAAAAAAATAATATTTGGATACTTTTTAGAGAACGACCCGTGTTTCCGTAACTTCGCGTCGTAAACGTTCGGGCAAGTCTCGGAAGCGCCCGAGAGTTGACGAGGCGAAGACTGCCAGACGATACATTGAAGTAAAGTTTCAAATAAAAAAAAGCTAGACGAAGAAAATAAAACTAAAATACATATATGAAAATAAAACTAGCAAACCATAGAAAAACAGCTGTTATTAATTAAAAGTGAACGTTGCTGACAGACTTCAATGAGTCCTTGAAGAGATTCAACGCGCTGACAAATATCAAAGAAATTCATTTTTTACGCGCTGCAGATCGTAGAAATTATTTTTTTCCAAAGATTATCGTCTACTTGCTGCAACCTGATTGTCTAATGACTGATGCAACCTGATTGGTTAATAGTTTCGTCAACTATCGTGCGCTTTCGAGACCTGCCCGAACGTCGACGCCGCGATATGCCGGAAATGCGCGTCGTTCTCTATAACAGTATCAATATTTTTATTCATTGTAATTTAAATGAATTATTTTTTCAATATGAACATTTTCAAATTCTACATTATTTCTACTTAAATAACATCATACAATAGATTCTGTATTCTATTTAAACTAAACTATTATTTTATTATTTAATACTAATACTTAAATTTACATTTTATTAAATACGTGCTTTTAAAATAAAAATTAACACTTAATTTCAGAACATTTGTCATATGAAAATCATTTATCCCACAAGTCTAGTTATTTACCAAATAAATCAAAACTTCTTTACACTTTAGAACTTTAAAATTAATTTCATATCCCCAGCATTCTACCCACATTAGGTTAATGCAGATAGATAAAAAATTGAAACTGTTGTTATAATGACTATTTGATAGTATGTGTAATACCACTGACAATGGAGTTTTACTTATGTACTGCTATTCTTCTTCTATATAGATTATAATGAGCAGAACTACAAAGTACACTTTTCAAACGTCATCGCAATTACCAGGTATACACTGATGTAAATGAATTGTAAAATAAAACTAATTGGAAATACGTATGTTTACATACCTGGAAGTGTGTATTTAGCCATGGTTCTTATAAACAGTATCAGTTTTTTTTTCTCAGCTAAATGTTCAAGAAGATTCTAAATACATTAATCCGAGGGAAGCATAACATTTTCATTTGAAATCTTTTCACAATGTACGCACGTCTCTCATTGACTCTGAATATCCTTGCCTCATATATATATATATATATATATATATATATATTAAGGCTATCCTATTATGTTTTATCCCTACAGAAAATCACGTTTCTCAGTGCAGTTATCTTAAACATTACTTTCATGGGTGCTGTTATCAGCTTGACCCTCTCGCTGGGATGTCTCATTGAATATATTAAATTGTCATATTAGCATAAATGATAAAGCAGGTTTATAAAAATAAAATGGTCAAAGATAAACACTTCCATGTGTATATCCAGTGTTTTATGAAAGTTTTTAATGGCCCATGTGTCCTGGTTAAATTTGAGGTTATATCTGCGGATTTCCACACCATCAGTTTTGTCTGTATATGAATACTAGGGAAGAAGTATTCCTTCAATTACGTAAATTTTAAAATTTACCACGTGGTAAGCTTGGTAATTACCTCTGTTTTTACAGAAATAACGTCATCTCTAATGTATTGCAATGCTCGGCTGATGGCACGGTTATAGGTTAAGAGCCCCAACGTATATTTACAAGCTTTGCTGAAGATATGGCACAAGAGATCACTGGCTTTTATTTGTACGAAGTCGTTCTCTTCTACTGTTTGACACTTTTATAATATAATGCTGCAATCCAATATCATTTCGCTTAGTAGACAAGTGATTACCGTAGTAGGCTGGTAATTTCCTCTCTTCCCTACGACCCATTCTCATGGAAGAGTTGTTGCCAGTCTCTCTCCACTATATTATTATTTCCATTAAATGTGCCCGTCTGAACTTTAGCCTTAGTCTCGCTTTGTAAGACTCTCACAGCAAGAAATTGTCTTCTACCAAAACCCAAACAAATCTTTTGTTTCCCTCCTCCCTATTCCGAGCGTCAGGCGGAATTCTACAAACATATCTTCACTGAAGGACCTTCCCGTCTGTAGAACACATCACCGGGGAACTGATTCCTTACTGAATACAACTTGGTCATCTTCAACTCCAATGTCAACAAATTCTTGTCAGAGATGACTTAATGAGAAATCAAACGCAGATTATACCATCAATTTTTGACTGGAAATCATCCCCGTCTAATTAACTGTTAAGGTCGAGTTGCTCTTCAGCTTAATGAGTGCTGACCCTTATAGTAAAACAGCAAAAACAAAAGCCAAGAAAATGCTCCTGCTGATAACTTCGCATATAAGTAGAAAAGGCCTTTTTATCTTACTTATACATCGACGCAGAATTGCGTTATTTTCATATCTATATATCTATCCTATGAGGATTTCATAATAATACGATAGTATTTTCTAATAAGTGCAGAGGTCAAAATAAAAATATAAATAGCTGTAAATTAAACTTTTCTGACAGCAATTGTATCTCTTTCCCCTTCTCTTTTCTTTTTCTTTTCCTCGCCCCCCCTTTCTACCCCAGCTCAGCGTTGGATATATATATATATAAAATATATAAAAGATAAAAATAAGAAAATAGTAATTTCTAACGGCAATCATATTTTAAAATCGGTCACATGACTTTTATTTCTTTCTCCTCTTCTTTTTTGCTTGACTTCATTCTCCCTGGAATTCAGCAACCAGTTTGAATCAAAAAACAATTTTCTGCCTGATGAGACCTCAGCTCTTGAGAGCTGTAGATCGATAACATCGACATGCCAGTGTAGCAGACCTTGTACATGTTTGAATAAAAGCATTCACTATATATATATATATATATATATATATATGTGTATATATACATATATATATATATATGTATGTATATATATATATATTCACTACACATATACAGCGAAATATATAAAGATATATGCACACAGACAGATACACATATGCAACCATTCTCATACATATACATACACATACACATATTGCCAATAGATACATCTAACCCTTACCCTAACCCCTTTTCCACTGATTAATGCGGTATAATATATCATATGTACACACACGTCCATCTATACCTACTAATCTCTCTCTCGCTCTCTCGCTCTCTCTCTATATATATATATAAATATATATATATATATGTATATATATATGTATATATATATATATATATATGCTTAAATACATTTATCACTTATATTTAACTTATACTCTCAGATATTGGCATGCCAGATATACACATGCATATATATATACACTTACCCACATGTATGTGCATACACATACACCATATACACAGCTAGACAAAGTGATATTTAAATACGCCAATTAACCTACGCATACGCACGAAAAATATTATATATAAACATATACAACCTTTACCCACGTATAAACAGCCACACACAGTGACATATAAATACGCAAATTAACCTACGCATACGTACACAAACTATTATATATGAGAATATTAAAACATAAAACTTTTAGACACGTATAAATATACCCATACACATAACAAATTAATCCATGTATCAATATACATAGGTGCGTATACATCTAGAAATATGTATACCCTATTACGTTTACAGTGGCAACTTGCTTTGCTTGGGGTTAACTACGTAAAACTAACTAAATACCGATTAAATATTCGCTAAACAATAACTTACGAAAAGATTTTCAATCGCAAGACTTCGCACTAGACTTCAAATTGTGTTACTCGCCAAAGTAAAAAGCTATGTATATTCCATGATAAATGCCAGTATACTGAAATCATATGCGAGCAAAACAGGGCTATGTATTTTACTTGTAGTACTTTTTCTTCAGCGCACCTCACACACTTCATCCACTCATGCATAGATATTTATACTGCAGTGATGTGATAATGAAATGGTTTGGTTGATATGTAGTCATACCCTTCATGCCAATAAAAGTGAAAACATTTGGGAATTTCCTTGTTTTGTACATTTAGTGTATATGAATTTTCATCTTAACCCTATTAATGGCATATGATTTCAGTATACTGGCATTTATCATGGAATGTCACTACTTTGGTAAAGGCTATGCCTCAAGACAATGATAATTTTAAAGTTTTATTTTTAATTTTCTGGAAAACTAAGGTATGTGGTAAACTGAAATTAAAGTGCCATCAACTATACCCTGGAACCTCTATCTCTGCGAAAAATCAGCTGAATCCATCAAATAGTTGATGAGATACAGGGGGGCACACACGTACGTACGTACACACGGATAACACAAAATCACTCCTGACCTTTCTGGATCTCTGGATTGCCTTTACTAATGAAGCTGAAATTCTACACACTTACAGAATCTATCAAATGACAGTTTGTGCAAAGTTTTAACTAATTTGGTTTATTGGTTTTTGAGTTCTGACTGATCAAAGAAATGAGATTTCTAGCATAGGTCGTTTTTGAAGTCTATTAAGGGATAGAGCGCAATCGCGCCTCCCTTGATTACGAATAGTTTTATATTATAACAAGTATTCGTAGTTGTATTAGTAGTACTAGTTGTATATTTGTTGTCCCCAATAGCGCATTTTCTGTCATATATTTTGTCGAATACTTTCTTCCCTTGAACGAAATGCTAGAAATAAGAAACACACCAGTGTCTATCTTATTGTCTCTTCTAGTGATGGATTGCAGACACGTGGCCGATTAAGACTAAATGGTAACCCGCAGCAAACAAAACAAAAAAATAAACAATCGATTCACTTGAATCAGTGTCTCCTTAAAAAGAAGCCATTCCTTGATCTCCAATTTAAAACCAAATGAATAACGTGTCCACTGATATATTAAGCAGTTGTCTGGTTTCCAGCAATTCCAGCAATGAATCCGTCCAATCACAGATTTCAATACCGTTTAAGTTAGGCTCCTAAACGCCATTCACTATATCGGCAGTTTTATTACTTTCGCCTTCTCAAACACAAAACTTACATTTGCTTCTACACTTTTTAAACACGTGATTTTACTTTGGATCATTTGCATTATTAAGACGAGTATTCTTATCTTGGGTGTAATATTCACATTTTTTGTGGCTACGAGCTTCTTGAGTTACATCTGTTTGAACTGGGCATCTTCAAGTTATACTTTTGAGTTATTATGTTCACCCCAATCAAGGTAAGTTGCCACTGTAGACGTAAGCGGCTACTGTGAATTAGGCTGAAATGCTTGTTTACCTTAGTTTATATTTCTAAATGTCGGTACAATCTGGGAGTAGGGAGAGAGTTCCAAAGGTCGGTAGCTCGAGGAAAGAAGCTATTAGCGGAGAAGGTTCTCCAGCATCTGGGGGCCTCCACAATTAATGGCTGGGATTCAGCTAATTGTCGCGTTGGTTGAGTGTATTTACGTCGAGGGGGCAGCAGAGCAAGTTCATCGGAGCACATTACATTGAAGTAATTCTAAGAGAAGCACAATGATGCAACATTGCGGATATGAAACAAGGGCTCTAAATTGGTGGATAGTGAGGGAACCTGGATAGAATGTTGAATTAAATAACGATAATTGAATTATCGTTTAATAATACCCCATCGTGATTATATAAAGCCCAATATATTGAATAGACCAATCCATTTTAGGGGTGATGTTAGAGTTCGGTATAACAAACCAAGATCAATCTGAACCATACGAAATGGACAATTCCAGCACCAGACTAATGCACAGACAGGACACAATGGAAGTTACCAATTACAATCTCTTACAAAAATATTTGGATTCCTAAACAATTTGAGTATTGTTCTTTTTCAAACATTAATTTCGAAAATAGCAGCTGTTTTTATTTTTGTTTTGACGTGTTTTTGGATATCATCCACTGTGACTTTACGCTCTCATCTCAACTCTTTACCTTTTGACCCTTATTTTGTTTTTATTTCTATTTTGTTTTTATTTCATATAACATTTTAAAAGTTAAATATTGCCGATAATATTTACAACTATATTATCGGATTTTCCCTATCCTCTGATGAGAAGAGTTTATCTTTGAAAATCCATAGATTAAGAATATGAGGCTCCTTGCTCTGAACACTTGATGTTCTAATAAATATTGTACCTTTACAATTTTTATTCTCATCTTTCACCTCTAATATATATATATATATATATAAATATTTTCTGTATTTAGAATCTCGTATGAATTTACACATCCATCAATAGTTGCGACTTCAAACCTCAATTGTCTCTTAATAATTGTAAGTAACATGCAGGAAGCGGAGTATGTTTTCAGGCGTGTATTTCTACATACTCTTATTGTACTCTGAGTAATAATCAAGTAGCATTCGAGCCTAAACGTTCAGGATTATCTGCAACCATCAAACACCATTTCTTGAATATCTCAAGGTTTCGAATTAGAATAGAACATTGTTCGGCTGATTTGTTTCAACTGTTTACACAGTTTTTTTATCATTACAGTTATATACAATATGCTGCCGATAGAAGATTGAAGATAAATTGTTCAAAATTCATTTTTCACTTTTGCATTTTCAAGATATTCACCTCTAATAATTAATTGATCTTCAATTGTTATTAATCAGCCCTACTGACGATAAGAGAGTTATCTTTGTAATGTTTTTTTTTGTATTTGTATTCCTTGTTTGACCACTTAATTAGTGTATAAACTTGTCAACTGCGAATTTTATATATTGTATCACTTCAATATCCCTATATACCGCTCTATCTACTATATTGAGCTTCACCGTATCTGCATAGGATCTAATATAAATTATTATTTTTATATAATCCATTTATATATATATATATTACGATATATATATATATATATATATATATATATATATATATATATATATATATATATATATATATATATATATAAAATATAATAACACGAAATCACATAATTGTCGATGCAATAATTTATTTCAACCGTTCGGTTTTTTCAAGCATCACTCAGACAATTACATTTTTGAGACTCAAAAATGTAATTGTCTGAGTGATGCTTGAAAAAACCGAACGGTTGAAATAAATTATTGCATCGACAATTATGTGATTTCGTGTTATTATATTTTATTATTGCTCTGTTTACTACATTGAGCTCTCATACCCGGATTTCCTCCTGGAATTATTCCACTATAACACAAATATATATATATATATATATATATATATATATTACGATATATATATAAAATGTTTAACTACATAACACTGTTTAATTCTTTTAAAAGTCATCGGTGTGAATCGGAAATCGTAATTTTAGGAATCATCGGTGTGAATCGTAATTGCTCTGCTAGTCAAACGAGTCAAAACCCTAAGTCAAAATATTATCCTTTGCCTGGACGCTTATGACGATGCGGCCACCAACCCACGTTGACGAAAGGGAATTAAAATGTATTAATGTATAGATACGATGACACGTATAGAAGGTAGTCAGAAACAGTGTTCAACGACACGTCGACCGGAAATTAGCATTGACATTAAGATTTGACAGTGTAGTTTTATAATTCTCTTTAAGCGCCCGTCGATAAATAGTATGATGTTTTTTTTTTATCGAGACACATGTGTTGCAACCATTATTACGGGTAATAATCATCATATATATATAATATATATATATATATATATATATATATATATATATATATATATATATATATATATATATATATATATATAGTAAGCAATGAAAATATATATGGCAGTCAGGCTACACAGAGGCTCTCGTGTTTCATCACCAGAGGGAACCGTCAGGCTAAATGCATGGAGTTATTTTTGTCAGGTGTTTTTATATACATGGTTTGCTAGTTAACCAATCAGATTCTTTGTTGTTCCCTCAGCCAATCGTTGGGCTTCCCGCGAACAAAGGCTTTGTTGGTAACGCTCCTATGTCAATACTATTGTTTGTTAACAATAGAGTTTCCTATATCCTGTTTCCTATTTTAACACGTGGTTTCTTGTATTTCTATTTTAGGTTTTAAATTTTAACTTGTTCAGTTTTTTAGTTTTATTTATGTATTTATTTATTTATTTTATTTTATTTATTTATTTTTTTATTTTTTAAAAAAAATTTTTTATTTAATTTATTATATATCATCCTAAGGTAAATTTATTTCTGTGTAAACAGCTGTTTGCTATTTCGCTTCTAGAGTTTAATAGGTTTCGGGGATCTTTAAAATTTAGGATTTCATATTTTTCAGTCAGGCATAATCTACACGGGTCGTCTAAGTTTATACATGTACTGGCCTGTCTTACTATTTTCCATTCAATTATTGGTGAGTGTCCATTTTCTTTGAGCTCCCAATAATGGTTAGCTAGTGCTGTTTTAGTTCGACGTTCTTTGTTTTTAAATGTGCTTTTGTGGTCATAGTATCTGGTCTTAAAGTCTAGGGATGTCATACCCACGTAGTATTTCTTGTTATTTGGTCTTTCGTTGGCAAATATCGTTGCTTGGTATACAACACTTTTAGTTAGGCATTTATTTTGTAGTGGACAAAGTTTACGATTTATGCAGTTACATCTTTTCTCTTCATTGCTAACTTTTATATATATATACCAAGCTATTATTAAAACAGGCGAAGTTGTATGACGCGGAATTTTCAGGTTTGTTGATGTTTTTAGTAGTATTCTCTATGCTTCGAGCATACTTTATCTTGTCTGGGTGTAGCTGGTATTGAGTGTTTCTGAGAGTTCTTGATGCGGCCATCATTCGTAATCAGGAGAACATCGAAAGCGTTCAAGTGATAGCCGAATCAAGAGCATTCGGAAACATACGATACCAGCTTCCCCCGGGCACCATTAAGATTGCTCGACGCATCGAGAATACTACTTAAAACGTAAACTAACACGATCCTAACATCCTATATGAAATTCTAGAGCAAATATGAATTTTATTTTGTTTCATTATACTTAATCATATTGAATTTACAATTATAATAATTAGTATATAAATAAACAAATATTGATAAGATGATAACTTTAGCTGAATAATCATATAATTAAATTATGATAGGAATAATTAACATTTTCTGCGTACCTACTCTTAATTCTCTGCGGTATTTTGTCAACAGTTGATTCCAGTTGATTCCATCTCGTCCGTTTTTTCGACCACTCGGTCTTTAATTTTTGGTCTTTTGATAATGAAAGTTTTTCTTTCGAAAATTTAATATTACCTCATTCCGGAACTTTTATTTGCCTGACAGTAACCTCTTTTTTATTTACCATTCCGGCATTGTATCTGTTTTATGTGAAATATTAATAAATTGATTTGAGATTCCATTCTTGTTTTCTCTTCTCGTTTGTTTTTTGTTCACCTTCTCCACCTTCCGGTACCTTTATCACATTGCTCCAGCCTCAGATTACAAACTTACACTTATATTTACCAGCAATGCTTCAAGCAAACTACGATCTCCTTTATATATATATATATATATATATATATATATATATATATATATATATATATATATATATATATATATATATATATATATATACATACATATACATACATTATATACGTGGAATAACAATCAAATTCATATATACATATATATACATATATATACATATATATATATATATATATGTATATATATATATATATATATATATATATATATATATATATATATATATATATATATATATATATATGTATATATATATATATACTCCGAATAGCGAGAAAAGCTTGGTTATGCAAGGACACATTTCTCATTTGTTTGTGAATCTATTTCAGAAATTTATTTCACAAGAAAAATGTGACGTGATGCTATCATCGTTGGCACAGGTATCGCGTTAAATAGAAGAGTACATTCGACGAAAGTTATTGAATAAAATAAATTAATTTTGACTGGTAAGGGAAAATACCTTTTCAATGTAAACAACCAAATCAATATCTTTTTTACTGTTCACGTAACTAATAAACATATAGTTAAGGTCAATTGGGAGTTCCCATATCAAATAAATGCAATGACGCATTATATTTACTAAACAACTTAATTTTTACATCCATGCATTTATAGTACATAGAATTAGACAAAGTTATAATAAATTGTCAAATAATGCTTGTGTAGCCCGTGAATAGACGAAGGGGCGTTTTCTTTCGGCAAGACAAAAGACCCGTCGTAACGAAAAAGATACATCATCTAATTAAAGCACCAACTATTTCTTCATGTAAGTGAACTAAGCAGCATATATCATATTTCTCACTTTGAATATTTAAAGTGGACCGATAAATACATACTCCTTTAATGCCAACCCTGGATAATACTTTCTAAAACCTGTATGTGCAGCTCATGTCTGAAATATACCAAAAAATTTCGCCAGCTATTCGGTTCATCTCATCATTGAAAATAATGGGTAGCATGCCCATCTTCAAATATTTCCGTGTCGATTCAACCGTCAACCTGTAGTGTATTTGCGGTATTTTAAGTGAAACTTTACGTTTCGTCTTGATTTCTGTACATCAAGACGATATTTCCTGTGGAGTTTGTGTTGTCATGACAGCAAGTTGCATTGGAAATGGGTACGCTTGATTTTAAATATCGTTTACGCGGGCTCACGGCCCGTATTCCTCAAATTACTATCAATGACCGTCTTCGTAATCTTTTACCACTGTCGACATCGCGAATAACTTTCAAGGCACTGTTATCGAGAGTGTAAATCTTAGAAAATTATTTGATTATAACTGCTGTTCTATCGTCGGTTAGAGCTTTTCGACAGCGTATTATTATTATTGCAAACGTACAAGCACTTATCGCCAATCACACTGAAAATTAAACACATCGTTAATGGCATTTAACAGCAAAGCACAGAAAAAATTAAGCAGACAAAACCATGTTGCCACAAAGATTCATACTTTCTGTAAACATTTTTCAAAAATTGATTCCCAGAAACTTGAGAACAGCTTACGTTTATTACCAATTTATTTTTCGCTTGTCGCAGTATACATTAATGGCAAGTACGCAACACAGAAACACTGTTTAGCTTACGTACCATAGGTATTGAGTTACGTTACAGTACATACAGAAATTAATTCCTACATTATACACTATAATAAAAAATAAAGACATGGAGGAGCAATATATATATATATATCGGTACAGAAAAATTAGTACAGCATTCGTACCGTCGGTTTCAAACACGGAAGGACTTAGCCATCCGGTTCTCTTCAGCTTTTGTAGTCATCTCTGACAATGAGATGACAACAGAAGCTGAAGGGAACCGGATGGCTAAGTCCTTCCGTGTTTGAAACCGACGGTACGAATGTTGTACTAATTTTTCTGTACCAAAATAAATAAATATTACGCTCTTAATTTTTAATTTTTTAACTTTTATTCTTAATTAATCGAGCACTCTGGTGGGATTTTTCCTGCTATATTACAAAGAAGTGATATATATATATATATATACATATATATATATATATATATATATATATATATATATATATATATATATATATATATATATATATATATATATTCATTTCTAATTACACTACACATTAGTTGGAACACCCACGACCAACTGACACACCCTGAAATCAATTTGTATACGTAAAATATCAGTAGAAAAGTCAATATGTAATAACCCCAAATCAAAGCATAAACTGAATAACGTCCGCAGTTGGTATTTGAGTCCAACTGGTTAGATTTCCAATGTTTCCGTGAACCCGCAAGTATCAATGTATGATCAGAGAAATGTGTAGACTTATTTGAAATAAAATGATATGGTGTCACACGCATAATTGAGAACTCTATTTATTTATGTTTAAACAGAATCACATTATTATATCGTATACCATATATACATACATACCTATACATACAACCATGTATGTATGTATATATATATATATATACATTACATATATAATTATACTATATTTTCAGAAATGTTGTAATTTGTTAAATGTTCCGAATTAGTTAAAACAACTGTTTTTTTTTAATAAATTAGGAACACTTATAATACTTTTATATTCATATGTTTAAATCTATTAATTTATACTATATTGAGCATTTGTGAAAAATTAAAAGAACTTCAAAATAATATATCTCTCTACCTTTCTCTCTTTCTCTTTCTCTCTCTCTCTTTTCTCTTTCTCTCTCTCTCTGTATATATATATCCGTATATATCTATATCTATATCTATATCTATATCTATATCTATATCTCTCTCTCTCTCTCTATATATATATATATATATATATATATATTAGACCTCTTCAAAATTGACCTTTTTCTTCAAACATATGGAACCTGATATTATTCCCATTCTCCAAGGTCTAAATTAGCTACATATACCAGTTATTGTGATCTTGGACCTTGGCTATGCCTGCCTCAAGAGCCATGTAATTTTATTGTTGACGTTTTTCAAAAACGCTGCAAAATTTGGGATATTATGTCCTTATTTTCATTGTAGCTTTCTAGAGGTTGATGCTATAGCATTGAAAGTGGTACCAAATGAAAGCTAATAACATTTTCTTGCATATGGTAGTAAACACATGAACACCTGTGTTAATTTTAATTAATTTTAATGCACAAACCTATATATTTTTTATGCTTGGAAAGGATGCCATCATATAATACATAACATTATCTAAAAAATGTTACTCTTAATGCATGTATATAATTTATTATCACTAAGTATGTTTTATCTCTTCATTTCAGATTGTAAGTTAAAGCTGATTTGTTAAGATTTGTGAACTGCTGACAACATGGCATCTGGAAGACAACTATGCTGTGGGAAAGTGGTCAGCGATACAAGTGAACGGGATGAACCAACTGAAAAGAGAAGAAAGGTGGCAACTCTTGCCACAAGGTCATTCAGTGATGTGTATCTCATTGGGCAACCCAGCTCCAGCATCAGGGGCTCTCAACTTCCTACTAATCGCCAGGTGTTCCAGTATTTCCTGCATTTGAGGAATGATAATCCCAAATGTGACAATAGGTCTTTAGCCCACGATACAGTGGATGTCGTTTTGCCATTCTGAAATATGGCAAAGAATTAAAACACTAACTAGACCAAATGCAGTCAACCGTTTCATGCTCCTCCGTGAAAAGTACAGGAAAATTGTTAAAAACAAGGGAAGAAATAACAAACCAGAGGAAGAGAAACGAGCTAAATTTCTGAAGGACTTAGACAAGCTATTTGTTATTGGAGCAAAGGATGTTTTGGAGGAGATAAGAAGCAACAGGCTGCTCACAAAGGAGACCAAGGAAGAGGACGTCCATTTCTACTTGGACCAACAGACAACTCGCCTGGCACACATGTCAGGTCATGATAAGGTGTTTGTGAAGAAGTCTAGAGAGAAAAGCTTCCGAGAAGAAAGAGAAGAGAGAATGTTATCATCAGTGACTGCTGCAGCAGCAGAAGTTGGGAAAATTTCAAGTGATGAAGACCCAGAGAACAGTCAATGCTCTGGTACAAGTGAGGGTTCAGAATACACTGAGACAACACCAAGCTGTTCATCAAAACCAAGTACGATAACCTTACACTTTCCACACTCAGTTATGACCAGTGAAGAGATTAGTAGCACTGCAGATCGGTTGTCACTCTCTGACAATCAGACTACAGCCATGGTGTCTGCAGTGTTTAAGGCAGGAGGCGCAGATCTTGATGACTTTGTTATATCAGCCTCTACTACAAGACGAAATAGGATAAACACTCGTCATAACTTGTGCCAAAGTTACATGAATAACTTCAAGAAAAGTCCGCCAGATTACTGCACACTACACTGGGATGGAAAACTTATACGGGATGTTCTTGGTGAAAGATACCCAGTGGAAAGTCTTGCAGTGCTCGTCTCTGGTACTCCACAGTATAGAAGAAGGGAAGCTGCTTGGTGTGCCCTTCATAGGAAGTTCCACAGGAATCCAACAGTGTAATGCTACATTGGAACTGATAGAAGCATGGGGTCTCACAGACAACATTGTAGGCTTGGTATTTGATACCACAGCAAGCAACAGTGGCATCAACAAGGGTGCAGCGAAGCTTATTAAAGAAAAACTAGACAAAAAGGTATTCTACTTCGCTTGTCGCCATCACATATCAGAGGTAATAATTGGAAGTGTATAGCAGGCTGTGTTCAGCAAGGTCAGGAGTCCTGACAACCCAATGTTCCGCAATGTGAAAGAGAAGTGGGACAAGTTGGTTAAGGACTGCCCAAGAGTTCTGGGCCTAGTTGAACAAGACTTGAAACAGAAGAAGACAAGCACAATTGCAGTCTTAAGCAATTTCCTTGAGGAAGCAAGTCCGAGGGCAGATTACAGAGAGGTGGCAGAGCTGTGCCTGATCCTGCTTGGTGAGGAACCTCCTCGAGGTATCCACTGGGCCAAGCCAGGTGCCATTCACCAAGCCCGCTAGATGGCCAGGAACATTTACTGTATGAAGATGCTCATGTTTTCCAAGGAACTAAAATACAACACGGACACTATCTTCAAGCTGGAGAGGATGAACAAGTTCCTGACCTTATTCTACACCAGCCACTGGGTGACCACCACATCTGCAGCTGATGCACCTATCCATGACCTCCAGCTTATGAAGAACATGCTGCAATACAAGCAGTATGACTATGAACTGGCGACCTCTGTTCTCAAGAAAATGAACAACCACCGCTGGTATCTGACCCAGGAACTAATGCCATTCACCTTGTTCAGTTCACATGCCAGCATGACCAAGTCTGCAAAAGAGAAGCTCGCAGTCAAGCTGTCAGAAACAGAGAAACCTGAGAGTTACAGGAAAGGCAAGCCAGTGTTTCCTGTCATCAATGCAGCTACAGTTCTCACAGACCTGGTAGGGCCAGAGTCTCACTTTCTGTTTGATGCTCTTCAGGTGAAATGTGACTGGCTCACTACTCCTGCTGACACCTGGGAAGACAATGACAGCTACAGGAATGCACAGAAGTTTGTGAGGTCAGTGAAAGTGACCAATGATGTGGCTGAGAGAGGTGTGAAACTAATGAGTGACTTTGCAACTCAGATCACAAGTGACCCAGAGCAAAGAAGCTGCTTACTACAAGTTGTGGAGTATCACAGGAAAAAAATTGACAGTTTCAAAAAAGCCACATTGAACAAGTGATAATACATGTATTAGTAACATCCTATCTGACAGTTTCTTATGCAATATATGTGTCAGTGCAGTGCTATCATACTACCAAACTGATTTTTTGTAGTGTCCCAGCTGTTTGTGCATTAAAATTAGTTAGAATTTACACAGGTGTTCATGTGTTTTATTGTGCTTACTACCATATGCAAGAAAATTGTATTAGCTTTCATTTGGTACCACTTTCAATGTTATAGCATCAACCTCTGGAAAGCTACAATGAAAATAAGGACATAATATCCCATGTTTTGCAGCGTTTTTGAAAAACGTCAACAATAAAATTACATGGCTCTTGAGGCAGGCATAGCCAAGGTCCAAGATCACAATAACTGGTATATTTAGCTAATTTAGACCTTGGAGAATGGGAATAATAGAAGTGTCCATATGTTTGAAGAAAAAGGTCAATTTTGAAGAGGTCTAATCTATATATATGAGTGGCGTTCAATAACTAATTGAAAGGACGCGTACCAAAGGAAACTTTTGATGAAATAGAAAAAAACTTATGATGATGATTATGCCCCATCATATAACCATGTAACACTTTGGCATCGTGAATTCAAACATGGTTGGATGTCTTTGAGAACTGCTCCCAGACCTAGTCGTCCCTCATGTGCCTTTGATGAGGCATCTGTTCGTCAAGTTGATGCTGCCATTTTGGAATATCGACGCATTACTATTTGCCAAATAGCACAAGAGTTAAAGATTAGTACAGAGTCTGTGCAAACTATCATTCATGACCACTTGCATGTGCATAAGGTGTCTGCCAGATGGATTCCCCGGTTGCTCACACCTTTCCAGAAGCAAGAACGCGTCGAGTGTTGGAGGATGTGCCAAAAAGATGAGTCAAAGTTATTCAAAAGACTGATTACACAGGATGAAACTAGGGTCCATCACTATGATCCAGAGACTAAAGCCCAGTCAATGCAGTGGAAGCACTTGGACTAACCACCTCCAACGAAGGCAAGGGTGCAGCAGAAGCTGTCAAAATTAAGAGGCGGGGCAAGATCAGCAAATGTATCATCCTCCTGCCGGACAACGCTCCGGTCCACAACTCGCATGTCACCAGATCAGAAGCACGGGCGTGTGGCTATGAACTCCTCCCCCACACCTTTGCTCTTCTGACCTTGCATCCTCTGACTTCCATCTATTCCAATCCATGAAGTTGTTTTTGATAGGAAAGCGCCTCACAAATAATGCAGACTTGATTTCTGAAGTTACGACAAAGGTTGGAGGACCAACCTGGGGTGTTCTACAAAAACGGTGTCCAGAGCTGCATCAAACGATGGGAGAAATGCATAACTCTAGATAGTTCCTATGTAGAGCGAGACTACTAACTGTGCCAAGTTTCATTAATCTACTGCTATGGGAAATGGGTCAGGGGCATTACTTATTGAACGCCCATCGTGTATATATATACATATATATATATATATATATATATATATATATATATATATATATATATATATATATATATATATATATTTGAATATTCATGTGAATCTATGTGCGTTGAAAATTAATATTTTCTGATAAAATATAAATCTAAATATTTCAGTGTAGACGTCTTGTTCAATAGGAAGACACCCAATTAAAATAAGAAAAATATACATAGAAAATATCTATATTTTCTCGTCAGACAAATAAAGAACCGATTTTTTTCTCGATAAAAAGGAATGTAAAAGAAAATAAACAAATAACAGGAAGATTTTCCTATATTTCCATTCAGATTGTTCGACAGTAACAATTAATCTTTACAGAAATACACAATGCCTAGCATCTGTTCATTTTCCGAGGTTTTCTTTTTCTCCAATTTTTTCTCCTTCCGGTTTGGTCACTGAACGGCACCCTTAACAATTAAAGAACAGCCTGGCGATGTGAAAAAAGACCACGGGCAATTCTTAAGCAACAAATAAGGTAAATGAAGAACAGAAAACTAACCGAACGTGAAATATTTCAGAATGCTTTTCAGCTCGTATTTCTTACGCTCAAATTGGTTTTGACGATATAGTATGAGCCGAATAAGAGAGGACATTGGCTCTGATCTATTAGGGTTCAACGTAGAAGGGCGAAAACGATTCCACATTGATTTATATATCATACGTTTTTTCGTTTGTATTCACTAAATATGTCGAGTTACGATATTAATAGAGATGTTCAGGTGAGAGGAATGTTTAGATTTTTCCTAAAATCTCAAATCTCAAATCGATCTGTCTGGTCGGCGCAGATCACACTGAACGACTCAGAATTGTAGTTTGTTTCGCTTTTTAAATACTAATGCGTAACAACTTATGAAGGCAAAAAGGTTGATTTAATAAAAGTGTATAACGTTGTTTAATGATGAAGAATATAATGAGAAGATTGGAAATGATAAAACGAATGAACACAATTTAATTTTTTTATTAACCTGATTCATGCAAATTTCTTATTGACACTTTATTTTGATAAATTGATGATTTAGGCTATTTTCTCATCTACAGTGTTCTTCTCACAACGTTTTGGCCGATGTAACCCTCCTAACAGTCCGACAACAATTGCCCGCCAGGAACCGTGGCGCAAAAGAATAAAAGTCATAAGTTATAATAAATTATAAGTGACAGTCTTGTAGTGGTTGAAAGACTAACACTAGTGATACAAAGAATACAACACCGAATTATATCATATTTCTACTCGGGCACGACTGACGTTCGAAATCCCGTACAGATTCCGGCGTTTGGCAACAAAATTTCCGACTTCAAAAAAACGCACCTCAAGAAAGTCGAAGGTTACATCGGCCAAAACGTTTTGAGAATAACAACTAAGGTGAGAATAGTAGTCCGAATAATCTAAAATTGCAAATGATCACTCATCATCTAAAAAAAGACGATCATATTGTTGACAACAGCGAATCAGATTTGTATCCAGGCCTTTACATGCAAAGCCCCTAAGACTGCGATTTAACTACAATATATGCTATTCCAAAATGGAACATCTATCTCAGTACAGACGAAGTTAAACCTCCATTAACTATGGGTAACAGTTTTCAACGTGATTATATACGTATAGAACATAATCTTATTGTCGATGTAACAAACAGGTGTATTACTAGCCAAATGGATATCTTCACTGAATATGACAGCAGCTTTACGTTTAATGTATACTCCGAGATTCTCTACATGTTTGAGATCAACACTTCGCTATATTCACCAACTTAGGACTAGGGGTAGTTTTCGTCTAGTGTCATTCCATGTGTGATTTAGCAGATTATACTAAAACATTACTTTGTAAAAGCATCTTATTATATGGATGCGAATACGGTTCGACTAAACCTATACGCCCAATACTTTGATCAGTGAAACACTACACAACAGAGCAGGGTCAAATGGGACACTGCTTCCACTTACGTCCGCATATCAAATCACCTTGCACGTTCGAAATTCCTTTTTGCGCTCACAGTAAAACTTACTTTTTTACGAGTCAATGATTACGCCTTTAATGCCCACAATTTTAACAATTGAAAGACTTGGGCCAAAAAACATAAAAATGCTAACACGATATTGTGCTAAGCGTCGTTGCCCTTTAGAAGCAAGTAGAGTAAATACTTTAACTCATTAACACACTGTAATTTGAATGAACACTCTGAGAAATGCAGTGTGAACACACACCCCACTAAATTTACTCACACCCACACTGTCACACGCATACACACAGTGACAAAATGCGGTACACGCATAAGCACACTCATACAACGCCAGACAAACAATGAATAAGTCTCTCACACTGTCAGACGCATATGGCATCAAACAAGCGTGCGCCCACTTACGATTCTAACACTCGTAAATGTTCTTACTCCAAACTTTCTAAAATATGTGAAGTCAAATTTTTAATTGAACAATAACTCACATGTGATACCTTTTTATTATTGTAACTTTGTAGATGAATATTACCAAATTTTCGAAGGCGCAACACATGTCAACATCTTATCTAAGCTACGTGCAACTTTGCTACAGTGTAACGGATGGCTATGCCGACTATGGAAGATGCAAGCCGAGTTCATTGAAGCTTATCATTTGAAATGTGAATCAGAAAGCGAAACAGAATTTAGTTTGCCACTTTTATTACAATCAATATATTAATACTATTCACGCTACACATCATCAGGTGTGTGCATTATTTAGATTATTTAGACTATTGTCAAAACGTTTCGTCAGATATAACCTCCGACTTTTCTCAGGTTCGCGTTTTCGAACTCCAGAAACTTTATAACGAAGTGTAAGGATTTTTTTAACGGAACTTCTTATTTAACTTGCTTTCGTTCCGAAGTGATTCGTAATTGTATTTTATTTTACTCCTACTAATGATTTAAATTTCAACTTCCAGAACACTGCCACTAAGAACTTATAAATATTTAGCATTTTCATCTGTTACGACATGGGTCCTTGCAATCTATATATTAGTCTTATTTCTGTTTCTTGTATGCATACTAATGCTGGTAGATGATGAAGATGTGATAAAAACTGTAATCGATAAACCATAATAGTGCAAGGTCTCCCTCTGTTATAGAATATATATACGTCTAGTCAAACTTATGAGTTTTATTTTTCGATTCACTAGCGACTCTCGAATCTTTCTTCTGCCTTAGTTGCAAAACACAATTCATTTTTTTGAGAAATCCTTTTGCTTTGATGAGGTCCTGGACTGATATTAAGGCCACCCTTTTAATTGAAGACTCATGAATTATCGCAAACACAGGATATGCCTATTGATCTTTGTCGTGAGAAAAACTAGGTTATAAGTATATTGGAAAACAGTCAGCAGGAAGCGAGTTCCACAAGCATAGAAAGAAATTACTGGAATATGAAGCTGTATTACATTGATGTATCGAAACAGCGTATTAATAGAATCAATTAAACCAACGAGGCAAACGAGCTGAAATAAATGTAACAGGACACATATAAGACAATTCTGAAGAGCACATGCAATAATAGTAGTTATAAATAGGAATGTGGCAAGCTTAGACTAGCTACATTACGTCTATGAAAGAGATGAGTCAGAGAGGATAAGAAGGTGTGGGCCAATCAAATTACTGAACCTTATAAAGAACCATCAATTATTACAAAAATACTCCATACGTTGTCTGCTAATTGTAGGGGTAAAGAAAAGTCTCAAGTATGGGAAAATGTTTGGAGCGATAGAGATAACCGACCTCACTAGGAGCAATATACGCAATGGATCTAATGTATGCACCCGAAGAAAGATTTTATGAGAGAGAAATACTAAGAAGTTTCAGAGTGTATTTCTACTTAAGAGGAGAGCTCTACATGAGCATCTCGGAAAGAAAAGGAGCATCTACGATTGAAAGACACGAGCTGTGTTCATAGAGAATTACATTTCACAAGCCATTTCGTTCACCGATCCACATTGAACCTAAGTAAACTTCTGGATATGCTGCATATTTCAACTGATCCCACAAAGTTGGACAGGAAGAACCCCCAAATCCAAAGTTGTATAATTAGCATAGATGTTAATATTTTGAATAATATTCCGAGAAATATAATTGATATACAGAAAGAACAGTGTTGAGTCTTGAGTAGAATCCTGAGAGACACCAGCATTGATAGGAAAAGAGAATGATGAGACACAATACAGAGTTACTTGAACGCTTCGATCATAATAATGTCAATGTTCTCACCATTAATACCATAACACTAAAGTTTGTGTACAAGACGCAACTTCTATAATCTGTCGAACGACTTCGAAATGTCAAGCGCAATGACCCTACCATCTCCTGAATAATCCATAAGCCAACTTATCCGTTGAGTTATAACTATTAAATTATCTACAGTTGAACGAAACCATGAACGCTCTACTGAATATGACTAAAAAGACCCGAATATTGAAAATGACAGAGACGAAACTAACAGTACGACACTTAGTGTGGTCAGACCAGTCAACAGTATTTTTGGACATCATGACCCTTTTCAAACAAGAAAAGGAACAGGACTGCAACAAACATAGATTGAATAATTTCAAGAAGATAGAAGAACTTTCAGGAGAACACTATTGACAGAATTAGATATCTGTCTATGCGTCAGACGGAATACGTCTGTCACATCTAGAATAGTTTCTTTCAGAGCATTCCTTTTCAAACTTTATTTTCCCTGACAATAATATTCTAACATTAATATACGTGTTGTGTGTGCGTTTACCCCAAAGTCGTTGTTCGATTCCGACATCGGTCGAAATTCTGCAACAGAAGAATTCTGCCTCCAAATAAAATCGCAACTCCCATTTAAAACAAGTTTTATTCTTTTGGAGGTTACAATGATGCTTGTTTACTTTTGCATAACAAAATTGCAAATGATAAATTCGATCCGACCAAATCAGAACAAGTCCAACCGCACAAAAACAGACCATCTTTTTTGGAGAGGGCCATCGAAAAGTAAGGTTTTACTGAGATAAGGGCAAGACATATAGTGATAATCCTAAGTGGAGATTTGTACAGTAAGATGTTTTTTTTTTCAAATTACATTTTATATTTTTTCATGTAGGTAAAGTCAGAGAAACAGAGAGAATGGACATATTTGAAAAGGTTAGGGGTTCAGGGAAAGACAAAATTTGAAGAGAAAGTTTTTTTTTTTCAGGCATCTTGAAATCTCTGTAGTAAAAAGGGTGGTATTTTCTTGGTAATCCGATTAATTGAAGGAGTGCAGTAATCTCGTTAGAGCTCATCCCCTGGACGTACTTGATCATTTTGACGATAAAAAAGGGGTTAGAGCTTGGTGGACGATTCTATTTTTCATTCTGTCCAAAGGAAATATACTAGTGGTTGGTGCACCAATCCAGATGTGGCAACAATACTCCATGCGTGGGTAAATGTTGGCTTTATAGATGTATAGGCTTCTAGAAGTTGACCCAATTACACCAACAATATTTTTGATAGATGAAGTTTGTCAACAAGGTTGAGTTATTTTAAAATTATACACTTAAAGGCAAAAGAACAGCATTTAAAAAAGATTGCTAAATTGGTTCGTTAGTAATGATTTACATTAAATCTGATTATATATCAACACTCCGTTCTAATCGTCATCTGTTGATTCTCTATTTCTTTCTCTTACAATTGTTTCAAGCGTTATGGTTTGCTTGTTTTATCCCTTTATGGAATAATTGTACGTGAGTAAACAACCATATATCATATGTATTTAATAACATCTTATTTGATTGAACACTAAAAAAATACATATATACACACGTTTTCACTATCCCTTGGTAGTTGAATGGACGGTCAATATTTGATATAAATACGTGCATGTGTTACTGTTTTTAGTATAAAGTATCGGAGAACTATTGTCCGATGTTGATTATAGGGTCACATGTCAAACTCGTCAGGACACTTAGTATTTTCTAGTTATGCTACGTAGAAATTGTATTAGTACATGACTATCCATTATTTTCTCCGTTGATTTTTACAGTTTTGTTGTATTTTGTATATCAAATAATACTATTCATCTACACTTGAGTTATTATGTTGATTACTGCATGATTGTCTGTGAGAATTTATAAAAAACAGTATAGTTCTGGAACGTGACAACTTTACCTACTTTTAACATTACGCATCAAACACTAGTACGGAAAAGTGTGTACTACTATTTTACACATTTGCAATGTAATCAATTCAATACTCTACACACTTATAATATGTGACATAAAACTATTCTACACGCTTAGAAAATGTCTCCATTGATCGAAGTTATGAATCCCTGGTAAGAGACTATTTAGAAAATTTACGAGATTTTTAAGGTAAAACACATGAAGTAGTTATCACGAAAAATGTCCTAATCCGATAATGGTGAAAAAATAAAAATTAAGATTACACATTTTTAAAATTTGAGATTACAAATTTAGAAAATAAATTCTGGAGAAATTCGTGGCGGTTAAAAGATATTTGTCATTTAATGCGAGTAAACTATTTTGTTGACAAGAAGAATAAAATGCAATTATAATAAAAGGAATGTTTGTGACGTAGTTGTATATGGTAAGTAAGACGAACAAAATTATCGGGGTTTGTAATCGATTTCATTTGTAGAGTTGTAAAAGCCAAAAGCACTGACATACGCGCATGCACCTAATTATATAAAATTATAACGTACCACAACTAAGTTTTTGTAGTAGCAGAATGATACGAGTAAGCTATACGCACGCAATCACACATTATGGCGAATAGCGTCGCGCTGTCGGCAAATAAAAACCTGTTTTAGTTGTAATATTAATATGAAAATAAACGCTTGATTTTTCTGTGTCTACATACTACTTTCACTAAGTAATGAATAACTTTATATCAAAGAACAAAGGCGAAAAGTAATATACTATTAGATCGCCACGTGAAAAAAAACGCGTTTTGTTCGCCAATGCTACGGTACAGTTTAGTTGATGGTTGCTAGGATTACATTGTAGTCAGCAAACGAAATCCAGACGACAAAACAATGTTCCAAGGGTCTATCTTCCTAGATCACCCATTCTGATGAATTTCAAAATCACATTTTATTTATATATGAACTTTAGACTTTGGTGTATTTTCTCGTTTGCTTATTTGCTGCATGCTGGCCATACTTGGGTTTAGACTATGTGATCGTGCCAGAAAAATTCGATTGTACAGATTCCTCGTAAAACAAATTCTTCTCATGCCGTTCACTTAAATAATTTTCTTTCAGACCATTCTCAAACAGTGTTACCAATCCTCACGTTATTGTTTGGTCATGACGCTTGCTTGCAGAGTCTAGGAAGATTATGTGGCAGGGGTTCAAACCGTGCGACCGTCTGAGATTATCATCACGACACTGATGAGAGCGAACGCTTGAAACGCTAGCGTATGTAAATAAAAATAATTTAGTATTACTTACTTAAAAATTAATATATATATATATATATATATATATATATATATATATATATATATATATATATATATATATATATATATACATATATATATATATGAGAGAGATAAAGATAGAAGAAAGCTATCGATGACAAAAAATGATAAATAGCCTTACTTTACTTTATATATTAGATATAAATATGTAGTTCTTTTTTATTTATTTGTTCAGAAAACTCCTCAAGATAGACACTAAACGCCACATATATTCTGAAACGAACTTACTCAGGGTACTTGGATAAGTTCATTTCGTTTTGATCAAGAGGTTTACAACATTACCGCGGGTCTGCATTTGGGCTAGGAATCCATACATACTCTTTTCTCAGACCATTCTCAAATATTGTTACCAATCCTAACGTTGTTGCTTGACGGTCCCCTGACAAACAAATTACACATCGACGAACGTATATTCCTTTATAAGCGGTGCCGCTTTAATACAAAACACACTAAATACATAGACCATCAACTCTTCACACGATTTTACACAATGATGATAATATGCATGTTATTATTTCTCTATTGTAGATTGACACACGGTTGATAAAAGTTTGAAAATGTTTACCTCAGCATGAATTAAATTAAACAAGTTGCTCATGCCACGACTTTACAAAAGTTCATAAACAATCTTCGCGGCTGATTATTTGGGTTAGGCTTCAGACAGCAATATCCGGATCTCACAGATAAACTCGGCTGTCAGCTCGCATTGCAGCTTCATTGCCCGCAATACACGTCCGAGATTCAATTTATTTTGTTTATTTTCTTAAATTATTTAAAACGGTATTGTTCTTAACGTCAGTCGAGTAGCTATTTTTACAAAAAGTAATTATTAGAAAATAAATAAATTACTTAAAGAACAACGAATTCTGTTCTTCTATTCTCAGTCATTTTAAAATAAACTTCTAAATACCGAAAAGCGTAGATAAACAAGTTTTATATATATATATATATATATATATATATATATATATATATATATATATATATATATACATACATATATATATATATATATACATGAATAAATATACATATATATATACATAAACAAATATACATATATACATATATATATACATATATATATATATATACACATATATATACATATATACATCTATGTTATATATATGTATTTATATAAATATGTATATATATGTATATATATATTTATAAATATATATATATGTATATATATGTATATATATATGTATATATATATATGTGCATATATATATATAATAATGTATATGTATATATATATATATACATATATATATATATATATTTACATATATATAGTGCGTCAGGTTACGTTGAAAAAATATATATAAAGTGGTTGATCGCAAAAAAAAGTGAGAGCTAAATTCAAATTATGAATTAAAAAAAAATATACGTTAGATAATTCAGAGGCATACCGCGGTTTCATCCATCACCTTTTAAAACTTTAAAAAGTCGTCTATAATTTGCATTTGTTTCGAGACGCTAAAGATTCCTTATGAGATATAGAAGACATTTAAATGATGAAACCGCAGTACACCTCTGAAATATGTAACGTATATGTTTTGTAATAAATAATGTCTGTACTAGTACTATAATATATCCACGGTTAGAAGATTAGATATTTTGAAATTTAATAACGTTTACAGACCAAACATGAATTAAAGTTTAAAAAATAAATATATCATTTATTTACATCTAAATTCTCGACTTAAATCTCCATCAAAGAAAATAGAGACGTAGCTTTTATTTTTTTACGTATTTTTTTTTTGTAACTCATCGACGCTGCTGTTTTTATGTCAGGAATTAGTAGTGTAATGCACTGGTATGCATGTGTGAATAAGTAGTATAATATTACCACCGTTGTAAGCATTGATATTTTGAAAATTTAAAATCTTATATTTATATGAACTTTGTTTAAGCGTAGCAATTGGGTGTCTTTATGAATGTAATCGTGTTTAGATTCAATATCTACACATTCTTATCCTTACATGTAATAGCAGGTGTTACCATGTATAGAAACGAACGAGGGGTGGATGTGAGTAACTATCCAATTTCCATTCACATAGCTCTACAACCATACATTGAACACTATAATGTTAAAACTATTCTAGAATGTTGGCAACGAGTATAATGTATTATCTGTAGTGTTACTTTATTTCATATGTTTTGTTATGAGCCAGTGAAGGAGAAATTCTTTCTAGGCTGGACAATTTTAATTATTGTTCCAATCCAGAGTTCTCATTTTGAGGAGCTGAACTTTCCCCACGTTTGTAACTAATCTTGGGTGCAACTCCGCTTTTTATCTTGTATTATATTAACATTGTGATATATTCATTATTTACATACATATTATATATATATATATATATATATATATATATATATATATATATATATACATATATATACATGCATATATATATATATATATATATATATATATATATATATATATTATTTATATTGAAATTTACACATGATTATTATACTAAATACTGAACATATATACAACAATCATACTGTACTATTTTCTGTACGCCACATTAATTGACAGAATATTGAATAACAGAATTATAATGCTGAATGTAGACCATTAAACCTAAGTCTTTTATGATGGATCTATTAAGTAAATTGCTTAAGTGACGTTTGATTCCAGACAAGAGCTGTCGCACGCAACAAGCATGTTTGCAAGCGAGACATGGGGCTGGTGGAATTTACCCTTCAGGTCAAGTGTCCGTGGCTAAAGACGGCAGTCGCTGGAGAAGTGCAATGGAAGCATTGTCCAAGAGAAGTAAGGAGAAGAGAGACCATTATTGGAGGAAGACCAGAGAGCACATACGGTAGAGGGCTGCAAAACACCTCTCAAAATGTAGACATTACCTACATTTCTGGTAATTGCAACAAAGATATTATTTATGATATGCTTTCACAGTCACAGGAAACGTTGTAATTCGGAAACAGACTACTCTGAGGCGGAGAACTCCATTGTCTCCTGATACAGACGGATGCAAACATCATTTTAAATGGCACTTTTTTTCTATTTAAACTAATATTTTTGATATACTACTTATTAAATAAGAAATACTTACTAAGCACACGAGTAGGTGGACAAATACTAATAAATAAAAACTGAAAATTAACTTTTAAAAAGTGTCACTACAAATTTCCTGCTGAGATTATTAACCGATTTAATAAGAAAAGGAAATTCTGTTTTTGTTTTCCTTCTGCGTTAGGATATTCTGTAGGACATCTTGAGGTACCAATCTTTTTTCTAGCCGCCAATGAAGTGTGAACCAGATTTTATAAACAGACGACATAAAATTTATTTTAATATTGCTTTTATTTTCTTATCAAGGCTTCTATGGGTCGCTCATTGATATTATACGTCGGGGTTGTCTGTTTCACATAATGTACAAATGCACCATGAAAGAATATATATATATATATATATATATATATATATATATATATATATTCTTAAATAACACATCAATTTACATGTGTAGGAATAATATTTATTTTAAATCCATGAATAGAAAAAAATAAAATGCTATCAAGCAGTTTACGATAAAAGTATATTTTTACATTTTACCGTGTAAATAAATGTTAAGCATACATCTAAATGTTTATACATGTTTATAAAGAAAAATCAAAACATTTACGACGGCGTTGATTTTCCATGTAATATTTATTTTATTTAATCTAATGCCGTGCATGGACTTATCTTAGCATATTGTGTTGAATAACTGTATTCATCGGCAACATTCACCTCGTACAAATTATTAATTACTATCACACTTGGATTGTATTAATGAGAGCGGGATACAAAATCATCGGGTATTTGTGTTATTAGTAATTATCTTTAGTTATTAAATGATGTCAGCTAATTAATGCATTGTGTTATTTAGCAGATACAATTATGATATAAGTGTACCAAAAGTGATTATTATCGTAAACTTGTTCTTTTTTATGATGTTCGCTTTCAGATAATCTGTCTTAAATGGCATTTCCATTCAATTGAATTAGATGTTGTGTTAAGACACAACGTGTACAATATTATCCTTCATGTTAGCTTCCATTGTTACAGTATGTAAGGTAAGATATATAGGTTACGTAAAAATAATATATAAATTGAAATTTCGACTTCGAAGTTCCCTACAGTTAGAAACAGAGTTTTCAAACTATATGGAAAATAATTACTTATGATATAGGTTATCTATTGGACTGTTTCGGGTGAAATTTTGGTTACATTTTGAAATTCAAAGCATGGGTGTTTTTACAATTGGCGTATTGATTAAACTAGGGAGGTACATTTGGTGTTTAACATGGAATGTGTAAAAACAGCTTTTGATCGGGTAATATTAGAATGTGTTAGTGTTTAGAAGAGTCGTATAAATTATGCGATTATAGGTCATTAGGGTATTCCGTAAATTGAAAATGTATTCTTTAGAGTTTTATTTATTAACGAATGAACAAACCACGTCACAAATGACGGAACGCATTATGCTTCGCTAGTCTTCACACTAATTCTCATATTGATATTAAATAACGTCTCAATCGATGAAGTTAAACAAATTAATTTTAAAAAAAACGTCTCAAAATAAAAAGTTTCAAAAAAAGAAAAAGAAAAGAAAATAATATATTAATTAGAATGTAGAAAGGAAACAAATAAAGGAAACGTTTCATTACAGAAATAATGTGAAAAGTGCCCTCCCTTCCGAACTCATTTCAGACGGCGGGGCTTGTCGAAGTTACTATTTGTCTTCTACCCATGCTTAGCCTCTTGAAATAGTTTCGTTCGGAAGATTTTATTCGCCAACTTTTGCGGCTATTATGCATTACGATTCTCTGTTCATAATGAAGTCCTGGGCGTAGATCGAAGCTCTTCGTTAAGCTACGTGTTTGCAGCATTCCCGCCCCAACAGAGAAAAGAGCTAAACTCAGAGGTTTCATGCGCAGTCGGGGAAAGTTAGGACCAGAAAATACAAATAAACTATGCAAAAGCAACGTTACCACTTCGCACCATTGATTACCGGTTCGGGGCCTGACACGTCTGACCTAGCTACACGTAAAGACAGTGACGACCTGATAACGACGTATCGTGATACCACTCCTCGCGAATTTTGACAAGTATGTTCTTAACGGGACTCACACTGCTTGATGTCAACCGGAATTACAGATCGTATAGCTCTGACATATCTTCTTCGTCATAACTTGTTATGCGATGAAGTTTTGGTCTTTAAAGCAGAAGTGGTGTTAGTATGGTGAGTATTGGCAGAAAACAACTTGATTTCAAACTGTAATCAATTTTTGAGAATATAGTTCAAAAGACTGTTTAAAAACATAACCACAAAGAAGAAACTTGTTAAATGTTGTGATAGAATCTCTTGTCGTGCAAATATGACTTTTAAATATTTAAAAGAAATGGTTGTGATTCTCTTGCCCTAATATATTTTTTTATTTTATTTGCTTTATTAATACACATGTAAATATCTTCGAAACTACAGCAGTAAGTCTCTGATAATGGATGTTATAATCTGTAATTAAGACCTAACTTTATATCACAATGCCCTGGAATCTTAAAAATATTAACAAACAACGATTTGTACTTTAATTCCAGTTTATATTACACCGTTGTAAAACAATTCCTCAAAAGTTGATTTTAGAAAGAAATCAGTTTTTGGTGTCATTACTCACTATACTGACGCGCTTTCTGTTTATCTTAATATTTTTGTACGCGTATACGCCGTGAATTCTAACTACCTACCCATACTGAAGAATGCATGCCATAAGGTATCGACCCTATGTTAAGATCTAATGCTCACAGTGAAGAAAAGGAAACTGAAGCGGTACAGCCATGTTGGGATCATCAGGTCTCGCAAAGACAATCTTGCATAGGACTGTACAGGGAGAAAGAAGGTGCGGGACAAAGAGGCATCCGATGCAAGACTGCCACTAACTATCACGCCCAGGTAGGTTCCAATTCGGGAGGGGGGCTTGAGGAAAAATGTTGCCAGGTTATTTCTAGCGTCTTACCGATCCTTCAGACCAAAATGCAGATTAGATAAGTGACTCACCATACCAATAACTATGTTTCTTTACATGGACATATTTGTGATAAAACAATTAAAAAAGTAAAATATACATCAATACGTTTACTGTGTTAAATTGAATTAAACTTAATGTTCGCTGTGTATATTTCAAGATAGAATGACGCGAATCTTTGAAAGAATTATATGGAACTGAATAATTTTCTTGCAAATGTATGCTCATGTTTACTGTCAGGAGACGTCGTTGGAACCTTGTTAAGTTCAGTAAACATTAATACCAGCATTAAAACTCAAGCAAAGGCGGCGTTTTACTATATTTTAATTTATTCATCCATTGACACTTGTAAATATTAAAATTAAAAAAAATAAAATGAAAATGCTAAAATGTTATTCAAAGCAAGTGTAAGAGAACAACTGCCTTATGAGACATTCAAGGGTAGCTTCTGGGCGCCTATTAGTATACCACTCTCACATACCCCCCATATATATATATATATATATATATATATATATATATATATATATATATATATATATATATATATATATATATATATATATATATAATGAACCATAATCCTCATTCATGCCTAAACGTTTAAATCGATTTCAGATATTGTCCTAAATAACTTCAGTTGGTTTGCAGCAAGACCGAAATATGTCTGCGAATGTGTAGCCCAAAATGTTTGTATAAATACACAGTTTACAACCATATATAT